>PDGT01000002.1:1802323-1838306 GCA_003671415.1 Megathymus violae
TATAGCGATATCTTCATTTAATATGAATTAAGTACAGTTTTAAGAAACAACGATTTTTACAAGCGTAAATTAAGTAAAGCAAAATTGAACACGTAGAGTTCAGTAATGTGTTTATTTTATGTTCTTCCTCTGCACATAAAATAAATTTTTAATATAATAAACAACGCGGACGAAGTCGCGGGTATCAGCTAGTTGACATATAAATAGGTAAATACAACATAGTTTAGTAACATTTTTTCCTCTGTTAATCAGTTTCCTATTTCTTTTGTTTTGTTTGGTAGCTGTTGATGACTTTCGTTATAAGTAAAAAAAATTAAATTAGACAATTATTGGTTATAAATGACATGTTTATTTCTAGAATGCACTTATCATCAGCTTTGGTCCCGAAACAATATTAGTTGTCGCCCCAAGCGACGCCGTCGTTATTCACCTAGACATCTTTCGTTTAGATTACATCAAAGAATATAAGAAAGTGAGCTTTAATATATCCACAGAAACCGGAAGTAATTCTCTAAAGCTCCATTAATTAAATTAAAAAAAATTGTAGCCATTACACCATAATTTAGGGGCTGGCTTGGAAACATCTTCCATGTTCAAAAACAGGCAAGGACTTTAGCTTATCCTCTTTGATATTTCCAGATAACTGTGGTGTACGCAGTGCCCGGTATAGGACCACCGGTGGAGGAGGAAATTATGCGTGAGTTCATCGACTACGCCCTCGACGTGTGCAAGGTGCAGGCTGACATGTTCATGCCGAGGAACATTCGCCACTTCATGTGTCCGCCATTGGAGAAGTGAGTGTTCAGTTTGATTGCAGTGACACATCTCCATCAGTTTATGTACGCTTAGAAAAGTAGTAGAAGCCTAGTTCTTTGAAAGGTCTCCCGCACGGGGAACTCGATTTCAAACCTTGCACGCAATATTAATTTTGCAAATAACGTGCACATTATAATCACTGAAGTAATATTTGATGCATCGGTATAGGAAAACATCGTGAGAAACATGCATACCTGTGAGTTTTGCTGATTTTTTATTATGTTCTGATAGGTGTGTGAAGTCTGCAAATACACACTTGGCTGGCAGAGCTGGCTTTGGTCTTAGACCCTCTCATTATATGATAAGACTTGGAGCCAAGCAGTGAATCAATAATGGGTTGTAATACCAAATGACATTGTCTCCATTGGCAGTATCAAACAAGCGGACGGGTAAAATAATGGTAGATGGTTACCGTCGCTCGTGGACATTTATGATTCTCACTGACAGTTACTGACACGTTGCTGGTCAACTAGGGACCGGTTGGATGCATTTTTTAACTTCGAAACAAACTTAAATTTGATTTTCAAACTGGAACAATTTCGTCTCGAGGAGCACCAACTGAATAACATGTGTTAGTCTCCAGGAACTTCTTGCTTGAATTCTTTTGACGTAAAAAATATTTAACAACAGAGAGTGTCGATTTGGGTTCGTAGTAATAGTACATTAATTATATTTTCCAGGTTTACTGAATATCAGTATGATACTGTTGAGAAGAGGGAAGAAGTTTCGATAGCTGGAGTGATAACTGACTAAAATGCATAAGTTATTAATTGGCTTGGAAGGAATTCTTGACAGTAAATTTATATGAATTACTTTATATGAATTACTTAAAATTATTTTCTGTCGCCATATTTTGCGGCCACATACAAGTATTATAATCGATTAATATAAATAAGTTCACATTCATAGGCACCAGATGGCGCTAGTGGTGGTATATGGGTGTTTGTAAATTCTGTTTTTAAAATATGACGTCACAGCTTATGATATGTCAACAACCAGGCCGACAAACGAATGAACGCATGTAGTCATATAGTTGCATTTCTTCTAACAGTTGTTTTGTTTGGAACTTAAAATAAAGAAAAAATATCCTGGAACAACTGAACATTTAAATTGTACAATAAAAGGAAATAAAATCAAAATAAAAATTCCCGCGGACACTTGAAATTTCTAAACTTTTATCTGTACCCAAAAATAACAACTAATCGCAAATGCAACTCAAATATTGTCCAGATTGTGAGGGAATAAACCAAATTGATTGACATTTAATCCAGCATCTTATCCTGATAATTAGACTTTAGGTAAAACCTGCACGCGTTCCTTAATTAGATACATGGGTAGAGAAGGTACACTGGGTTTTCAGTAGTATAGATTTTCATGGATTCTATTTTATTTGGTCCACTACTACTTAATTTTAATTACTAACCGTTGAATCATCATCTTATAATATTATTGTAATATTTATTGTATTGTTATAAATTATTATCTTCTTAATAAATTGTTATAAATATATTCAACAAATGTTTCTTCTTCGAGCGATCGATGTATAAACCTAATATTGAGATTCCTACTTGGCTTGTCCGACATAGATCTCTGTACACAACCGTGTTTTATACAAGTTACATTATTATATGCATCGGCATTTTTATCACACCAAAAATTATATTATTAATACAGAAATATGATGATGTCAATTAAAAACTGAACCACATGTGCTCAGATGCCGGAAAGGTCGACGCCATTTTGTTGTCGAAACGCCAATACAATGAAATGAAACGCAAAACTCGTAACAATTGTGATTCGAAATAAAGTCGATTCAATGAACGCTATTCAAAGACTTGTTATTGCATCAAAATAAGAACCACTGGTTTAGTTAAGCTTATGACAATTATTTTTAAAAACTAATCATTTAGTCAATTCAGTCTTGCCTTAAATATGCAAGATAAGTTTCTATCGCGATCGTTTGATTCAAGTTTTAGTATTCCAGTCGCATCAAGTATTTGATTCCCGCCATAACCAGACTTTTATATGACGATAATTGTTTGGTTGTAAAATTTCGTTAATTAAGAATTAATAAATAATGTCTTATTTCAGTACAGTGGTACGACGTACAGCAGGATAGATTTTTAATTCTCAATAAAACAGCTAAAACTTTACAATGTTTTTATTTTAATATATATGGAATAATAAATTAACCCCCCTATGTATATACCGTCCTATCACCAAACACGTTGGCTGCCTGCGCACTATCTCTCTCTCGTTCTAGCTAGGCTATTTGTATAGCATTGTCTCTTCCCAGTAGTGTTGCCATGTAGTTGAATTCGGAAGCAATATTTAGATTACATGTTTTTTTAAGATAGTACACATAGGCTTCTTATACAAAGTTCATTACAATTATTAAAGATAGAAGTGTAATATAATTACAAAGAAGTAATTCAAACTACACGACAACGCCAAGTACATATTGTATACAAAACATCATCGATTAATAAAATTAAATATTGAATTCGTAATCCAAATTATCGTGTATTTCACTTCTGCAATGAAAATATACCTATTATATGTTGACTACGATTTCAAACGATGCATAACAGATAAATAATTAAGGGAAGTTCTACATGATACTTAATTGAAAAGTAACTTTTAAGTAGTTTCAATGACGGTAGGGTAAGTTACGTTTGTAAGATTTTCATTCAGTTAATGTCAGGCAAGTTTTTAATTAGTGTTCACTTAACTGAATTTTATTCCCTTAAAACCAAACTTGTCACAGCTAATTCTATTGCAGCAGACATCCATCATCATCATATTTTACATCTTTGCAATATATCGTCGTTATATTTGTACATCAATTTATTAAACGTGGACGCACAGTCGTTTTAAATGAACATTAATTATATGCGCTACTTCTACTATAGCCCAGCTATGTCGAGCAAGAGACTATCAAACGTTGAGCATTTTTTACCAGCACACGTCATAATTACAACATTCCACCAAGATTTCACGGATTTATTACCATAGCTATAACCGCTGGCATCTAAGCGAAAAGAATATAAATCAAGCATATTCCCGCGCGGTTTTCGAACGAACGACAGTGCCGCCATCTTGTAAAAAAAACGCGGAATTACAACCTACATGTAACATGGCAACATTGAGTTATTTGTACCTAAATTACCTTAGAGCCTTTTATGTGTATTTTGTTAATATAGCTTGTTTAATGTCAAAAATGGCGCTCAGTAACAATTTCGTTTGTTCGGACACCGCCCCACAGCACACACTCGCAATCGTCTACAACCTACATCAAAATTAATAATTAAAACTTAGTCTTGCATCAAATGTATTTGGATTTAACTTTGGGTAACTAAATTCTATTTACACAATAATATAAAGTCCCGCACAAACTTTTTATGACCATTTCAGACGACAATTAAATACAAAAAGCATAGTCAAACGCAATAACTTTACAAGCTCGCTAAACCAAATTGAAACGACGAAGGGTTTTGTTCAAAATGTACAGATAATAATACTTACAAGCGAAAAACAAATCGACGCTCACATATCGCATTCCGTTCAAGAATCGAGTTACAAACTCACTAAAATTAACTTAAAATTATTTAAAACACTGGAAGAAAACAACGTCGATTTTTGACGCCAAGCTCTGTACGTTATTGTAAGTAATAACTGTTTATTTTCAATTAATTCGTTAAAACCGTAACAACTCTGATAATCGTTCGGTTATTTCGTTATTACTGTTAACACTGTGATGTTTATCTTATTTTCAACAGTCACACATGTTTGAATGCTACTCATTATTAATATGCAGGAAAAATAACGGTTGAAAATACTTAGTCTATATAACATTTTATTTTATTTTCACGTTTACTACGTGACATTGTCCAATTATATAGAAAACTTGACGTAAAAAACCCATAACGCATGATCAATTTCGGTGAAATATCTGATACGTGAATGCATAAGCATCATGCATTAGACTTATCATTATGAAAAATGCTAACAAATAACACTTCGTATAAACTTAGGCAATACTTAACAAGTACAACTTATATCGAACATTGTATGGGTATTGCAGGCAAACGCATTTAATGGTGAACATTGTGAATCTATCAATTTAATACATTATTACATTCTGTTATTGTAAATATTGCTTATCGCTTTTTGATTGTCGTATCACAATGGTTGGTTTTCTACGAAAATTACGTTTTTCTTTGTCTTATAAAATGCTGCTTCGAATATTTCGCTTGATGAAAATTGTATAAGCGTTCTTTTCACATTTTGTAAGCGACATTTTGCATTGAACTTCAGTAACGCAAACGCAATTCCACGAGTGTGTGTGACAATTTACAAGCTTTCAGAGCTCTAGATAATTGTTTATACCATCCGTTGTACACATAATCATTATGTATTAAATTACGAACCGTTTAATATATTAGTTAATTTTATGGAATTTAGCCGTGTCCGACTTAGAGGAAGACTACCGATAATTGTATTTATTGAATGCCGAGTTATTTACGTCCTAACCGGCCATACCTACAGAGATATTTTATAAACAGAACAGATAGAAATGAAAATTATTGTGTACATAGCATACACCTTCTTCGACACAACCTCGATAGTTTTAAAATGTTAAAGTGGAGTTTCTGTCCGTTCTGTTCAAATTGATTTCAACTATCAATCACCCCATCATTCTGGAAGTAAAACTAGTTTTATTTAATAGGAAAAATTAACTGAATTACGTAAATAAATATATAACCTTATAGGTTAACCACTAGGGAAGCGTCGTGAGGTGGAATATATAACAAGAAATAAGTGTACAGTGAAAATCGAAAATACTTTTAAAAAACGTTCCTTTCAACTATATCCAGCCTTTTGGACTAATCTACTTAATATTGGCGTTACATTTAAGATGTAACTTAAAATACACAAATCATGTTCAATATTAAGCATGCCACGGCACCGGCTGCACGGTTTAATTAATTTTTGATTCATTTCAATCAAATTTTAATCAAGCTGGTTAACATTAAAAACAATCCATTTGAACAAGAATTGAAATGTTTCTACTCAGATTAGAATATTTTGTGTTATCGTGTCAAAATGCCTTTGCTTTGAATGGGCTATCGTTATCTTATCATTTACTGAAGCAATAGCATTATAAAACCACCATTTTCATCGTGTAACAATAATTTTCATTGTGTAACCATCATTTTCATTGCGTAACCATCATTTTCATTTGCAACCTATCATTTTGATAATATGATAAGTAATGGACAGTACACTCGTAGGTACCGGCGTATTTTAACATTTACTCGTTAACTGTTAACTGTTTGAAGAATTTTTGAAATTATATTTATCACATAGGCCACTTCATAACATGATAATGTTTTAATTTAACATTCATATTGTTGGGTTTTTTATTTATTTAAAAAAAAACTCCAAATTTTATAATGGCTTATAAAAACAATAACATTAAACCTAGAATATTTTTTTTAACTAATAAGTGAACTTTATAATGAAGTATATAAATTTTATGGTTTAATTATTTCACCTACAATTTGATTTAAAGAATCAAATGGACATTTTATTAAATTTCAATACATTTTACTAAATCAAATATCAGCTTATTTTAGATTTTGAGCTTTCACACCTAATTCATATAATTTAAATAAATGCTTCGTTACTAAAACAGGTAAATAATTATACTATATTTTCTCAAAATCAATTTAAATTTTTCATTCTAAATGACTATCAAGGTCCGATAAATTATTTCTAGCCAGTTGTTCTGACTTTAAACAAACGTATTCCAACTAGATACAGAGAAAATAACACTTCTACCCTACAAAATTTAATTATTTCAAAAACTATGAACGTATGAAAAAACTAACAAATTTTGGAGCATAAAAATCTTAAAATACTACACTGTTTAATTTCATGCATATTGCGCTTAAAATATTATCCTAAATCACGCAGTCATAAATTACAATTTTTTTTTATATCAAACAATACATAAGTGTAAAGGAAGATCAAATTTCATTCGTACAACCTTATAAATTAAACTACTAAATAGTACAAAAAATCTACCAAATTCTTGTTTAGAATTTTTGCATAGTAATAGATATATTGTGCAAATAAAAAAATGGAAGAGTCTAGATATGGAACATAATTTCTTTGTATCTAGTTGAAGCACCTACAAATTTAAAGACGTATTTAATATATTGACGTATTAATCTTCTCATGTTCCAGTAACCATTAAAACTATTGTTCTATAATTTAACTAATTTCTCTTAACTTAAAACAATTCGTTTGTCTGTATTTCAACATTTATTAAATCATTGATCTGTTATGTTGGTATGAAAGTTGTTATTATGAAATTTAATAATGGTGACGTATTATTAATACAAACGTTTAGCGATTAAAAGTAACCATGCGACTAAACTAATTGATTAAATTTCATCTGAAATGTAAAAAGTAAATCTAGTAACTTTTGGAATGCGTCACACGATGTCGTCTTCAGAGTGTGTTCCAAACAAAAATTGTACAGGCTCTGTAATTTTTAACTCAGTTCGATTTTAATAAATCTAGTATTCCCCGTGTTAAGCCCGTACTGAAACCCAAAACTTAAACCCTTAATAACACCGTCCATCCCACGGAATTTTGCAAAGCAACCAACCATAGTTCCTTAAAAGCTTCACGAGAAAAGTGTACCTAAAAATAATTAATTTCCCTTCAACCTCCATTGACGTCGAAACGCCATCTTGTCAGCGTGAAAGAAATGTCCATAATTAACGTTATTTTTATAGCAAGCTTGTTTATTAATGACCAAGTTTCTAATGCGATATTTATGAATCCGCCGATAGCTTAACGAGTATTTTTAAGTATTGATTTTTTAAGCCACACCAACAAGATCCGATGAAAGATAAATGTTGTTAAAGAAGAAATCTAAGTCGTTTTAAATAACCTCGGTTGTAACATCTCGATAAATCTCTTTTCAAGTCTGCCGTAATAAGCCAAGAGTTTTTTAACTGCCCTCAATTGAAGGTATCGCTTTAGAAACCCGATGATTATCAATTCGGGCCGTTAATGTGTTTTATTATCATTTGCTGCGTTCAAACGAAGGCTAAGATCAGGCGATAGCAAGCAAACGCGCCGCTCGCGTTAAAAAGTCCCAAATTCGATGCCACAAGTTCCTCAATGAATTGGAGCGGTTAAACAAAAATCGCCAAAGAAAGAAGACGGCCGCCACTTGAGTGATGATGTGAACTATGTATAACCTGTAAATTAAGAGAGAAATCAAATAATTATTTGAAGAATCTCAAGTAACTTTAACAAATAACAAAAGCCACTGACTTTCTGGTAATTTTCTAATTATATTGACAAGGTCGAAAAAAGATTTTAAATCATGAACATCCTACACAGTAATTTCTGCATTTATCCGGTCGGCATTCATGTCACTTATTACTGCAAATGTTGAGTCATTTGATCAAAGGACCAAGACAATTTTTCACAATTTCACAATTTTTAGCAATAAATTTCCCCTCTAAGCTTTGGTTATAAGTTACAAAGTCTTTCGAAACTGATGTTAATAATTAGTTACTACAGTAAATATTAACCTATTTGGGACAAGTAACAATGTTCTTTCACAGCAACTTTCCATGATCACCTTATTCTGTTTTTAGATCCCGAGATTTTTTTACGCGGAACTGGAAAATTTGATTGAAACCGGCACGGACTATTAAGTAGGATCGGAATCCATGACTGCGCATTTTTACACAGAATGGTAAGACAAAAAATTTAAATAATCAACACTCACCTACGAAGCACTTTTCTAGAAGCGGGGAGCGTGTTGGGACTCTCCTTGAAGAGGAACCTCCGAATGCCCAGTACGTAGGACTCTATATACGCATCCCAGTCAATGTTGGTTACGTCAAAGTCGAATGTGTTACGATCCTCCGGCGAGAGGAAAGTACACAACGCCTTCACGTTGTCGTCTGCGAAGGCCCATTGGCGAGTCGTGAAATATTCTAGACAAGCTGAGGCTTTTTCTAGTTTGTTCTGGACTCTTACCATCCTGAAATTGTAAAAGAAAGCCATGAATTGTCTGATAATAATGTCTTGTAATTGTAGTGAAAACGAAGTTTAAGGGGTTTAGAAGTCAGTTTAGAAAGGATTTAAATACTGACATAGATGAAGATTACAAGAACCGGAAAAGAAATACCTAAAGAAAGAATAAGTTAACTTCTACAGATATACAAAGAAGAAAGGATTCACCACAAACTCAAGCGACTACAGTCGATATGGGGCTAAGTTAAGATTTCACTAGTATGCCATCAAATTCGGACTTCAATATAAAATCTACTGAATTACAAAAAAATTATGCAAGACTATAAATTATTTTCTCGTTTCTCAAAATAACACATACATGGGTTTCTTCCCAGTAAGCCAAGAAATGAAATCCATAACATTAGCAGGCGCGCGATGTTGTAGCAGAGACAAGGTGCCATGCTTGAGACGATTATTGGTTATATCACCTCCAGGGTACCATACAACCTCACCTGTAATGGGAGAATTTTTTGTATAAAGCAATTTGCAATCTGTAATGACCTCGCTCACCACCATTATGACAAAGAAATTTCATAACCTGAGCATACATTAAGTTGCGACCGTAATCTGTGACTTCTGAACGTTTATAAAGGTGACTGAAACAGATGTATTGCAAAAAACCAACAAAAAAAGAAGAGAGAATCTCATACGAGGAAACTGCCACTCACTGAACGGATGTTTTCGCATGTATTTGAAGCTAGTCTTGACGAACCGTTGCCACGTAATAGGATTTTGTTGGCCTGTGCAGCAATTGTATACGACAACTCCGTCTCCTCTGCAAAAGAATAAGATTCATATGTAATATGGACGCCACATGCCTAGTACGTCATAATTTTATGAACTTCAATCATCACATGAGTCGATAGGATTTGGGAGACATAAGTTTTTAAATATAACAGCCGATAAATATTTGCAATGACTAGTGCCTAAGTCGAAAGCATTTCATATTATATCAAACGTATCCCATAAACGTAGAATAGCTATAGGCGTTTAGTTTCAGAGCAATAGAAAAAATAAGGGTCGCATCACCTACCTTCTAATATGAGTTCGCCATGCGCACACAATCATCAAATTAATGACCGTATCGACTGGCACCAAATCTGCCACCCTGGTGCCGGTGCCCAGCATCGTGCGGAAGATGCCTTTGCCCACGGCAGCTATGATGCCATTGGGGCCGTTCCAGTTATCTACCCAACCCTTGACCGGTTCTCGTACTGATGAGAGTACTGCAGGAAAAATTTGATCATGAATGCTGACGCTTCGTTTCTTTAGCAATATCAATGATAAGTGATGATCTTTGATCAGTCCGGATTCCAGCCCCGACTGAAGCAGATCAGTATAATTTAAGTGTAATTTAACTCGCCTTCGTCGGATTGAGGTGGTTACATACGAGATTGATTTAAGTCGGTTTCATATGGTTGCAAGTGGGGTCCATTTACGTCGGTTTAATGTGGTTGTTGCCGGTGTTAATTTAAATTGGTTTCAAGCAGTGGCAGACGAATGGGCAAACCTTCAATGACAGCCCTTGATTTTACTCAAAGACCTAAATCTGAGTGTTTCAGTTGGGGCCACCGCTTTTAGAATGTATCGCTAAAAGCTATGTGTATAAAAATGAAATTTATTGGGTTTCGATTATTTACATTTATTGTCTTAAAGTACACTAGTTAATTTGTGAAGTTTTTATATTAATTTCTTAGTTTCATTTTTATTACATTAACAAAAAATAGTTTAAATAGTAATATAAACTTAGGATACCGTACACGTACAAGAAGCCGTGATTAACACAAAGAAACCTTTTGTAATACATAATTATCTCGAACGTGCGTCTATAGTTAAATCTGCAGAAAAGCATTATAAATCTTTTTATTGGTGCTTCAAAGTTCTTACCAATAGACGGTCTCACGATGGCTACTGGCAGGTTACCGCACTCCTTTATCAGCATGTCTTCAGCGAGTGCCTTTGTGAACGTGTATGTATTAGGCCTGTCACCTGCAAGTAAAAAATCATACTAAAATTTAGTTCAGACAGTTTTATATACGACTGAGAACTCAATGGGCAGTGGAACCTTAACGCGATGCGCCATGGACGCGATCGTCATCACAACAGTTAAATCTGCTGTAAAGCAAGTGGCTTCGAACGATTTTGTTCTATTTTGAACCCGTTTTAGAGTAGAAATCCTATACGATATTCCCTGGAGAGGAGTATCTTTTATAGATTTACCAATATCCAATAAGAACCAGCAAAATTTACGTCCCATTGACATTTATTACCTGCCAAAAACTCAAACCTCTATTCTAGATGAACTGTCCAAAGCTTCAATCCCTTTAATGTTCTCATCAATATCACACTCACCAACTAAATCTGGCGTAATTCTATCGACGAGCTCGTCTGGTAGTGTCTGAACCAGCGTGACCACATGCTCAGGATGCGCTGGCGGTGCATACACAGTCTCCTCGACTCGTTCCCTCTCGCAGTTGCAGTATGCCGTTGACACGTGCACTAAAGCCTGGAACGATTTCAAACAGGTAATAAGTTTTTTTTAGCTTAGTTTGATATTTGTAACGAAAAATCCTCGAATTGCGACCATAGAATTACTTTTGCATGATACTCGAATCATTATTACAAGGTTATAATTGATGACAGTAATAGGTATAATGTCCCTTTGCTGGAGTCGAGTCTTATCTTGCAATAGGAAGGGTTAAGACCATGGTCCGCCAGCTTACCGAGTGCGGATTGGCAAACTTGAGAACATTTTGGAGAACTTTCAATTATTCCGGTTTCCTCATGATGTTTTCTTCATCGAAGCAAGTAATAAGCAGTTTCATATGGAAGATGCGTGTGCTGCATTGTGTGTGCGTGTATTGTTTTAAGTAGGTACATGTAAGATATTGTACATCAAAATATTATCCAACTAGTATCGCAGCCCTCGTTTCATCTCGAGAATCTTGACTTTTGCGTTCACAAACCGTAATCGCACGCGAAATAATCATTGATGGCAAGTACTGACATTGCTTCATGAATGAAACAACATAGATGCAGAAAAACTATTTTATCTGGTAAGTTATAAAATACTATACAATTTTGAAATAAAAAGAAAATATTTTTACCTCCAAGCCATGCATTCGATGACAAAGCTGAACGAGTTGCTGTGTGCCCAGCATGTTGATGGTAACAGATAGCTTCAGTTTTTCATCAAATTTCACCGTTGCCGCGGAATGGAATACTACTGACACCTGTTAAATATAAAAGTGATTTAAAAAATATACTGAACAGAAAATAATCTTGGCCTGTAGCAGGGAACAATTTTTGGCCTGCTCTTACATACTTTAATGTTTGAAGTGGTAGCGAATGATATATTTATTTTCTTAAGATTTCAATCATTTTTCCGCTTAAAATAATTGCAGCTTATCGTTCAAATTACACCTCAACGAGACACAGATAGATGGGCTTTGGTACTGCTATGTATAATGTTTTGTTCTTATCTTTACGAACGTAAATAATTATATTATCGTAGCTCAGGACGTCCAAATTAATAAGAAGTATAATTTCACCTTTTGACATAGCATCGCCTGATCTGCTGGACTGATTCCCAATTCCGGTTCCGTAATGTCTCCTACAATTGGCACTATCTTGTTTAACTCCTGCGGCCTTTCTTTTCTCAGCGTCTCGAATAACTGGCAAATAAAGATATAAAATTATTTCTGATTTGTCTAAAGTAAAACTAACCTATACACGTGTAATATTTCTATCTGTATACAATATCTACTTAGATTTACATATTGTATAATCTACGTTTAAACTCGAGAGTTTTTACCGTTCTAACATTAGATTATGATAACAGAAAAAGGAATTCCTTAATAAATAAGACATTTATCAAAAATGTGTAAAATTTTCGGAATTATTATCAAGGCGATACATTTATTCATTTGGCTAAGTATAAATTCGACTATAGTCATATACAAAAAAGCTTAATTGGAATAAAAAATACTTGGGCAATATTTCCGTTACCTCGAGTAGGCCTAGTTAGTACCTGTGCCACAGTTAAGACTGAGGTACGTATGTATATTGGCCACCAACCAAAATGAACGCTATACAAATTTTTTTATCTTAATAGCCGAAAAACGAGCAGACGAGCCAACTGATGGTAAGTGGTCACCGTCGCCCATGGATATCAGCAAGACCAAAGGTATCACTGATGCGTTATCGGCCAGGAAATGAGAAGAAGGTAAGAAGGAAAGTACTGGCTCTCAAGCCTCCAGCCAGAACACGACGATTCTTTGGCGGCTGACTCAAGCAAGAGGGTGGTAGCTAGCCAGGCGGGCTTCACGGAAAGATAATAATACTAGTAATAATTATTAATGACTGAATAATAATACTGATAATATAATTCTTACGAGAATCCTTACCACCAAGTATTCTAGTAATCTAGGCCGCCCCAATACGGCAAAAAGGAACTCCTAATTTAAAAAAACCTGAGCTTATGTAAAGTTGTGTTGTTGTGACTGGTTCTTTACCGGTGATTGTGTGAGTTCAGCAAGTCTTGAGGCGACATCCTGGCCGCGCTTCGGTCGCATCAACAGGTATATTTTCTTGATTTTTGGACAACTCCTCAACAGTTTCTCCACCAGTACCTAACAAAATGGAATATTAAGACTAATTAAAACTAATTTTGAATTTAGTCATTAAATCACCTTCAAGTAATTAGTGTATCATCGAACTTGCCATACCATTTTCAAAGGCACCGCTTGACAATTGTGAGATTAAATATGAAATCCATTTTATTCTGCATTGACCGAGATGTGGATAACACATATTTATTCCGCAGAAACAACGCGAAATAAAGCTTGTAGTTCACAATTATAAGTTTTTTGTCAGAGCACTGTGACACACATTTCGAATAGCAAAATAAAAGAAAGTTTGTTATTATTTTGTTGCAATATTCGCAGCGGCTCTTTCATAGTGGTGTCGTGATATTTCAACGTGGAATATTTTGGGCCCCTAAATACTCGAAGTAAATCTTAAATTATAATCTCATGACATTGTGGACCTTGTATGCCTGTTGGTGGTACCCTAGTGGAGCAGTGTCACTGGTTCAATTCCATCTGGATTTGTTTATACAGCCAATCGTGAATGTCTTAACAAGTTTTAGCTCCTAAGCTGGAGAGGGAGCTAGCGAGCGAGTTCACCACTTATTTGACCAACAACGTCAATGATATCATTTCACTGATTACCAGTCCATTGGTGGCGGTGACAGAACAGAATGAGAATAAAACGGGTCAAGACCAAATCGGACTTGTATGGATTATGTTAACGTACTAGAAATGCCTCTAGGAATATTTGCAATAAAACTTTCAGAATTTACAATTCCCATATAGGTGGTCCTGTAAAGTATGGCTGAGGTCATAATTTTAGGGATGTTAAGAAGCAAATTTTGTGTATTTCCATGAAAATCCTTATAATTTTACGCATCATATGACTTGACATATTTTTTAAATGTAATTGTCAATCCCTATAATCAGAATTAGATTTTTTTTATGTACAGATATTAAAATTAATAGTAAAAGTTTTGGGAGGAAATGCTATTTGTAAACGTAAGGAGTGGCTTCTTAGAATCATAATGAGGGTAGCCAGTAGAAAGAGAGTAATAGTCAAAAGAATGTCAATGTCATGCACCAGAGGACTGATCTCAATTCTAAAAGCATCCATCTTGCAAATGTTACAAAGATTCTACGGTCATGTAATTGCCCTTGGCCATACCTTGCCCATAAAGCCGGTACCACCGGTTACAAACACGGACTTATCCGCATAGAATTCTGCCACAGGAACATAATCTGGACTTGCCGCCCCATAGTGGCTTCCCAAACATGACGCCATCTCTCCTCGTGTCTGTGTCTCGTGATTCAATCCACCGCGACTGCTGAAGGCATCAAAACGACTTTCTCCTCCTGGGTGTGATGCATGGGTTTGATGGGTAATCAAATGTTATCAGCTGTGGTGCTTTTTCTCAACATGGCTGTGTTATGTCATCTGAAACAAAAACAAACTTTAATTTCTTAATATTAAAATTACTAAAGAAATGACATGGATGCATGAAAGAATAACATATTGCGATATTGCCGAGAACAACAGTGAAAAAAACATCCGCATTGTTCTGGAAAACAAATGAAACAAGATATAATTATATTCTTAGCAAAAACGAGACTAAATAAATAAAAATAAGAAATTAATTAAGATCACGAGTATTTTAAATGGTAAAATTTATAAATCACGAAATAGAAAATCAAGCAGACTGTTGTTAAAAAATTCTAAACAAATATAAGACGAAACAGAATTGACTATTCAAACGGGCAGAATTTCCCCTTAAAACGTTCACCACAAATAAAAGTGTCCCTAGACGAGCGCTCATCGTCTTATATATGTGCTTGGCGGTGACTCTCCGCCATCCCCTCCTCTTAACGGATGTGACGTCACTTTGCTGCTAACACGGCCTCTCCTGACACCCTGACGTCCCCGTCAGGAGCAGATGATCCTCCGTTATCACCACAGTTTTGGCGGCTCTGCACATTCGGTGCATTCTCAACGTCAACTTCTGTTATGGACATACTGTTTGATTGGTCTGCACAATCTAAGAAAGCAGCGCATTCTTCTGGAGTCCATTCACCCTTCCAGAGCACCATGAACTTTTGGACCTGTTTCACGTTTTTGGCTGCAGCGGATTCAATTACTGTTTTAATTTTATCTTGACTCGGCCTAACCTGACCTTGACTTATACGTCAACAGAGATACTCAATTTCCGTGCACAAAAACGGAAATTTAGAACATTGTCGATATACACCAGAATTTCACCAGACTCGAGCACCCACAAAATTGTATTAATCGGAATTGATGATCACTTCAGGACGACTAACCATCAAAGTAAAGTTTCCGAGGACACTGGGATAAAGTGTCCGACATTCTCTAAGCTAAGTCAATCCCTGTCTCAAACCAAGGGACTCGACCACCTAGGATAACGTATCTGATGCACTCCAAGATAAACAATTATCCCAGACTTAGAGTCCCCTCTGGGGAAACCTGTCCGATTCACTCGGAGACATGGTTAACCCAAGCCCAAAATTCTCAACAGGACATCCACTGTCCGATGCACTCCAAGACAACTGGATGTCCTCGACCCAGAGTCCCCCCTAAGATAACTACTGTCCGATGCACTCCAAGACATATAGTTATCCCCGGCCCAGGGACTCGGCTCCTAAAGTAGCGCGTCCGATGCACTCCAAGACAAATGCTCACCTCATCACAATTAAAAAGTGGATTCGACTTCCCGACCACCAATGCCTTTCTAAACTCTAAGAGTAGGTTTGTGAGCACATCCAAAATATTTTAATAAAGATGTAGAAATCCACACGGCTACATCACCATTATGACTAATTTCGTTTTCACGACAAAAGTTTGAAGACAAAAGTTGCCAATTAACTTGAGGGTAGGCAAAAATATCGAGTAACGACAAAGCTACACAAACAATGTATTTGAAAATACGCTATCGTCTCCTACAGTAATCAAACTGGAACGTACCCACCAGATTTTATCACCTTACCACATAAAATTACCACTTGCACACTTTCAAAAAAAATTTAAAAAAAGATTTTTAAAATTGAATGGCTAATCTGCTTTGGAACGGGTCAGGGGACGTGAGAACTATCCCACTTCTGATCTTAGCAAAAACGAGACTAAATAAATAAAAATAAGAAGTGTCCCTAGATTTTTTTTTTTTTTGCGCCCAGAGATGGTAAGTGGGCTACCCTCCGGAAAAGCGCGGGAGGGGGGTGGTGAATGCTCCTAGCATACCAGGCAGCCGGCTGCTCTGGTTATGTGGGACTCCCGTAGGCTTACCCACTAAACACCACCCGTTGGCTTTGGCCTCTAAGCCTTCATCGGTTGCGACCCATTCTTAGAGAAGGATAGGGTGCTAGCGGTACTCCCGAGGGAGCATACGCTTGTTGCTAACACAGAAGGTGTTGTCGAATGGTGAGACTATGTGGCGTCTTAAGGACGCTACTAACTGATATTGTTGGAATTCTTGACTGTGGCCGCCAGACGGCGGTCCAAGTCAGAAGATAACTTGTCTGGGGGAGTGTCCCTAGACGAGCGCTCATCGTCTTATATATGTGCTTGGCGGTGACTCTCCGCCATCCCCTCCTCTTAACGGATGTGACGTCACTTTGCTGCTAACAATATTAAATTACTTTTATTTCATAAATCTGATTCATTACAAACTCCTGTTAAGTTCCTGTATGTAAACAAATTAATGTAATTAAGTAAAAAAAGAGTATTTTTCTTTCAATTTATACAATTATATTTACAATACTGTAGCGTGTAAAATCTGAGCATGGAACTTTTTCCGGAACTTTTACTGTAGGTAGACTTTATTATCCATACAGACGCCTCAACATATTCGTTTGTTTTTTTTCAGTCTCTGTCTGCACACGTATAACACTAAACCGCTCACTGACTTAGAATATTCTTGGAATTTAAAACTTATATTATGGATCAAAATTCAGGATACTTTTCAGTCTGGAAAATGGATCTGTTTCCGCACTATTTCAGAATCAAAGCTAGTGTGAGTTATTCGTTTTATAAAAATGTATATTTTAAAGTCTAGTTTTATTAAACTCCTAAACATTTTTGGTAGGACATTTGTAGAAAAAATATTCACAATTTCATTATTCGTTCAGTGGTATTTCATTTATAAAATCAAACAAGAATTTTCAAAATATTTTTTTTTTAATTCGAGTCTTATTTTAGTGGGTAAGCATTTAGTTTGGGTTTATATGTAACTTCTGCTTTATCCACTATCCTCTTATTACATATCCTTCTGTCCTTTACAACTCCGCCGCTACATGTAACTGGCGTCCCTTATAAATTCACAATACAAGAACAATGCGTGTGAAAAAATATAAAGTGGGATAGACCTGAAGAAATAAAAGAAGACAAGAAACCGGAACAGAAATGAGATACCTACCGCACAAATTCACAGGGAAGTAAGTAGCAAATACAAAACATATTACACAGAAAAAAAAAATTAAGTCAAAGCAGCGGGGACGATATGTCGTGCACACTGTTATTAATTATACATACCTACATTTTGATATAACCTTCACTATTCCTTATAGATTAAGTACTTTAGTTAAGATCATTACTCAGAATACACTTACTAGTAATAGCACGATGATAAAATCGATAATTATTAAGCCGTTACTAGTACTGACTTTAGCGACCTTAAAATGCAATTGAAAAGCACTTACGAGAAAAACGAATCCTATAACCACTTTGTAAAATCACTGAAAAACCGTGACCTATCAAACTCTCACACTCTCCTCTCGTATCTGTTGCATTAATGTACATGAATATTTTAGCAATGCGCTTATCCACGTCGATTCATTTCGATAATCGTGAAGGAGTGAGACAATGTTCGTCTTATCACCTTTATCATACAATCATTATTTTATTGATAAATGCAAGATACATGACCGAATTCTTCAGTGACATACTAACCGACATAGTGTCAAATGTGATATTATTTATTTTTCTTACGACTTAGCAACCAGTGGAACTTAAAATCGGAATAGGTTTAAAGTCTAAGCTTAATTGTTTTTGTTATAAAAATGAAAGTATTTTATCGCCGCAGCCATTTTTACTTACGAACGATCCACTATTAGTATTACTGGACTGTCTGACTCATTAGAATTTCGAAGTCAACGTGGCAGAAGGGAAAATTGCTTTGGTATCGAAATTAAACGGGGCGCATAGTATAAATCATTTTTAATTTGGCCAGGTGAACTTACACCGGCCCGTGAACCGGGTATCGAAGTAATTTGATTTAACGGATCTGATATATGATAAAATACTTTTTGAAATGATAATAGAAGCAAAAAATAAAACTTTCAGTATTTTAAATAGGTTGAAATATTTGAATTTTAATAATTGAAACAGTCAGTGTCCCTACTACGTATGATGTGGGATACTTCAAGAGGAGGGTAAATAGGATTTTATAAGTTAATATGTTTAATATCTTAGACTTCATCAGCACTTACCGTCAGTTGACATTGCTGTCAAGCATTAACTTATTTTATGTAAAAGAAATTGAAATGTCAGAATTATAATCAGAATAAAAAATACATCAGCAATCAATGAAACAGCCAATATTCTCACTGAAACTGGACTGGCGGGCCTAAGTAACAAACTTAGTAAGTTCAGAGACTATTATTTTAAAATCCACTCTAAAGATATTTAAAGCAGGCAAAAATTAATTTAATTATCTATCGACAACCAGCACTATCATGAGGATTCGGTGAAAATTGCCAGTCAGACTAAGTTAGAATCCAGTGATCGCCGACAGGATCGTGCGCCACTGACTCATGAGCTGCACCACAAGCAGAGTACATTGGCACGTACCCAGATACAGATACTCTACACCCACAGACCACTCAATGTGGTTAATGATAAGTCCAGTCATAGACAATACGGAGTAACAAGGACGTTGTGTCGCGACAGACGCGTTATCAAATTAATAGAGCATATGAAATTGCAACCGTAGACGGTGCTTGAACATACAATTATTCAACAAATACTTGATATGTACGGCCTAGACGACTTCTAATTCATGTTTTGTTCTGAATTGATCCCTATTTGTCCAAATAGCACGCAAAACGTTTGACATTGATGGTATTTGAAAGCAAGAACCTACTTTTATGCATGCATGGTTTTAATATCAAAATACGTTGAAAAAGGGACTAATTTGAATCGCTGCATCGCAGTACCTTTCTTTCCTACAATGAAGAGAAATCAAACTCAGCTGATTGCACCATGAATTCATTATATTAATAATAATTATTATTATTCTACGCATTTTTTCTTTTTAAATATAACCACAGTTATTACGAGTAATTATGTTTAACCGTTTACAGTGGGTAAAATAAACGAAAAATAATCTCATCGTGTAACGTAACTAAGTTTCATCATCATCATCATTATGCCCCATATCGTCCCACTGCTGGGCTCAGGTCATCCCTCACAATGAAAGGGGTTAAGCCAACAGTCCGCCACACTGGCCAATTGCGAATTGATAGACATTACACGCATTTAAGGACATTATAGAGGGTCTCAGGTGTAGGTTTCCTCACAATATTCTTCTTCACCATAGCAAGTGATTATTCGTGTATAAGACGCACTTAATTTAATAATATATTTATTTAGTTTAAATTTGTTTTTTGTATATTTTGTGTGGGGATGGTTAATTTTTGGCGGACGAAGTTTTTAGCAAAATGTGGTTAGTATGTGTTACTGTAGTATTATTATATATTACAAAACTATGTTACACAGACAAAGTTGTGTCATGTACGTTATGTCGTTGCACATAATCCAAGGCGCGTGTAAATGCGATTTGCGGACGGTTCATGACACTGACGCTTAAGGCGAAGTTCGTTATTGTTAGTGGGATAGTCCTATCCGCCCCGGAATCATTGATTCGTCAAGGAAGCAATTAGGTGATAGTTATTTAAATAAGTGAGTGTCATGGGACACTCGTTAGAAACGAAATTTCATAAGCTTTAATAATATTAGTAATATACCAAAAAACATAATATTAAGTACACTGCTAAACTCAAAAGTATAAAAAAATTTCTTTTAGCCTCATAGAGTTAAGAAGAAGATTTTTTGGGAAACCAACTCTTAAAGCCGTGCACAAGGGTCGAAACATCTTAATTGTAATGAGTAGTCTCAATATTTGTATTTTAAACTGATATTTTGAACCAATAAAATACATATTCGTTACAGTTAAAATGTATAATGTATTAGTTTAAAATTAAGGACGAAAACGTTTACACAAAACCATATATCTCCTGCATCATTATCGGCCCCTAGCACTTCGCGTTAAGCAGAATTACCGCGGTGACGACATGTCGGTCGAGTTGCCGACCCCACTATTTATAAATCGGTCGTGTCAATTCGAGTTCATTCCTCTTAATTCGTCAACCACCCAGATTCAGCGATGAAACATCCCGTACCTCTTGAACTTCAACATAGGGTAGGCAGTGATCGGCTCTACGAATCCAAGGGTCACCTCACCTGGTCGTGGTGTACATGGCCAACGATCGATAATGGCACTAACGTTGTTAACACAGATCAATTTCGATGGTACTCATATATTGTAAAGTTTTTATCTGCTTGGCTAACTTCCACATTCCTGCTGTCTTTCGTGTTTCAGTTCCGTGTTGAAAACTTCCTTCTTGGCTTGCAACGCGTTGATAACGCCCCCGATTTTACCACCAGGTGGTAAGACAGGATAGGATAGGACAGGACAGGACAGGACAGGACTTTATCACATCATAAAGTGGCCTGTTAAGTGCAGCTTATAGATGGTAAAGGATATTATGTTACTCATGTATTACTCATTATGTTACCGCAACTGTTTCCACCCTGGTTAAAACTTACTTTGTAATCGTCATATGTCGATGTAAAAGATGCGCTAAGAAGTTTCTTCCCCGTTGCTTCTCCTCGTCTAGATATGTACATATGTATAATTCGTTCATACAAAAATGTTTCATTACATTTTAATTATTCGCTACAATGATAGCTCATTGTGTATTAATATTTTAAGTTAAATTAATGCACGTATTAATTAAAATAATTGTTCTGTAGGTCACCTTATGTTAATATACTGTTACAAAACGATCATTATTAAAATAGCCTTCAGCATACGTAATTTCATATCTAGTTCACACATGAATTAGCATGTATTTTATGGTTTTTATCAAATGAAATTGTACTAGCAACGTTTCTTTTACTGTTAGTCAACTTTGTTGATTGCCGATGATATTTTGTTATTTATTAATCATATTTTTTTTAATTAACAATAATAAACGTTCACACACTCAACCTCGCACTAGGTTTCCCTTTTTCGTTGACAAATGTGGCATCACAAACGTAGTGAACGAGCAACCCGGGATCCTTCACTAGGGAGGTAGTCACTAACAACTAGACTACGGGATCGCGAGACATCTGTCCCAGGAATATCAGCAATATGTCTGTTTCGTTACCGTAAATGATCAAAATCTTTAATATTCTCACCTGCCACAACAGTGACGGATGACAGTTATTTTTAATCTGTCGTGCCGGCACAGCTGTCAAAAAAGATTTCGTGTTCGACTACCCGCGCGCGCGCATCAAAAAATCATCAAATAATTAAAGTGTATGTAACGGGCGTGAACGCTTTTCTTCGTCGTTTCTAATCATCAAGACGGTGTCAACGCTGGATACTGTTATCGCAAAATTCGAGGTGGAAGATCATCGAAGGCGTACACTCAGCAGACCAGGTATGTGCCGTGCATTTGCCTAATCTGTTGTGGCCTACAACGAACCGTACAATTTAGTTACGCGTCCGCTACAATGTCTTACATACAAACATGACGGTCACAACACAATATTATCATACACAAACTATAACGCAGTTTGATGAATTTAACTCTTGAAGGGGAATATTTTTCAAAAACTGTAACCAGTCATAAATTTATATCCGTTGCAATTATAAATATATTAAATTTCGAGTAACTATACAGACAAAAGAACAATTGTTATAATATATGATTTTAAACTGTCATCGCGGAATTTATACATTTTATTATGTAGCGGATACTCACGATATGTTTTTATTTGTTGCCAATATTTTGTCGAAACATGGTTATAACGTAGAAATACAATGAGAATTCGCTTTTAATTCAAAAAATAAGCTTCTTCAAAAGTTAGATGCGTTAATTCATGCTTATAATGTTTTAAAGTTTCTATACAGATGTTTTTATGGCTTTGTTAAGATACTTTTGGCATCAGTTACTCAGAAACGTCAAGAACTTCAATAGAGAATAACTTAGGTAACAACAGAAAAAATATATATCACATAGTAATCGTGAAATTTTCGTTTTTTTCAACGAAACAAAAGTGGTACAGCCGGTTATATCAAATCATAAGTTTATAGCAGCCTTCGATTCGGTTTATCGATAACATTAGGATTAAATCACATATAAATTTTATTTTTAGCCAACATAACATGATGTATTAAGGAAATACCTGGATGTTACTAAGCACTTCGTAGGGTTGAATTTTTTGAGTTTCAGTTAATCGACATTTATTTAGGCAACAGTTTAACATTTTACAGTGACAAAGGCCGTATCATAAGTTCGCCATTATTTCGTATGGGAATATTTGGTGCTTGATTAGGAACATAATGTTAATAATTTAGTTTTATTTAAGTTCTACTATAGGGACTACGCAGTAACATGATAAGTCTATGGTAGGTGCGCATGGTATTGGCCTTAACTATACGGTAAGCGGTTCCCACTGCGAAAACCAGTAAGCATTGAAGTGTCTCAGCTTCATCGGCCTTTGGATATCATCAACACACATGCAGTACTGTTTTTCAGACACACCTCCCTCCCTAAGATGTAAGGCGGGAATGTACGCAAAGAACTCACCTATACCGAGCGTGCGTGCATGATGTCTGCGCGTAATTTTGTATGCGTGTGTACATATATGAATATTTTTTTAAATAAAAATTATTTCTTCATTCGCTCGTGTTACATACACTGCGTTACATCAATTAAGTATGTATACATCCCTTACTATGAGAAATTCATCAAATTTAATTAGTAACTTTTCTAGTGTAAGACGAAGAACCCAAAACTCCCATATATGGTCTAATTTTAAAGTTACAGAAAATAAGTCCCGCACAACGATTTTATTGACCCAATTTAATCTAAATACATACTTGGAGAGCGAATCACATTTTCCATAAAGTTTGTCAGGCGGAGTAAACTTCGATAAGATAGCGACCGATGCCATATCGCTGACGCGAAATTAAACTGTCATGGAAACCTCATACATCAAATTTCCTAATATTAGTGAAGTGCACACATTTTCGAATTCCGTACATTAATAAATAACCGAAGTATTTTAAGAACACTGCCTGTTTACCGTGGAGCTTAAGGGACATCAAATGCCTTTTAGTCAGCCAACCATCGCTGGCCACTTTTCATGTTGGACCTGTTGGAGGTCTCTAGGATATGTACCCATCAGTTTATTTCTGCCGGTGGGATTTTTTACCAGCTTGATTAGCATCCATCATATGAATCAATCAATCGATTGTGAAATGTTTTTGTGTTTCGATTATAATTACAGAAATCTAGTAATAGTCCACACCAGGGATGTTATGGAGCTCCGCAACCGTAACCGAAACTATCAGATATCTCAAATAAAAATATATCCATAATCGTAACCGAAACCGGTAAAATATTATTCATATATCCGTATCCAAAATTTCATATCCATAACATCTCTAGTCTACACGCTTCCATCTTGGCAAGCATCCCATCGGTAACGCCTTATTATTACAGACATGAATGAACGACGGTAACGCACCATCGAGTGGCCAGTCAGCACTTTTGATTATAATTAATATAATTCATACCTTACTTTTACTAAAACTAGATAACAGTTAAAACTTCGTTCATAAAATATGAATAACTAACGAATAATTAACTTTTGACAAAACTTTAAAAATAAAACTTCACTGATTCCACAACATTATAAAACGGTAATTGTTCACATCATGAAACGTGAGCATCCTAAAATAATCGATCATTTCATGATATTGTCAATTTTGTAATCGAACCACGACATGAAAATTCGAGTTCTACTATGCGTGAAAAAGTCCACACTGAAAACCAGTCGCCGTGAATCATGATTGTTCCGTGACATAATCTACGGATGAACAATTTTCGGCGCTTATATAAACATATGGTAGCGATATGAACATATATTTTATATAGTTATACATATAAGTACATTGTACAGTCATAAAGAACTAAAATTACGTAAATATACCTTACAGTGCTTTTGGTGACAATATAAAGGATTTTTTCTCATACATACAATCACCGGTCAATGTAAGGCAAATAAATCGTCTCGGAAGACGAACGGGCTGAAGCCGGTTTCAATATACAATTTTTTGTCTGCACTTACTCGTACTTATCCTCACCAATTTTTCTCCACTACTGTCTATCTGTACTAAATTTGATCGTGTACCGCCCCTTAAATTCAGAGAAATTCTCGTGCGACAGACGGACATATACATTATTATATGAACTCAAATTTTTTCATACGCCGTACAGAACAGTAAAAAGTTGGCAACCCTACATTGAAATTATATTTGCGTTCAGATTAGGATAAACACATTATCCGTGATAATGTTGTCGCACTGACTGCGTAAGACGGGTGTGTCTGATAAAATTAAAACCACGCTTCACAGATTAATTCTTCGATGTATCACATACATAGTTAAATTTAATAATAGTTAAATGTTCACACTCAGTTTACCAATAAACAATTACACAAGTTTACATGCAAACTGCGTCCATCCCGTATAATGTGCCTTTTAAAGAGTAAAATATTTTTTGTAACCGAACCCTTAATAATTGCTGTTAGATTTTATCAGTTACATATTTTTCACGCATAACCTACACATAATTCGTTCTCGTGAATTGCATTTAACAAAACAGACAGACACCTTTATTATCAGGTCCATTAATGGTCGTGTAACTTTTCAATATGTTGACGGATTAAAGTCATACCATATTCACGCAATATATTGATATTAGACCAAACATATTGTATACAGTGTGAGTATGACCTAAATCCATTAAGTCGATATGTACACAATCATGCATCAACGGTTTGATATATGTAAATGTATACTTCCTCTACTTTAGGATAATGAATGATATGCCATAACAACATGTTCCGGACTAGTTTGTTTACAAGAAGGTTACTGTAAAACATCTATGCTAGCTACTCTGTATCAAAGCTTCTGTGTTCAGTTACTCTGCGTTACTTTCTCTCAGCCGGATCAATACACCGGGGTCAGGGTCGGACAACAGCCCGGATTCCAGCCACTTTTACTAAGGTAGGGTAAATGAATCAGGGTAAAGTGAATACTATACAGGTCACCTGGTTTCCTTGGGTGCGTTTACCCTAAATCAATTTAGAGTGTCGTGGAACCTCATTTTACTCATTTTGAATATAAATAATCTTCATGGAACAATTGTTTTTTTTTTACAATAATATTTAAATAAAGTATATTTTATATATCACTAGCGGGCGTCGCCTTGAAAGTTTTACTGTATTTTTTTATTATTACTGTCTGTAAAGTTAAACAGAGTATTGATATTAGAGAAAAGGAGAAACTAATTCAAAAACTTATCAAAAATCCAAAATCTATTGAAGAGTAATGAAACTTTTTCCTATGGCATTATAAGTAATCATGGAATCCATATCTAATGAAGCACATGCGGCATTAATTGAATTATTTCCGTTATAAAACGGACATGTGTAGTCAACAATATGATTATTCATTGTTTCAGACCAAAGAGTTTCCGTAATGTTCCTGAATTAATAGTAAAGAATTTCACTCAAATCTGTAGCAGTAATAATAAAAAAGAAGCAGTGACATGGACAATATGGCGGGGATTTTGGAAAAATGGCGTAAAATAGACACACTGCGTAATGTAACTTTTAAACTAACTAACTAACGTAACTTTTAAAACTATCAAATACAGTGATAATCGCATTTATAATGTGTGTCTATGCGATATGTAGTTTTATTTATGTACAACGCAACAATAAGCAACATTCAAAAGCAAACTTCTAAAAGAAGAACGATGATCGTTTATATATTAGTACGCGAAGAGAAAACTTTATATCCATATATATATCTTTTGTCAACAGTTTTTTTGTTTTTTTTGTTTGCTACCTATTAGCGAGCTTTAATATTGTTGATAAATTGTTTTTTTAACTCGAATTATGGTTGAATTTCGACCATTATGGGAAAACTATTTATTAAACTATCTATGAAGAGTATTAAAGAAAAACAAAATCACCATGACTAGGCTGCTTAGTTCTTTTAAATCAATTTAAAATGGGGGAGGGGGGGGGATTTTGGCTTAATAACTTTGTTTTCCATATTTTCATCATCACCACATAAGTGCCATTATCATTGCTCTCTAGCAAATTTCTCTAACAAAAACATTTGTGAGACCATTAAAGTAACTGTATAAATATTTCATTTAAATTTAACTAACTGATTTATTTTTAATTTACAAATCGACAAATGAGTTAGCACTTGACATTCAGTGGCCAACGTCCCTCATAAAGTTCAGGCAAGGGCTCAAAGGCATCACTGACTTGCCGGCAGAAAAGAAAATGGGGAACCCACAGTATTACTGGCTCTCCGAAACACGTATGAAACATTTCACGGTCGATTTTAGAAGGATATTTATTAGTTGTAGAAAAGATATTGTTAATAGATTAAAAATTAAACAAAAGTTGGTAGTGGTGAATGATGAATTGAAATGATTCCTGTGATGAAATTCTAAATAGATTTTCAAATATTGCGCTTACAAATCACAGATACATGCACTCTCTGTTCGAGGCCGAGGAGCATTCTATTGTGACCAATTTATCGCAATTCAACTCAAACAACCACGCTTTAGCAGGGGAAAGAATAAAGCTACAGCAGAATAACTAACGCATGCATTCATTAACTTCTTTTTGGCCAATGCTTTTATGCAGCTTATTTGTGTACGTTGCGAATACAGAACCACAACAACTTACCGTTGAAGTAATGGAGGTCACCAAAAAAAACTGTGACCAACCGTAACACTGGCTTTGGATTAACTTTTTACGGTAATTTTGTGTTATTCTACAAACAGCTGCAATATATAAGTTTTATTGTGCGTTCAAATTGTGCCACAAACGTGATCGCAGGGGCATGTTTCGATATCAGTAATGATAAATTATAAACAATTGGAAATGTGTATGTGTCATCATTCTCAAAACTCTATTTTTTTTTTGACGAATAAATATTAAACATTCTGCAGAAACAGTTCCATTGTATATGTAGGGATAAAATCTATACTAGATTATAAATCCATAATATAAGTTCTAAGCATGACAAGATAAATAAATCTAATCTAATCTAATCTATTCACTGGATTTAGTGTTATATGTGCCCAGATAGACAGAGAAAGATAGATAAACAAAAAGTCATTGGCTTATATATCATATATATCAATAAAAAACTATACCTGCCCAGTTAAAGCTTAATTGCAAGGCCCAGTTAAAGCTTAATTCATATTTCCAGTAATATGACTACAGTTTGATTCTATTGTTTACATCTGAATTCAGTATAAATTTCTGTACAATTTACCATTTATTCGTATTTATATAAATATGACTTCATAGCTTACACATGTTAATGAAATATGAAAACAAAGAATATTATGTTTCTTTATAACGTTATTCATTGGAAAACTTGAGTATAGGCGAGTGAAAATTAATTATTTTTAAAGTTCTCTATTACTATCATTCAAATATCAATGTTTGGTGTTCTCTTGAGATAACTCTTATAGCGTGTACACTCTGCCAAGTACAAGACGCTATGATTAATCTAATTGTTTCATAATAAATAAGATAAAAAAAAACCTACAAAAATTTTAACAAATATTGTCACATTAATACTCAGAGTGATCTCCTTACTTGATATCTTATCTGTAGATGTTTAAGATAGGGATGTTTAAAATTTTCCATAGCAAGTTGTATTTTTAATAACCCTGATTTATATTTGACTTTGAAGCATTTAATAGACATTTGTTTTCTCATGGGGGGCGGCAATTCATTCCAGATTCATGCTGCAGCAAATTTGAAATAGCCCTTATACTTAGTTGTCTCGTGTGCGGGTATTTTAAAAGCATGAGTATACGCGAGCGCACGCTTTGATTAGAAATATCTTTTATCCAGTTGAGCTATTCAAATAGTTATTCTGGCTTTTTGTCCCATATAACCTTTTGCACTATCGAAGCAAAGTGTACTTCTCTCCTGGCGCTCATATTAAGTATTCCTTTGTTATTTATGTATTGTTATTACCTCTGGTACCCATGCTAAGATCAAACTTGTGTTATGGGTACCAGTGTCATTTTCACAGTAAGAATTAATATAAGATTAATATGCACTTACTTATAGACTACTTAGAAATTTATTATATTTTCTGTAATTTTTACTTTGTGTGCAAATAAAAATCCTTTGAATCCTTTAAATTGTTTATTTGCTCTATAATTTTTTGCTCTCCATCCAATATTAACTCGAGGTTGCGAGTAGAACTTACTTGTATCAGTTTAGTGCGTTGCATAATACGACTTTTTTCCTGAACCTCAACAATTCGTTCCTTATTTGATTCATGCTCTTTCAAGTCCTCATATTAATTATTCATAAAATTCGTGATTGTTTCATTTATTTGATTTCGAAATTGATATCTTTCAAACTTGGGTTAGTATATTGGAAATTGAGTTTTTATTTATGTTAGCGGTAATTTGCTGCAGTTTATCTTGAATAACATTTTAAATAATACTATGTATCTCATCTCGTGTTGTGCACGATCTTTTAGAAGGGTTGTTACAAGGCGAAGAAAGAGCCATTCTTTTCGTGAGATTAATGTCGCCTGGTGGGTTGTGATCGCGGCGTACTGGTGTATTGTGAATGTTATCCATTTTAGTTTTACTCGTCCTACACTTAAGACATTTTCAGTCACACCTAAAGTTTAAATCCTGATAGTTGGTGGATCCCAGGCATTCTTAATGAAAAGTTATACAACATTGAGAATAAGAAACATATTCCCCTCCGTCGCCTTTATTATTGCAACAACCCAAAATGATGAATCTCGATGAAATATTAATTATGTCCTAATGTATAATAAGACTAAACTGAAATAAACTAACTCTAAAAAAATTAAAAAGAATGTTTTTTTTATTTCATTCAAAACTTATTTATTCAAAAGTAGATATTAAAAAAAATTGTATGTTAAAGTTTGAACCGGGATCCTTTCGATCAAATTAAGATCAAAAACAACGCCACCGGCGAATCCAAACTTGAGTTATAATTATAAGACGCTATATATTAAAACCAGTTTTGTTTTACTCCATGTGGATAAAATGTAAGTTGTTTTTATCAAGTGTTCACATAAGCAAAATCACAGAATATTTTGAACAGATTTTTTTTATTACTAAGTTTGAAGATATTCACAAAAAAGAGCAGTATTTTATAGAGTTATGTTTACCAAACATCAGCGTATAATCTTTTTTTGAAACCCTTCACTAATTACCACTTTATACAATTTAAATTCATAGCGATCTAAACGGCACATTTTGTACTTTGGTTTAAGTATCCAAAAAGACAGTTTAAAACTGTTTTTTTATTTAATTAATTATTTACGTGGATATTAAAAGAATCATAATTAAGGTGCAATGAAGAGGTAGTGATTAATTTAAAAGAAATTTCTTCCAGCAACTTGACACTAGAGAAAGTTTAGAGTGTAAACAGAAGCAATACATCAGTCTGTACCTATGAAAATATATTTTTAATAATTTTCCGTAGATACCTATTTATATTAAATTTTAATAAGAAAATAAAGTTGTTATGGAATATAACTCTATATTTTTAAATGATTCAAGTGAAAAAATAAAAAAATGGAAGATAATTGTAAAATGTAAGCGAGAACACTATAATAGAATAGAGTCGTATTTATTTCATATTCAATTAAGTAACATAATTTTCATAAAAAACCTCAATTTGAGAAATGAGAGACAAATTATTTAAGCTCTTATTACTAGAACCATAAGCTACAAATTGTATTACATGCTAATCACCGGTTAATTTCGGTCGTCAAACTACTACAAGTTATACCTATATTTAATTATTATTAGTAATACTACGGATAGTTCTATTACTAATGTGGAATTTATTTTATTTTATTAATGAAACTTGATTACTTGAATTATTTTCTTTATTCATGCATGAATCATGAACATTTATACTACACTAAAGCAACAGGCTCGTCTCTTCTGTTAGCTGTCAGTTAAAACAAATAACAATTTAAAAAAATATTACTTTACACTAGTGGCGCCTTAGAGCTGTCAATTTTGACATTAACAGATTTAAGACGTCAATAATGTAAAGTTCGCAATTCATCGCAGTTATCACTTGTCAATTATACACCAGCCGAATCATGTGGTCGGGGGCCGGTAACTTTCACCGCGACAATACATCTAACGGTCAACGGTAACAATGCGACTTGTACCCGATCTACATTTTTTATGGCATTGGTAAGGTGCCTGCTCCAGTGATGGACTCACTGGTCTACCACAATATGAAACGTCCCATTTTCGTCGTATAATTGTACATTATCGTAAAAATATACTTATATGAAAAATTGTATGATAAATTGAGTATAAAACTGCCAGCTGTTTCCACGCAAGTATGACATAACAGTATTGTCAGTTGAGTGTTCGGAAAGAACGCACAAAAGATTATCAAAACCCAATTATAATAAAATTTTCCGATAAATAATAATGATGATTAATGAGTGCAAATTTTTTTAATTGAGATTAAGATTAAATCACTAAAAAAAAATGTCACGTGAATATGATGTTTGCATATCATTGAGCTGAAATGCATTAGTGTTCGATTATGAAGAAAAAAACATTTATTCACAGCTCAAACACCACATATATTCAATCTGATATCAAAACGATATATACAAAATTTGCATTTTTTGTACTCAAATTTTGAGCTCAATTTTCAAATTCCGTTAAGATCCTGGATATCATCTCGTTTTACATACAAAATATTTTTCACATATTTTACATATACAAAATATATGTCACTACATTCCATCAACAGCTTCATAATTATACAGGCAGTCATTTTTCCGGTCAAATTCTCTAAATTCTAGGAGATTCTTCGATCCTTAATACGAATAACCAGTTTGAAAAATATTGAAAGTTACCGAGAACTGAAATTATTATGAATACTACAATAAAGGACTGTAACGAATATTCCCTGGCTAATATTTGACATGTTTTCAGATCCATCATTTACCTTAATTTTGATTACAATTTCTACTTACAATATGTCAAATGCAAAGGCACGACTGTTGTTCTGTGCTAAAAACAAGACACCTAAAAACCATAAGTAGTTATTAACAATTTTAATAAAACTAGTGCTTGCCTTGTGTAAATTAAGTAACGTTCCGTTTCCAAATTTTTATTGATAACACTGAAGCTCGTCAATGGGTACCAAGAAAACAAAAACTTTAATCAGTTAATAAATAAAGGAGGAATGGTACAAAACTGTTTTATCCTTCCCTATGTATATAATAAAATATATAAAATTTACTAGTTTTTACTCTAAATAAATCTTTTTCTAAATGTTTCTTTTATATAACATATCCAAGCGATTTTTTTTTCATCTGTATACATACATATGTGTCGTATTATAGTCTGTGGAAGTTGAGTCATCAGGTTTTAAACTGCATCGAGGGCATAGAACTCGGAACGTCGCTTTCTGCGTGAGTAATACAGATTTACCATGCTTTCACTCTCTACTGTTGTAACTTGAGTATTCTAAAGACAAACGTACCCACGCACTTTTCCCGCGTGTCTGTCTGTCTGCGTATTTGAATTTTCTTCGAAAGTAGTTAGCATACTATGCTACACCTATCCACAACGACGCATAAGTGTAAAAAATGTATTTTCATTTTGAGCGTTGTCTACAGGTTATAAAAATCAAGTGCCTCGTGGCATTATATTCGGAAGCTACATATAAAATTAAAAAAAATATCCAGGTAATCACTCATTTTCTACTAATTTCAGAGTTACAGAGCTTGATATATTAGACGGTCATATTCGTGCGACACCCTCCCTAATCAAATCAACAACCAATGAATCAAAATCACGGACTTTGAAACTTTATTTCGATAGAATTGAATACTAGAGATTCATATACGTGATGTCACGAAAATTGTGACTCGTCGCGCCCTTGTCACGCGAAGTCGCTTTGTTCAACCCCTGCCTCACCCTTAAAGTATGACGTAATTCATCGATGGTTCTCTTAATGCGAAAACCTATATCAAAATTCTATCCTTAACTAATATAAAAAAGAAAATATCTATCGTACGCATGTCCGATGGGTATATAGTCGATTTTATTATACGAGTTGATACTATAACGACCTCTTCTTCTTCTCTCCTCTCGTCTCTTCCTTGGATCTCCTCTGATAATGTCAGGTGTAAAATTCAAACCGGAGCCCCATTATATACCGAAAGTTTGACACAAAAGTCCGGCCACCTAAAGGTGAAGGCAACTTTAAGATTAGAAATCTCGCTGACGAGTTTTTTGTTACGTTTGACGGCATTATTACCGAACACACAGACATATTTATATGTAGGAGAGACAATAATAAGGCTTCCGCCTCTTCCTTTCCGTTCGGCAACACTTCGGTGATCCCTTTAGTGTTGAAATCCATGGGCGACGGAGACCACTTACCATCGGGGGGTTCGTCTGCCAGTTTGTCGATTAGTTACACAATAAAAAGATGTCGCTATACCATATGTAAACTTTGAAAAACAATTATGGCATTTGTAGTTATTCTAAAAAAAAATTCATGGTAAAATCCAATATTATTACATCATAGTTTCGTGTACAAATTATCAGAACACAATTCTAAGTATCCACAAATCAATAATGATATTAAAACTGTAACTGAGCCAAATCTATGTCAGCTTAGTTATGATATGATGGCTACTACATACATTTGTGAATTTTGTCTCTCATATACGATGTCATGCGAAATCCATTGATCGATTTATGTGTACTAAAGATCGCCTGGTCGTCGAAATTCGGCGATAATCTTCAAATAATTCTGTTTCCAAATTTTTATTGATAACATTACATTACATTGCTCATTACAGCTCGTCAATACCTACCTAAAAATCAACCTCGGGCGAATACAAGCGAAAAAAGTACCGATAAGTTTTAGCTTTACCTATGTATAATAAAACTTTAACTGATCGCTCTCTGTACATGAAGGATGTATGAGAATAACTATTTTAGCGGCTTTTATTAACGCAATAGAACTAAAAACAATAATTAGAGTTTTTGTCTATTTGTCTGTGCGTTTGTGCTTGCAAATGTCAGTAACGGCTTACCTTTTTTCTTTATGTTTTCACCAATGTATTTTAGTAAGCATCGCTTAATATTTTAAGTTCATTTCATTGCAATCTGTCCATAAATAAAAAAATTGTCAATTAATATATTTCTAATTCACAGAACAACAAAAACCCAGTCCTAAAACAATGCAGCTGCTTTTTGTAAATGTAAAGCGTAGTGTTTCTGAAGCGAAGTAAGGGCAGTCTGCTAATACATATTAACATGTTATACTAAAAAATCGATTTCATGTGAAAAGGTTAACAATATTGTTTTTAAAGTTTTTTGTAGCTATTATAATAAATAGATATGTTTCTACTTTATATATTTAGAATAACCTAACCTAACCTAACCTAAAAAGCTAAACTGGGATAAACCTGAAATTTATAAATCGCATGATAAAAATAAGTAACAATTAATAAGGCGGGAATATTAGTTGTACACATAAAAATTTTGTATGGCTACTTTGTACATGCTAGATAAATATAATTATGCGAAACGCAGCTGAGTTAGTTATTAATCATAAATATTATTGCATTGCAAAATCGAAAATACAACCTGACTTTTAGGTTATGACAGATTACTTAGCTTATTTTTTTAGTATTTTACATCTTCAGTAACTGGATCCACGGTTTCTTCTACATTTCATTATGATTTTAATTTCAAAATAATTTGTTACTGAGAACACATACTATATCTTAAAAATTTATCAATATATGTTATTCAAATCAATAGTTGTTTAATGTGTTTGCTGTATTCTAACACTTTTTGTTTTTAGAACTTGCCTTGCTATAGTTAAATGAAATGAACATACTCTTTGATATTGTAACAGAATTTTTTCTTCTTTATTTTTATTAACTTTGTAAATTGTTATTTATATTATTTCATTTATTTTATAAGCTTTGTAGTGCTTTATGTTAGCGAGCGATCCCGGTTTCGATTCCCGGCTGGGGAAAACATTTATGTGACAGATAAATGTTTGTTCTCTGGTGATGGGTGTTTTTGATGTGTGTGAAAGTTTAATATTTAGATACGAGTGTCCAAAATCTTCTTATCGCTAAGTACCAATTTCATGATTCAAAATTTTTATTAATTCATTTCATTGTCTTAAAATATATCTCAAGGTGGACAAGTAATAATAAATTACTTTTATATATTATTAATTTATTTATTTATTAAATGCTTTTCTGTAAAGAATACTTTACGTCGTGTTTATTCAAAAGATTACTTTCCTTCTTCTTCTAAATCTAGATTTATTACATAGTATGTATAAGTTAGGTCTGTTTTTAACTTTTACGTTTAAAATTATTGTTATATACTAATCTATCTAATATAAAAAATAAAAAAAACATACCAATATCCAGTGAAAAAGCGTTACTATTATTTATATATTATTTGTATTATTATGCAACAATTATGAAAAATTTCACACAATACGATCGCTAATTAACAATAATACATGTACTTATAATCGCAATACTTAAATATAAATTTTGAAGCGCGCGCGCACTGCCAGGTGTCGCGTCCAACTGCGCGAGAGAGAGTGTCTCATTTAAAGACAAGACATTGGTTGGAATTGAAGAGCAGCTGGATTCTATCGTTATCGGAACATCACGGCATCGTTTTGACTCAAACATATGTTAGGTTCCGTACGTCGATGAAAGAACTGAATTCTTATATAATTATTCGCCCGTGTTGCTCACGGTCGGATGTATGTGACATTCTGAATTTCTCCAATCCAAACTCAATTAAATATACACTACTATTACTTAAATATACACGTAACTAAATTTGGAAAATAAATTAGATTTTTTTTAAACATATCCTAATTACATCGTGTGACGGGACAAGTCAAATGAAGTATTCGAATTCTACTTATAAATAAAAAATCAATAATTTTAAAAAATTTGTACGAAAAGCACAAC
>PDGT01000002.1:1848681-1924390 GCA_003671415.1 Megathymus violae
GGGCGGAGCCAAATACATTTTTCACTGTTGCCCCCTCTGTTTTTCAGTTACATAAATATACACAGATACGCATATATATATACCCATACCCATACAAATAGGTACGTGCAACCAATAACGAGACAAGTATACACATAGTCCATTACATCAACATAGAAAATAGTTGTAAAGTTGCACAACACATTTAACACTATTTTCAAACTATTTCACAGCGGCATACACAGGTTACTTAAATGAGGGTATAAAACATAACTATAATATAACTCCCTTTATCTGAGTGTCGGATTGCAAGCATCCGGAATCTTTCTCGCCGGAAACAAGCAGCCTCTGATAAGACCGGATTCAATCAGTCATTCAAACGTTAAGTTATACCTAAATCGACTACATAGGAAATTTTGTTTCGTATTCTCTTTGCATGAGTGGATGGTGATGAGGACGTCGCCTTATATTCTCTTCTCTTCAATCTCACTCTTCCTGAATCTCTTCGATTAAGCACTCTTCCGGGCAACCAAATTCCGACCATTTAGATCATTATATTAATTAAAATCACACCTAAAATTATCTTTATACGAATCTCTGAAAAAATGATAAAATTTTAGAATATATTTTATTAATTACTATTATTCAACCCGCCCAGACTTCCTACGAAATAAATGATTTTGCAAATTTGTATGTACATAACACATAGGTTATTTCCATATACATATAAAAACACAGCGAAGGCGGGTTAGTAGTAAGTAGATAGATATACAAATATATATATCTATACGGAAATATCCGTACTTACTGCATTTCGAGTTAATTGTGACTTATAATATGAATATATTTTGAGCCTTTTACAGATTGTCTAATTTCATCAGTCAAAGATGATAAAAAATACTTTTAACATCGGGTTTGTTAAAAACCGCAAAAAAATGTACCTACTTTGCCGGTCAACTTCATTACTGAGTATTTTGAGATATAGACCAACTATAATATAATACTTCAGATGACTGTTCCAGTGCTGAACTCGAATCCAAATTTCAGTAAGAGAGAGCTATACACCACGCTAATTAAGTTGAAATTATCAGACTTCACACGCCATAGATAGTATTATAATGTTTGTCATAAACGTGTACGTTTATTCCAGTTGTTTTCCTTACCGGAGTAATTAATAGCTTCGGAAAACTGTAAGGTGTAGCTCTCCCCTCGGCAAATTAACGCTTTAATTAACGTCGGTGTTCCCGCCTACTTACGATGTGGGAGTGTTCAAGAGAATAGTGAATAGGCTTATAGAAGTTAGTGCGTTCAGCGTTCTAGACTTCATTACCATTTACCAACAGATGGGATTGTTGTCAAGCGTTACCTTATTTTATGTAATAAAAAAGAAATGTAAAATATTAACACTATTACAAGGCCCATCGTTTGATAGTTAAGTACCATAAAAATATACTTAAAATTACGATCCGCGTAGATTCAAAGCAGAACTAATTAGTGTGTTCATGTCAGTTTTTCACGGCAAATTTTTCCGAACTACGAATATATTGGACGGAAAATGAAGATACTTTGGTACATAATCTAAGCAGATTTAAACTGGGTTCAGAGCTCAACACCGATACGTATTGTCCCGTCTGTTGGCCGTCGCGGCGTCCCACCTTCCGAGGAGGCCTTGAACCCAGGACTGGCGTGAACACTTTATTTCGCATGACATAAAATTCTTACAAAATCTAATTTAATACTAACACTATTAAAATATTGTCAAGTAACCGAAAGATAATAGTATGATTACTGTACCGTAAACTTTATATGATCAAAGTGAGTATATGAATATGTACAAAGATGTTATTCAGATTAATAAAAGAGTGCAAATAACAGGTTTAAGTGTGTCAAATTTTATGTGTACACATGTCATTTTTTATGTATATGTGCACATACAATTACACTCTGATTACACTAATGCATATAATATTTTTTCACTGTCTAAATCAATGCAAAAAACTCTTTGCGGTTAACACTCGTAGAGTCTACGCACCCTGATGATGCTCTGTTTCGGAGCGAAACACGTCTTGGTGACGGTATGTATGTTGGTATATACTTTTATTTATTATAAATGCATGTTTTTCTTTGTGAGAGGGAGGGAGGTTCTATGCTATTCTACAGAACTATATACCATCATACATTGTGCTTGCGCATTGTTGCAAAGTAAATTAATACTAATCCGCTTGTAGATCTTTTATTAGATTTTCAATTTATTATGTCAGAAGGTAGGCTAACACAAACATTATTTAAATTTAATTAAGTTTCTAAAGAGAATATTACATAAATTTTCAACTGTTTCAATTTAACGCATTAATGGTAACTACATAGTATAAAATGAGGAGGTTAGGAGCTGGGGGTGAAAAAGAAAAATATATTCAACACCTGATAAAGTAATTCGCTTTTGTTCCGGATGCGGTTTGTATAAGGCGAATATCAAACTGGTTGCATTATTTCGTACAGTCGAAAAGGTAAAATAATTTTACGTTCATCATCACAACACATAATTGTCCTACTGCTAGGCTTGCGTCTACTTTCATTAGTGGATTGAAGCCGTAGTCCGCCAAACTGGTTAAATGGGTATAGATAGACTTCACATCTGCGGGAACATTGCGGAGAATTCAGAAATATTCAAATTTTCTTCCGATATTTTCCTTCAACGTAGCAAATGATTATTTATTTGGAATAAGCAAGTAAAAATCAAAGATTACCTCAATCAAGTGTCAAATTAGAAAGAGTCTTATGGGAATGATTTTGAAGCTCCATCCATCTTATTACGTTACTTATCTCGCCGCTACCTTCCCGTATACTCTTTTGTCAGCTATTCACGTAAAAAATCGCTAAATAAATTGAAATGAGCCATATTTTAAATTTTATGCGAGAATTAATTTTCCTCCTATATGAAAATGGCAGCGACACAGGTAAAATATATAGGTAATACATATATACTCGTAGATAGGTAACATAACCAATTTTATGTTTCGAACGTTTAGTTGGAAGCAGAATTTAATTTACTCAACTGTTAGGTATCTAGAGAGATATAATTATAAGGATAAATTAACAAATATCATTTAGGTCATTTCTATATAAGCAAAATTATATCACATATTTAATTTGAATATTACGTAAAGCATTGTTTTTACATATATACCAATATATATTTTTTTATTTTAGCTACAAACTTACCACGACCTCATTCGATGAAGAACGGTTCAAGACTAATAAAAAGGACTCGCATTTTTAAACGTTTTAAGCTACCCGCATTTTGAAACTGACAAAAGAATATCAATGAACGTAATGAAATAATTTGAGATTACATTTTATATAATAGTGTATATACAATAGAAGGCTATATCAGACATATACAGCGTCGAACCTGTATCGAAGAAAACCATATTGTCGAAAGAGGAAGAAGATGGTTTATACGAGTCATAGGAGCACCTCTCCCCCGCCGTCACTAAAGGTAAAACTTGCGTGTTATGGATAGTATTTCATCGAATTTACGTTTGCCTGTGGCAGAACGACTACCACACTGTATTTACAATCATCAAAATTCATCTACGATCAATAACTTCAAACCGACTATTATTATGACTCAAAGTGACATTGAGACCTTTCTAATTTTAAAATATATAATAAGTATAGAATTCATTTGAATTATTTTTGCACAATGCGAAGGACCGTAACAAATAGACAAATAAAAGGTATGTTTATTGTATAAATCTATACTAATATTATAAAGAGGAAAGCTTTGTATTTTTGTATGTTTGTAACGAATAAACTCAAAAACTACTGAACCGATTTTATAAATTCTTGCACCATTAGAATGCTACATTATCCCTGAGTAACATAGGCTATAATTATTACTAGAAAAAATAAGGGACACTTGCTAAAATTTAAGCAGAGTGAACCAAGGTGTAAAAAATTTTGCTTAAACATTTCTTTCATCGCATACGCTGCGGAAACTATTGATGATAGAACAAAAAAATGTTCTACAAAAAACAAAAGTACACCCGTGCCAAGCCGGGGCTGGCCGCTAGTACGTTATAATTTTAATATTGCTATAGAAAATAAGGCAACGTAGAAATTTTATTTTACAGCAAAACCGATATGGATCTAGGTATGAGAAAATTACGCAGTTTAACAAAATAAAGTAGAAACAAAAGAACTTTTTATTAAAAACTTGCATCACAAACATCGTTCTATTCACCTAGCATCTATAGTTTTCTATAGACAATATTATTTAAACCGCGACATGAGCAAACCAAGCGAATCTCTACATTTTTTTTACACATACTAAGTTTATGCTTGCCAACAGTCTCACCTGAAAGTAAAATGAAGTCTAAGATGTTGAAGGCACTAACTAATGAAAGCCTATTCACTCTCTTATTGAAGACTCCCACATCGTAAGTGGCTAGAAAAAACGACGCGGTCAGGGCACATCGTACGTAGGCGAGAACACCGCACGGGCAAACTATTCCAATCAACGAATGACGACGCGTTATTAATTATCTTTTACTACTATACCTGTGATCTAGGATAGTCAAGAAGGTATACTTTTCAATAAACACCCTAATAGGATGCCAAATTAATCCCACGAATCGTTCTGATTGGGCCAGTCAGATTGGCTAATTGAGACGTTAAGCGCGGTAATTCGCGATTTAATCTGTTTTGATAAAAGCTTATTTTTTTATCTGAAATGCAATTCTCCTTACACAAGTAATTTTTTTTCAACCAAAAACATTAAAGTAATGTTTCAATTCAATAATTAATCTGTAGTACGTTGTACATGGTACAACATGGCGACTGCGCGTACTTACTCCTAACAATCACAACACATTTAGTATAATATCAAGTAATGTAATATATAGGGTTATATAGTATTTTATGGAATCAATGTTTCACTGCAAAATAGGTTTTCACTACGCTTGTGTTGTAGTGTCAAGTAGCAGAACATCTTATTTTAACAAAATAACTATAGTGCATACATATAATTTTACAATTCCCTTACCCCTAATACTTCCCGGAGCACAAATTCTGAGAACGCACATAATTCCGCATAATGGAGCTGTTGGTCAAATTTTAAGAGAATTTAGTAGACTCTGTTATCATTTTATATTATTTAATAAATGCATAGTAATACATTTTGAAATAAGAAATAGAATGAGTAAGTATAATAGATAGGTGATTTTCTATATTAAGATGTAAATGGTTCCATCTTGGAGCAATAGCCAACTTCTATGAATACATTTTGTGTATTCTGCTGAACAACGGAATAGAGTATCCAGGTATCTCTTGTCTGAGGATGCTGGGCTCTCTTCTATGCAGAACTATACACTGACAGAACTTGTGGATGATGATACATAACATTATTTGCCAGACTAGTTACTACCCTCCCTACAGAATCAACCATAATTATCTTAATGCAAAAACAAGCAAAACATAAACTATTGATCTTACAGTATTAAAAAATTATATATTAATCAATAAATTTAGAAACATATTTGGGCAAGTCTGAATTTCATTTGAGCCCTTCATTATGCTTATTTAATAAAATTTTCGACAGGGGAAATATATTACAGTTTTCCTCTTTTTGGTTGTATAAATATATATTAAGACCATGAGAATCAGGACTTACCATTCCCGAGCATTATGACACGATATGAAATACTATTTTATCAAAATAAATAATTATTATGCTGATGGTCACATTAATTTTAGAATGAACTTCATGATCTTTCCAAATAAAATAAAAAATATATTAAGTAAACCATTTTGCCAACTTTATTATATTACAAGCATTACACTACCAGAACAAATTTCACTGATTGATTTTTACAAGATATTTTAAGATAGTAACTCTATACTATACTATAACAATATTATAAACTAAAATACATAATTTTTTTTATAAATAACAAACATTATAACATTCGCCTTTTATTTAACAACATTATCTACCTAACTAAGTAACAAGTTACATGACTAGTCTTTTTGTAATGAAGGTGAAACATTCTTGCCTAGAACATTTTCTTGATATTTTAGTTTTTCCACATTTGTTGGATCTTTGAGTATTTCCTCTTCTAACCTTTCAAATCTTTGATCCTGAATTGGTTCTGTAATAGAAACAAGTTTATATAGTTAGATTGATTATTCTATATGTATCAAACAATACAATATGAGGTTAATATTAACATATTGGGTAGTATTCCTACACCAAATGTTGTAGTGGTAAAATGGGTATGTAACATGACGATAAATGATGATAAATAGATACAATGCTTAAAAATAAATTCCAAAGTTTATTTATCTAATTTATAAAAATTAATAATTTCTTTATCGAATGTCCAATCCCAAATAACCAATTAAAATTGTGTAATTAATTTGTAGTTTTCTATTGCATTTTTAGACAAAGAAAATCAAAAGGAGTAACTTTTCTTAAAGACATAATATTTGCTAGTAACCATCCCATGTTGGGTTACTTGCAAAATTTGATCCTGGTCAATATGCATAATGCAAAAGAAAGGGAAGGAGGGGTACAGAAAAGATTTCCATAAAATCAATGTTTCCCATAATTACCCATCACAGAAATGGAGGAGTAACATTGACATCATAACTCAACAAATTATTTAATCCTGTGCACCTTTCTCTGCACAAGAGGGACCAGCGACGATTGAAAAATTCAGATCTATGTAATTATAATAATCTGAACAATAATTGAGAAAAAAAACTTACTATTATATGGAGTATATTTATCTGATAACAAATTTTCCAAATTATATCCTATAACACCAACAATCGCAGCAAATGGAAGAGTTATATATGGAGCATTGGTCCTTAGAAATCGCAGCAATAACGGCCACATCTAAAATGAATATCAAAATACATCGTAGGTGCATGCTCTGCATAAAAGTGCAAACAAAACGAAATCAAAATATTCTATACGAATTTAGTTTCGTTTGTACTTACCATAGCTTTTATATCCCTAAATAATAATTATTATTGTGTAAACTATTATATATTCAATGAACTTTATGAAAATTTATAGAACTTTCAGAGTTTTCCCGTAAAATTAAATCACCTATATATAAGTTACTCTATGAATTAAACATTAGTTAACCTGTTTTATAAGTAGGTACCGTACAAGTACCGTATTATTTGCAATCATACCCAAATGACAATGACAATACTGACATTGTATTGCACAGAACACGAATACTCACACCGGAGAAGAATGACTGCTACGTACGGTACGGTACAGTAAAAGCAGTCATGATACGATCTCTCTATCGCCGTGTAAATTCTGTCCAAGTAATTTTAATTATTAGCGGGAAAAAAAATCCGCCAAAATTGTACTGGATTATAAACAAAGTAATTTTGTATATGAATTAAGTTAACGCGGTTTAATATGATATAAACGTGCCCAAGTGCAAGTGCTTAGTGAAATTATTGTTGTTATTAAGTAAAAAAAAACGATTCTCTTTAAATGCGATAAAGATAAAGTCACTTTTGTGGCAAATTAATAAATCATATTAATAATAAATAATTGCAAAATAAAATATAACCATCGATAGAATAAAAATATTAAATATAAATTCTCCTTTTGGTGAAAGAATTAGGAGCGATCGATGCATCGTTGTACGTTATTTGCACAGAGTAGATTAGTATAGTTATTTGACAGCCGCTGTTTTTATGTTGGTTTGGTACCGTACCGTACCAACATTCCTTTTTTTTGAAAAAACTAAATTTACTTGCATCTGCTTGTTAATTACTGTCGGCTTTCTATTTGATTTATGATTATTAACTGATGCTTTATGCTTAATAAACGGATTTTGGTGTACTTATGGCCTTACGATTTGGTTAACAACGACTGTATTATTTGGATTTAACAACTAAAATTTGCTGTTATAAAAAGACTTCGATTTGCTTTACGTTTTCGAATAATATATATTCTTTTTTACATAAAACAGAATACACAAATTTCATTTTATTCAACTCTAACTATGTTAACTATGTTAGAATTTATCTCCAGCAGTGAATTTTGAACTTGATGATGATGATGATATTATAATCAATTTCTTCAATGAATCATCAAAATCTTTATATAGGTGTAGGTACAATTACTAATATGTTACTATTTGTTAGATAAATTTAACTATAGTGATTAATAATGTTCTTGTATATTTTTAGGTATCTAACAAAGCGTATATCTGCAATCAATACATAATTGTTGTACAAAGAAGCTTGAATGAATCACTAAGGACACAAAGACAAGTTGGTCAGCAGTGCGTTTGTGTTTGCTGCGTTAAATCCATCTTAAGAGTTCAAAGTAATGTACTCCAAATCAACACTGCAGAGAAACAATTAATTAAGCAAATAATTGCCCCATAGCAAGTCATCTTTATAGTATATTTTTATAATAAAAGTACCAACATAAGTACCAAAAAAAACCAAAATGTTTCAATCACTTCAACAATGTGCAATTTTTGTAAAGAAAACCAACCTTATAAAATGCCTTCAAGTTGAACTTTCTAGTGCCTCTCAATTACTAGGTATCCCGGTCTACATAAAAAGTATTCGCCAGGATGCACATATTACAAGGATTAATAAAGAATTCGTGGGATATTACTAGCCATTTCTAGTTTTGTAGCTTTTTCACACATATCAGTGTTCTCACCATGTATTTGATTATCTGCTCATTCTAACTGGATATAAATCAGGCGCCTGTGTTAGCAGTCTGGAAAAGATAGTAAGACAATCTAAAAACCTATTTTGCGTAACATAATTATGACAAACTATGTTTCAGGGTGTTAGTATAGCAACTCAATATTATTAGTAACGTCAGGAGGCAAAGAAGATTTAATAAAAGCTTGAGTTCTGTTTATATTGAAAGTACCACCACCAGTTTTTAAAACATACGCATATATTTTATATTTAAGTAACATTGGATTTTGCTTTTCTAAAAATAAAATAATTAATTGAAATTAAACTAAAAATAGTTAAGTTTTATCGTAATATACCTCAAACCAATAATGTAACAATAATCAAAAATTGGTTGCACAATACTTACTTTTACGTATTCGTTCGGTAATTTAAGGTTTATCTATTTTTTTACATAAAATAAGTTAATTCTTGACAACAATCCCACCTGATGGTAAGTGGTGATGAAGTCTAAGATGGTGAACGCACTAACTTATAATAGCCTATTCACTCTCTTCTTAAAGACTTCCACATCGTATGTAACCGGGAGGCAAGTTATTCCAGTCCTTTGCAGTGCAGATAATAAACGAGGACGCAAACCGCGTCGTCCGTGCAGGTGGTAGGTGCACTACATATACCTGCCATACGTCGTTATCTGATGGAGGAACATGTCCTGTGCACGTTCTCCAAAATGTGCCCGATAAAAATCGAGAGACTAGCAACCCTACGCCTGTGCTTAAGGCTTTGTAGCTTGGTTTCAACCAGATTTGGGTCACCAATGAGCCTCTTTGCACTTCTCTCCATCGAATCCAACGCAGATAGATGACATTTGGCAGCACCAACCCAAATGTGATAACAGTACTCTACACATGGTCGAACCTGAGCTTTATACAGGGTTAAAAGCTGATTCGGTGCCTCACCTGCGTAAAGACCCCATATTTATTTATTTTTAAAATTTGTCATGTAGTATTATTTTAATGGATAATTTTTTGAACTGTTTAATGCATTATTAATTTATCATTACCTAGTAAGAGAACCTGATTTAATTTGTTTGGATTATAGAACACATCATATTTGGTATTACACATCTGTAAAATAAAAATAAAATTATAAAGTATCGGTTTGTAAATAATTTCATTGGTAATCATTCGGTTCCAGTGATTACCGGGCATCACTAGCAGAGTATATTTTTTTTTACTGTCAGTGTCAATTCAGCTTAGAAAAAAAGAGATCTTAAAAAATTACAATAATACACAAAATTGTACTAATTTAAGTATTGAAGCAGATTGCATGACAAACAATTAACATAACATACTAAATCCTAAATAGAAATGCACCAATCAGCACTTTTAAATATGCTGCCAAAAATGTGTTTTGCAAGTCCGAATTTTTTACGTAATTCAGACCGAATAATTTTTCGAAATCAAAGTACAAATACGACCAAGAAGAAAACTGCTAGTTCAGTGTATCGTACTATGAATATATTCGACAGAACGGCAAAAAAATTACAAAGAGAAAGGTCTGCTCAAAGAGATGATTATTATTTAGCTGAATATATAAAAGAAGAAATTGGTTGGCGAACAGCTGACCGCGTTTTTGATATTAAAAGGACATTCAAAAATGCTGTGGAACTTGGTATGGAGTGCTTTAAATTATTAACTTGTGCTTAGTAAACTTTGAGTCACAAGTGCATTCAAATGGATGGGGAATGTTCGCCATCCATCGTTGTTACTCGAGTCTAAATCAAATTCTGTTAATGGTCCATACTGTCAAACAACAGACTATACACTGGCGCTCTGTCTCCCAGTTCGAGGTCGTTGAGCCCTGTACCACTAATCTTAATGATACTATAACATGCTGGTAGTATTGAATAACAATCCCCTCTTAGAACTCATGGTGTAATGTTATTAACATGTTTCGGACAGCCAGTAATAAGCGAGCTAACCTCTTGCTTAACTGACAACCCATCAATTAAGCATATGATGTTGCAGATGAATATAAAAAAAGTTAACTTGTTCTCTATCCAACATTGGGTCTGAATGTTACCTGGACCAAACATGGACTACAATGGTATGTTTGTTTATTGAAAACAAATATAATACAATAAAAAATAACCCCTCAGATACTACTGTTGGTAATTAAAAACGCTGCCTGCGAACCTTCAGGTTGATTTCCTGCTGGGGTAGTCAATATTAGTATAAAAATGGTCTCTGGAACCTGTATTAAGGTACTTTATGCCACCCATGACATAGGGAATCCTAGTGCAGTACTATGAGTATGTGAATCTTCATATTGAGTATCTGAATAGATTGTCTATAATCTAATTTATGTAGAATATTCCAACTAGGTGCTGGTCGAGGATATGTGTCAAGGCATTTCCTTCCTGATAGTGTTGAAAGAGTCACACTTTGTGACACTTCTCAAACACATCTGGATAAGGCAATTGTTGGTGATGGTGTCCAGGTAGAGAAAATTGTGATGGATGAAGAGAATATTGATGTATGTATGTATGATGTTTCAGTATTTTAATTTCTGTCTATGCATAATTTCATTGGCATCTAGATTGAGATTTTTTTGGAATCAACAATAAATCAAACTACTTGAACTATCACAATATTTATTATTTTACACTTGAATATTTGAAAATTACTAATGGAAATATTATCAGGTTTTCACAATAATGTATAATAATTGATTAAACTTTTATTTACCACAGCTGATTGTAAGTTTTTATTACAATAAATAATAGACATACACATATCAATTCTAGCTTTCATGAAAGCTACTGAAAGTTGTGATTAATATAATAATAAATAAAATGAATTGAAAGCTATGTTAGCTTCCTCAAGATTTTGTTTGCTGTCCTACTTACATGAAATCACATGGACACCTGCCTGTGTTACATTAATCAAAAGAAATAATGGTATGTAACAATACAAATCAAGATTTGAAACTACTTTTATCTTACAGTTTCCAGCGAACAGTAAAGATTTAATAGTGTCTTCACTTTCTCTTCACTGGGTCAATGATTTACCAGGCTGTCTGGATAGAATAATGAACTGTTTGAAACCTGATGGAGTAAGTAGATTAGTATTTAAGAAACTGCAATTTGAGAATGAATAATAATAAATTACCATTGGGCAGCTTGTTTGCTCATTTATCAGATATTATGTCATATTTTGGTCTCCTTGGTTTACAGGTTCTAATAGCATGTGTATTTGGTGGTGACACACTCATGGAGTTACGACAAGCACTACAGTTAGCTGAAACTGAGAGGTTGGGGGGTGTGTGGCCACATATTTCACCATTTACACGAGTACGTGACATTGGGGGTTTGCTGAATGCGTGAGTTTTAACTTTATGTAAAGGATAATAAAATAATCGATGCATTATTGTCTATATCCAATTATAGAATGAAAAAAAGAAGTTCTTGAATGGCAGCTTCATAAAGTAATAAAAACTCTGAAGCTATTTCCCCAAAGAACTCTGGTTAAAAAGGCACCAATTTGAGAAGCCTATGTGTAGTTGACTTTTCATCTCAGCCTGAAGAAGAATAATATAAATTTGTAGGATATTTCGATTTTAATCGAAATGTCAATTAAAAACACTGAACAGACTCCAGTCCATTCTAACATACTCGTTTTCCTCAAATCTATATACGTATTTCATTCTATTGTTCAAGGGGACATTTTTAATGGTCACACTGACGCCGTCTGACCTAATTACAAAAAAAAGTTAAGAAATAGTCAATAGATGGCGTTATTTTTATATTCCCGCAGCGCCGGTTTCACACTGCAAACGGTGGACGTAGACTCGCTGTGCATGTGGTATCCGAGTGCATGGCACGTGATGAGTGACCTGCGTGCGCTGGGAGAATCTAATGCCGCGCACAACCGCCCTCTGCGGCTCAACCGCCATGTACAGTTTGCCGCCGCTGCGATATACGACGAAATGTACGGAAAGGGGAGTTGTAGAAGTTTGAAGTCAAGTCATATTCACTCAGTGATAAGATTTAAGAGTAATACGTTGAGGGGGGCGCGGGACGAGAGGAATGCCACCCAATCTCATATCACGTCATTTTTTTCCGCAAGACATGTAGCTTCCAATAGTCACTCTTGAGACCACACATGAATCCACATGCACTGAATTAAAATGAGCAGTATTTTGGAAATTCTAGTAGTATATTATTGCTCAATTTCCCCTCTAGCATTCTAGAATACGCGTTTTAGTAATCATAAGTAATATAAAAAAAACATAAGCATTTTTTTAATAAATCTAAACCATTCAGTGTGTCACAGATTATCGAAAAAATAAGCGAAATAAATTAGAAAATCTCACGTGATTTTAGTGGGGCGGAGGGGTTCGAATCTAATCTCACGACATTTTACCAAAGGGGTAGGGGGCGTAATTAATGGATGCCCCCTATGGCTTAACCTCATCTCCGTGTAGTCTATCGGTGTTTCATCTATACTAATATTATAAAAAGGAAAGCTTTGTATTTTTGTATGTTTGTAACGAATAAACTCAAAAACGACTGAACTGTATTTAAAAATTCTTTCACCATTAGAATCCTTCATTATCCCTGAGTAACGTAGACTATATTTATTACTAGAAAAAATAAGGGATCCTTGCTAAAACTTCAGTGACGTGAACCAAGGTGTAAAAAAAATTGCTTAAAAATTTCTTTCATCGCAAACGCTGCGGAAACTGATGAAAGTACACCCGTGCGAAGCCGGGGCGGGCCGCTAGTTATAAATAAAATACTAAAGTTAATAAAGTTTGTTACCAGAGGTTTATAGTATATAGTCTTTCGTATATTTCATAATCTATCAAGTATATTGTATTTTTTGTTATTGTTATTATTTGAGAAATTTCAAAATCTTATATAACATGCACCCTTTCTGTATTGTTTATTTCACAATGACATGTTTCCCATCTGTTACTATAAGCTATCCAGTACCAAATATTATGCACCGCCCAATATTCAGTTAGCTTAATGCTGTGACTTAAAGAATTGCTTATGAACTATCTAGGAAAACACAAAAATTGACACATCAACATTGTACTAGAAACCAGATAAAGGTGTACTACAGAATCGAAGACAGATGGATTTGTAGTAGGGATATTAATCTCATGGAAAGCTTCTATCACAGTGGTTAACTTTTCTGTGTTAAGGTTGCAGTATTGTGCCAGTAACAAGCAGGACACTTGCTTCCTTCCTGGCCGACAGCTTAGTGAATACATTTGGTGTTACAAATTATTATTTATTGATTTTGTAAATGTTACGTTCCTTACTGATGTTTGTGATGTGGTGTATGTGACCACATACATTTAGGTTGCCATGTGCGTGTTGTTTGGCCATTAATATAAATCTTAATTAAAAATTCATAGATATGTCAAGTGTCACGATGATATTACAGACGTTGTAATTGAACCATCAAATTGTGTTCAAGTCGAACTAAGAGCCTAATTTAAGCTTTCTGCTCCAGGATTTCCCCAAACACGATTCCCGTGGCGTGCCGGCCACGTATCAAATTATCAACTTTTTGGGATGGAAGCCAGACCCTTCCCAACCTAAGCCTATGGAAAGGGGCACTGGAGAAATGTCCCTAAAGGACCTTCATCGCATCGATGAGGTCATACAAGATACTAAAAAAATAAAACTCACTGAGGAAGATAAGAAATAAAAAATAAATTAGCTTTGAAATGTTTTGTGTTTAATTTACAACATTCAATTACATTGATCAATAGACACTCGTACCTTTTGTGAGAACTGTCTAAAGTTTTGGAATAGTAAAATCGTACATATGAGCCTATTTGTCTGACTGTACCGCTAATATATATTGAAATAGTGAGTGATCTAACTGCGAAAGACTTTATCGCTGGATTAAATCGTTTAGTACGCAGATACAAACAGTACGAACATTGTCGAACTCATCAAAAGTACAATGACATCAACAAGTGCAAATTTAAAATTAAACCGTGCTTATAGCCTACACTAGACAGACTTCACAAGCTATCACATCTCATTTTTGAACAACATATCAAATTGTCTACACTTCATAACTCCAGAAGAAATCAAGGTATAAAGGGCTCCTACCATCCTTAGGTCCAAGCCAACCATTGTGATGCTGAGAGGTCTCTCGGTTCTGTACCTTGCATGGTGCATTGTACTTGCTTGGTGGTTGAGTATTTAGCCGGACTGGCTAGCTACCATCCTTCATCCAAAATCAATCGTGAAATGTTTCATACGTTTTTCGGCTGTAGTGTCGGAAAGTCAGCTGCTATACAGGTCTCCGGCTTCTTTTTTGGCCGGCAACAATTCGCTGATGCCTTTGGTGTTGCTGAAGTCCATGGTCTACGGTGACTACTTGCCATCAGGTGGCTCGATTGTCGACTTGTTATACAAAAAAAGAAAAGGGTGAAATGGCAACTTAATGGAGATGAGGTGTGACTCGGAATCTAACGGTCGTTACACATTACCGTGTTCCTGTATACCACTAGCTGCCCGAACGAATTTCCAGTTTATATCTTGCCACCAATGGTGCAGCACATGTCGCTGATGTAATTACTTCTACTGAAACATTAAAGCGAGTACACAATCGTCTATATGTTTTACCAACACTCGACAACTAACGATATTCTCTTAAAATGAGCTATCTAACCACAAAACATTATTAAGTACTAAAATGTAACGTCACGTTCAAGTTCAACTCCCGGCATCTGTCATCTCCCAGCGCATTTACAAAACGAATAAACTGTTCCAATATTGAGAGCCGGTAAAGAATATGCACGCAACATGTATAAGCATGTTAACATTGATATAAGCCGCTATGCATATGAGCATAGCTCTCATACGCCAATCTCATACTTTCGCTACAGTTGTGTCTTTATAATTTTAATTTTATTTGTATCGTTTAATATAGGCATTAATTAGCAAAGTCGCACGTGGGTTGTGATTTGAGAATTCCTGAAAACCTTTTTATGATATAATACTTGGTACCCCTCAAATTTCTGAGTGTTTCTGATGATCGCAGATATCAAGGACAATCAGAGATCTACTTTTGGTATAGTTAGATTTATTGCCCTGAATATCTATCGAGTATCGTTATCGTTATTTTATCGAATATTGATATTTCGTTACCGAAATAGAACATTTATTATTTTTTACTATTAATAAAATGCAGTTTGTTATAGTTTGTTTAATGTAAAAATACTGTGTGATGAATATTATAAAGCTACTAATATAAATTATACTATCAACGACTTAATCCACTTTGTAAGCAGCTTTTTGACTTGCATGATTAATCGTTATTTTTATTTTTGCATCAGGTAACAAAATAGCCGTCAAACTTGAAAAGTTATCGCTGTCATTAGCCGTATGAAAAAAAACCAACGCGCATCGCTTCTCTTTTGGAATTTATGGTACTGTAACAAGGCTCGCTTTTGTGTTTCACGGGAGAAAACTTCTAAATTTTGGGGTGCAATCATGTCAACAATGCGTTAATTGCGCCTACAATTACAATAACGGAAAGTTAATATCGTTTTGTGGAAGTAAGGTAAAGATTTACGGATCAATATCGAGAGGCGCTCGTAATGACTCCCTAGCGTCACTTCTGCAAATGGAGACGAAGTCTGGGGTGGGCATAACTGATCACTGGATGAAAAGTATAATGGAACCGGCCGGCAGCGACAAACAGGTTCAAAACGATAACAGGTCGTCTGTGAAACGCGAAAAAATGGCTGAAGCTTACAACGGTCAAGACAATAATACTTACGATATGAACAAACACCAGAATACCGCTAGGTATAGATGTGACGTCTGCGATTTGACTTTCGACGGTATGGATTATCTGATTTTGCATAAAAAGTTTCATGGGAACGATAAGGATGGTCCACCACTGGAGCCCGAGCCGCCAGTTTCTCACAAAGAGGGCCCTAAGAAGCGGAGAAAGTTCAAATGCGATCAATGTGATGTTAAAGTAAACTCCCAGTACCATTTGGATATACACCGTAGCAAACATGAAGGTAACGCGTCCAAGAAGTTTATTTGTCAAGTGTGTGACCGTAGTTTCGTTGCGCCGCAATTCTTAAAGAGTCACATGCAAACTCATTCGTCAACAAGCACAATAAACTGCGAGATATGTAATAAAAGTTTCACGGGACAAGCATACCTTAAATTACATATGCAGCTCCATAATGACATCAAGAAGTTCAAGTGTTCAAAGTGCGATGACATGTTTCCTACTAAAAACTGCCTTAAAATACACATGAAAAAGCATACAAAAGTCAAAAACTTTAAATGTGACTTCTGTCATAAGCTCTTTGTCTCCAAGATAACAATGGAGAAGCATAGACAAACTCACGAGGGTCAGCCTATCGACTGTCATGTAAAATGTTCACAATGTGATCGTACTATGCATTCGTCATTGCTCAGAACTCACATTGCTCGTGCACATCCAGCGACTGCTGATGATGATGTCAAAAGACCACATAAATGTTCTACCTGTGGGAAGTGCTTCATTGTTAAAATAAATCTCAATCTGCATATACGTGTTTGTCATCCTGATTTAGCCGAACCAGAGGACGAGGATGAAGATGTTATGACAGACAACTCTTAGCCTTAAGCCAATATGTAACATGTATTATTATTGATAATTATACTTTTTTACGATAAATATATCCTTTCTTTTTATTTCAAATAGATTTTTGCAAGCAGTGGGATGTGCTGGGGAAATGATGATTTACAAATTTGTCAGTTGTGTTTTAATGGACTCCATACATCCTTGATCTAAAGCCTCACTCTGCTGGTTGTGGTGCATCCTTTTGAATATTGGATGACGCTACAGACAATGGTGTGTTCTGTTGGTAATCTCTAGGATCCTAGTATAGTCCTTGATAGTAAGGGTTATAACCTTCCTGGCTAAAGACAACCTTTTTAGATTCAAAAGTTGTGTTTTGATTAGCGTATTGGTGAACCAGTAAAATGAGAGTTGTACGCTTCAATCTTAGTCAGCAATGTGTCAGTGAATTAATTTTATGACCATTTAGCATGTCGTAAACGATGCTCATTTGTATCTATAAAAGTCGCCATGTGGAATATTTTCTACTTAACAATTACAGAAAAAATTTACTTCTTACATTTAAGTATGTTCAAGGAGTAGCTTTATTTCCTAAAATCCATTAGTTAGTCAGGCAGATGTTTATGCCAATTTTCTGAGCATTATAGCCCATTATGTGTAAATGTGTGTACAGGCCCATCATTATATACTAATGTACTCTGTGAGGCCCATGTTCGATATGCAACCGGGCCATACACATATTAATCTATGCCAAGGTTTATAATGTATATGTAAAACATTTTGTTATCTAATAATTTGAAAACTTATTTCGAAGTTCATCATAGATTATAAAGGTGACAGTAGTAGAGGGAAGACATATGTGACAAGTCGATGGTTTTAGCACCCTATACATGGTCGTTTTCGAATTTTATCATTCCTAACTAAATGTATACTGCATAAGTGTTTAGGCCGCGCAGATAGTAAAAGCTTTTGGTCTTTGAGTCTCAATGGTTTGTAATTATTGTTAATTGTGAACGTATATTTAATCAGTCCGTTATATAGGTACCACAGACGTATAAGATCGTTCCACCCATTTCGAAGAAACTTCAGTACGGATACGAAGATAGTCTGTAAGCGCATTTTTTGGATGCGTAAAAACTCTTCTCCTCTATATAAATATGTTTAATATAGTATTTTGATGCACAATTTTTAGTCAGTCCGAGGTATATTAGGTTATTTAAAATTTTGCACACATTAAAAACGCCGATGGCAATACAGTAATTTCATGCCTATGACCTAGTCACTAAGTCCTAGTCAAGTTACTCTATGGTCCTAGTGCAATATCGTGCAAATCGTGTAACGTTTTCCAGTGCCAATATCGTTGCATAGATGGCATTGCACTCCGATGAAGAACAATAATTATTTTTGGTTTTATATGGGAGAAAAATCATTCTCATATATTTGTATCCAATCGAATGCGTGTTTACTTACAAATGTGCATTTGTGTTATGTTTTAGATTAAAAGGGACGTCTATTTTGTAGCCACATTTTTGTTAAAAATAATAATAATATTTTCATATAACTTTGATGAATGTGAAGTCATTATTTATTATAGTTGATAGTATCAGGCGTTACTTTGCGGAAAATCATTGTTATTAAATTAGTATTAATTTACTTTGCAACAATCCGCAAGCACAATGTATAATGGTATATACTTCTATCAATGCATAGAACCTCCCCCACAAAGGAAGACATGCATTTATGATAAATAAAAGTAACTATATATCGTCGCCAACACGTGTTTCGCTCCGAAACGGAGTATCTTCAGGGTGACTTGACTCTACAAGTGTTAGCCGCAAATCGTGTCATTCTTTATACACTTAATTTTAATCCTTAGTTGAATAGAATGTGAATTTAACTATCGAAATGTTGAGAAGTTTCCCTTCACATATGCGTACATCGTGCACACAACCGTTTCTTATATTTTTCAACATTTCAGCAGATTCCATACGAGTTCATATAAAATAAGCACTTTAAATAGAATTAAAATGAGTATAATTTTTTTAATGATTTTAAGGACTACCAAAAAAGCAGACGGGCCATCTAGTGTTAAGCAGTCATCATCGCCAATGGACACGTGCAAGCCGAGAGGAGTTGCTATAACATATAAAATGCTAAACTCTCGTCACCTTCAAATGAAAGTGACGTAAACTCATATTTGTTTTTAAATTTTCAGTCAGTTTCAATTTTCTTAAGAAATACCTAAAGTTTTTTGTCAATTTTTGGTCCGACGTTTCTCATATTATAGTTCATATTGATATGAAAGCATTTATTTGTATTTATGTATTATTATATTATTTTACTTTGTAGCCTCAGTTGACCTATCCATTATTATTAACTATGAAATTCAAATATTTTTTTTTATGTGTATAACCAACATGCAAGTAGATGGGCCGGGCTCCTTGATAAAATCCTTGATTAAAACACAACTTATACGCAAAGGATATTATAGTATAGATGAGTACATTAATGACAAGGATGCCTGGAAATAATAGTGTCGAAACCAGTTCCGCACAGGTTTAAACTTTTGTAATTACCATGTGTTGTTTAAAAGATGAGCTGTGAAATTTCTTTCGCCGTTTCTTCTCCGCATTGTTAAACAACCTTTTCGAAAGGGTGGTAGAAGCAAAAATGACGTTGATAAGTGTATTTTAGAATACCTATATGATTAAATGATTTTGAATTTGATAGAAACTGATTAACGCCACCCGTGGACTGTAATACCAAGGCCATAACGTTGCCTGGCTAGGGCTTTATGATAATTCAACCGAAGCACGATTAAGCCATTTTACGGTTAATTGATTAGTCAAGTAAAGAATCTCAATTCAACACACGTCTGGTATAAGCTAGGTCAAGTAACGCCCAGTCATCTTCAGTAGGACCCAGTAGTAATCTGTCACATATCTTCGTCCGTTATTCAGCAGAATGCGCCACGAGCAGAGGAGTTTCTCTTCGACACGAAAGATGGACGGAAATTATCAACCCTGCTAGAATTTTTTTTTGAATACTCAAATACTGATGGATGTATGGATGATAGCACTGAGCAGTGGTAGCCTAATGTATTTAACGTCAGTTTCTTGCAAGGGAGGTCAGAGTTGGACGTCATGCACCTCTAATTTTCAAACTGTGCGTATTACGTATTAATTATCATCTGTTTCAGTGAAGGAAAACATGGTGAGGAAACCTGAGTTCTCCATAACGTTCTCAAAGGTATGTGAAATCTACCAATTCACATTTTAGCAGCGTAGTGGGTTATGGCCGTAGCCCATATTGTTGTGAGAGCACACACCAGCTCAGCTGTGGGACGATAAGGGAATGAATATATGAATCATCTTGCATAGTTACAGGAGATTACACGAGCTTAGCAAGCTAAATATAACCAATACAACAATCAAAATTGAATAAACTAAAGCGATGTAATATATCGAAATATCGATACATCGATATATTATTTGATATTTTTTAATAATTGCCGCCCTTAGATATTTCTTATACCAATAAAATACCATAGTAATGTATCATATCAAACCCTTCCTTCCAGTAAAAAGAAAATGGATATGATCAACCAGGTCAACAAAAATTATGAATATATTTTATTTTATGTGTTCGTTTTATGTATGTATGTGTGTGTGTGTGTATTAGGTTGACATATTGGTAAAAAATACATAAATTGTGAATACCCTTTACAGTTACAATGTATAATATCCGCAATGATATAAGCTTCAATATCGTGCGTATCAATATATCGATTTAAATGATATAGATATAATGATATCGATCGATGGATATGATATGAGGGTGCATCGATATAAATACTACGTTATGATGCGATATATCGATACAACTATTTATTTTGAGGAACCCGAAAAATACTTTTAAAATGTATGAACAGTTTATTAAGTCATATATAAAGTTTTTATTACGAAGTAAAAATACTTATACTTAATTATTAGTGTTACCTAAATACTAAGTCATTCTTCTTTTTTGGATTCTTGAACGACTGCTTCTTCCTCTGTTTCTTTCCCCCTTTCCTCTGCTACATCTATTATTTCTTCTTTAGCCAACTGTTTTACAAAAATACATGAATATTGAAATCGATAACTATTTTATTTTGGGTGTACAAACTAGTAAAGTCATAAATAGTGATTTTTCTAAATAACCAAATGAGTGTACTTATATGGGTATTTATTGTATTGAAGTAGCACAGTTTAAAAAATCTTTATGTGTTTTATAATTATTTTCTTTATTACTTTTAACTTTCCTACCTGGTCTATGGTTGTAATTAAAAAGTATATCAAAAATAGTAATACAACTTACTGCTACTTTTCTCATATCTTCGTCCTTCTTCGCCTGCAGTTGTCGACTCACTTCCCTGATCAGCTGCAACTCCTGAAGCTGTTTAGAGGACAGGGGATCGAATACCCTTATCTGTTCCTTATTAGGATCATTGAGGTTATTGATAAACTTAGTATAATTGTCGCGTAGGATCTTGAAACGTTTTTGCGAGATTTCCTGCTGGGACATTTTTAGTCTGTGAAATCATAATTTCTATTAATCTAAAAATACAGACAAATATGACAAGTAAAAGGAATCAGACGGAATTGTTTTGTTAAAACTAAAAGTCTCGTTTCGGTTGATCTCACTCCTTAAAATTGCAATAGAATATAGCGCCATCACAAGTACAACAGTTCAAAAAATACTTAAGTACCTAATGAAAAATAAACTTATTTCCAATATAAACCTATTATGAATAAATCTCAGCATTTTTTTGGGTTGATCGAATTTGATATTACAGAGAAAAAAAATACATAGTCGTATTATAAGAAAACCAATAAACCCTGCTTATGCTTATCTGTTATTGTTAAAATAAAATTATTCAGACAAAATATTATTTGATAACAATGATATTATACTCAATGGGTTCAAAAATTTTTAAGTTTTTGTTATATATGTCTATTAAAAACAGTGAACTGTTTGGGATTTTACGCAATTCAAATTAACAAAAATGTTAAGCTTACAATGTTTTGAATAAAATATATGAGTAAACTTTATACTCTTCATTACTTCATAAATCAATTTTCTCGCCGTCGGTCTTGTATAATGTGCTATGATGTACGTCATTTACCGTCAGATTAATATATAATTACAATGGATACTTTTTTGTTTAATTCCATCGATGTTTAAGAATAATATTTAATATCTGTTTAAACCCCACATCTATTTAAATCTTATCATTATTCCCGTTAAATTTCAGGGTATGAAAGCGGAAGAATTGTTGATAATAAAGACAATAATTTCACTACAGTTATTAAAACAATGAATATGAAAGGTCTCAAACTTCACGAGTCAAAGAAATTAGATCTTTCTGAGCTATGAAAAATACAGGAAGTATATAAACATATACAAATTTGTATTTTTGTAGCCTTACCTAAGTCCGAACTCGTTTAAAAGAAAAATACAACTGAAGAAATTTAAGTCAAATATACTATATTTTTTCTTTTAATTTAATGCTGGCAGGTATTGTGAACCTTTCTCCACTAAACATTAATATTAAACTTTACACGTTACGATGCCTAATAATATTATTAAAACGATTTCAATTTCAAAATCTAATTTTATTACAGCTCCAATCTAAATAGGATACAGAAAGAATTTACTATGTCACTAATAGATTCTGTTAGCGATATATCTTAGTAAGAAAGAGACAAGTAAAAATAAAAACGGAGAGGCCCCTGTTATAAATGTTTGTTCTCGGACCTACATTGTGTGTGTGTTTATGATGTCTCAATTCTATGTGCTCATGCCAACTGAAACACAAGAAGTCTTAGTGCAGGCTGTGCTTGTATGATTAATATAATCAACATTATTCTACATAAACTATTTCTAACAAGCATTAAAAATAATCAAACCAAAATATTTTTTACTACGTACGAATATGTTACATATCAAACAAAAGGTTTAGAAATCATGATGTCAAAGATTAAAAGCAACAAATAAAACATAACACTATCCATTTGCATATAGACGAAACTGTTATTTTAAATACTGAGTATTTTTAAATAATGAATAATGTAAGAGACTCAATTAAATTCGATCTTGATGGATATTATAATGCGTCGGGGTTACGTGAGAGTTCATATGAAAATATAAACCAGTATCTAGTTAATTTTAGGTGCATGCGGTATTTATTGCAGAGAATATTTAATCACAACACCAATTATAATGAACTATTCTAGTGAAAACGGTGCATATCAATTTCCCAAGATAAATGTTATCCTGGCTTATGACCCCTAATATAAGCCACGAAAATGCCAAATATCATCCAAATCTGTTCAGTATTTTCAATGTGATACGTGTCATACAAAAAAAAAATCCAAAAAAATACGTATTTACCTCCATGTCGATAACAAAGTCTACATTACAATTTGCAAAGAATATTCTTTCTAAAGATTTAACCTCATTACAGTTTTATTATATATATTTTATGTTTTTATTTATATAGAGATATTTGGAAATGAGTCGTTTACCAGATCAAACTACTCTTTGTCAATTGTTACAATATGACAAATAATCCGTACTGTTCTCCCAACCTAGCTGATCCAGAAAAAAATTACATAACTTAATTTTATTTACCCGAATATTTGCGTTATTATTTTTATCAGCAATAAATACAAAGCTCACATTAAAACGTATAAATTGGACTCAAATTGTATCAAACACATATTACGCGAGTAAAACGGAACGCAATCCCACCCCTCTAAGGCTAATGACTCACAGTCTCACCCCTAGTCGAAAATGCGCGAACCGCCCCGACCGAGCACGATTCGTGCGAGTACGAAAACGCTCCAAAAACACTACAATTCATCTAGAATTATGTAACGAGTTAATTTTTTTACAAAATGTACACATTAAGTTAAAGGTAAAATGTTGAAAAAAACAAATTATTGTGGTATTAACAGTTTTATTCGTGCAATACCAAATGCGAGCGTGATGTGAAAATATTGATTTTCTTGTGACGTACAGTAAAACGCAGAATAGTGTTATTTTTACGCGTGTTGTGCTATAATTTTTATCAAGTGTGTTCCTTTTACACGGTAAATGGTTTTATTTTTCAATGAAATAACCCAGCTGATTATTATCTGGACAGGATTTCAGTGCCTCGTTTAAATTTTCATTTCAATTTCTCACTTTATTTTGAACAGGTTTAAGATCGCATGAATTAATTTAATTTTACTCTACACGATAGCATTTTATACATTTCTTAATTTGTATACGGAATATAAGCAGTTTTCTCTGTATTTATATAGGGGCGCCATATTCACGAAAAACACTATGTTGTTTTAGCCTTTCCCTATTTTTTATTTCCAGAAAAGAATAACATGGGTTAAACTCCGATTTTATGTTTTTATACAATATTTATATTCTAGCATAAAATATCCAGTGAATATTTACAGTTCTTTATTTTGAAAAAATTTGAAATATCGATATATATATTAACATGTGTTTATGTTTATACTTATTTCTCTTCCAGGATTATCTTTCTATTTGGCATAATTTAATAACATTATAAAATTATATTAATGGCTTAGAAAAAATATATAGCACTGAACAGTATACCTACTAAAATCAAATCTGAGAATGTCTATATAATTTCTTTCAATATAAATGGGCGACATTACGCCAGAAAACTCCAATACACTGCAATGAAGCGTTCATTATTTATTGAGTCTGCTGACGTTATTTGAGAGTATCGGATTTACTTAGTGTTTGAACTGATCTAGAATTTATAGTGTATTATAAATTAATGTCTTTAAACTTTCTAGGGTTTGTTTGATCGTAACATGAGGTTGTCCATCTTTAAGCTCTATCACAAAACCATTGCAAAATCTATTACTAAATTTAGTACTTAGCAAAGGCCCTTGGTTCGCTTCGGAAAAACTACCTTACGCTTAAAGATAGCATCTGCATTTTTCTGGGGTTTTCTCGTCCTGTCAATTAGAAATACATAAAATAATTCATAACTTTTTTATTTATGAACGGATTGCAATGAAACAAACTTTAAGTTTTAAGCAATGCTTATTGCAATACATTAGTTAAAAACAGAACAAAATCGGTTAAACCGTTTCTGAGATTAGCGGGAACAAACGCACAGACAAACAGACAAAAATTCTAATAACTATTGTTTTGGGTTCTATTGCGTTAATAAAAGCCACTAATAATAGTTTTTCCTCATATATCGTTCATGTACAGAAATCGATCAGTTAAAATTTTATTATTAGGATAGATTCGAATGGGCATTTTCGTATCCCACTATTTCGGTTAACCATAGTAGTTCTGCAGTAAGTATACCTACTTCAATCCAGGCTGTACCCTCTGTCTGTGTAATAGTGCCAGGAAAAAATCTTGATCCTAACGATCGAGAGGACTATTCGAATTCTATGCGGGACACTTTTTCAGTCCATTCCACCTTGATTGCAACGACAGAGGACTGCATTCTCACTGGAGTTGGCATTTCTAAACCTCAGTCTTTTCATGGCTCGCAAATACTTCGTTGCGTGGATCATTTTTATGTTATAGATAAAGGAACAGCTTATAAGTAAAGAATATTATAGTGTAGATGTATGACAAGGGTGCCTGGAAATTATAGTGTCGAAACCAGTTCCGTACAAGTTTAAACTTTTGTAATTATCATGTGTTGATTAAAAGATGTGCTGAGGAGTTTCTTTCGCCGTTTCTTCGCCTCAATATTAAAGCACCTTTTCAAAACAGTAGTAGAAGCAAAAATGACGGGCATACATATATAATAATACAAAATACCTAAATGATTAAATGATTTTGAATTTAAATAGTATAGATACTGTAGTAAGACTCTCAATTTGTGATCAAATTGAATGGGAACTGATCTTCCCTGTAACGGAAGCCTGTTCAATGTAGTATAGATTTGTGGAATGGTATAGTGGCAAATCCTAGTCTTGAAATTGTTAGTGCACACAAATACTTATGGAAAAGTTCAACGCTTGCTATGCCATAAAATCCACGGACTGCTGCTGATCCACTGCTGAATTTACCGTCCGCGGAGCGCGATACCACCAAATATCGGTTGTACTTGACGTGTCTTCATTTTGATGATCACTTTCGGTTGATATAAGCCGTAAAATTTTAAATGTGATTTCCCGTCTTAGGCAGGACAGAAGTATTCAGGCGGTATAAGAATATTCAGTATTCAAGTTGGTCAATTACTCCTCTATCAAATCGTGAGGAAAAGCTGTAGTAAGTTGATGGTTCTTCCATTACGAGTAAAAACAGCTACAAGAAGATCTAAAAAAATTATAAATAGTTTGTATGTAACATTTATTAGCCGGTTTGGTTATTATGTATTTTCCATTCACGCTATTTACTAGAGCCTCTTTGTTTTTCTCCCCGTAATTTTTAGTAATTAAAATAAATTAGTCAATAACATGAAACAGAACTTCAAAAATAATCAAAAATATAAACCCAACAGTAGATATTAACACGCCATGCGGTGACGTAGTTAAGTTTACATATGCTGATGAGGAAGCTCTCGGTAAGATTTTAAACTAATGTAATCGCAGAATTTATACATTTTATTATGTAACGGGTACTCACGATACGTTTTATTAATTACTGATATTTCGACACAGTTGCATGGATCGTGGTCACGGCGAAACTGACCCCTAAAGCTCTTAGTAGGCTGGTTTTAAATTCGTTATATTCCAAAAAAACAATAATTGTCCAGTCAAATTTGCTTCGTTACGCAGTCAGCTCTAGCAGTTGTCACGTTATAGAGCCTAAACAGTCGTAGAACTTAGACCGTGACAATGTACTTACACGAAACAAAATTACATTAGTTATTATTTCCCTCGGGGTCTCTTTTGTTTTCATTCTCAAGTCTTTCTGATGAAGATCCGTCTTGCTCAAAAGCCATCATTTCGCGAGATCTAAAATTCTGTTTTAAATGTCCTTAGCCGAGAGGAACGAGAAAGCTTGGGAGACGATTCCAGAGAAACAAATTTCTGGACAATAATGATGTTTTCTTTTCGTGTTAAATTCTAATCGTGTTAAACTTGGTAAAAACTATTAGCCTGCGTCACACATGTCAATGATACCACAAAAAACTTTGATAATGCTTATAGTTGATATGTCGTGCAACTTCAAGTATAGCACTGTAAAGGCAACCACAGTGAACAGGACTATAAATTTGTAATATGATGTGTAACTAACTGACGATTAAGATGAAATACTGTTTTTAAAAAGCTGGCTTGTTCCGTCCGACACGTATAAAGTGAGTCAAATAGGTTTGTATAAATATTTTTTTATAATATTTACAAGTTGATATTTAAGATAAAACGTCTTAATTTATTTTCTTTGACGTACATGAAAGTAATAAGCTGAATTAAGAGCAGTTTTTTACCTTTGAACGTTTGCCAGAGTTCCTTTAGCAGAAAATATATTTCTAAATATAAATTTGGGTAAAAATATCTGTTATGGAACCAAAAGCTCTTTAACTTTTGGGTAACTTCAAACTCTCTTGAGACTGACGGCGACATTAATTACAAGTTTTTTATAATTACAATTTTCGGTAAAGTGAAGCGTACGTTTCATTTCTTAGTTTGAATTTAAATAATTAAATCATGATATTAATGATCCACACAATTTTTAATACAGACATCAAGAATCAATCACAACGTTGCTATTTTATAATATAATAAAAATCAAATAAAACTTACAAGTTTAGCTAAGTATTCAAAAATATATATATATTTAATTAACATTCATTTATTTTACTACAATTAAAATTGTACTGATGACCAAACCATAATAGCTTTTCTCGTTTACACCACACACTCTATCAAGTTTCACTTCCTAATTGACCACTGAAGCGGACACCCTTGCGATGAATATTCCCTTTCCTCATTTGTTTTAATGGAGCTTACTAGTAGTTTACTAATACGACTCAAGTTACACGATTCACTTATTATTAGTAGATCGAATTGTTTTTCGAATTCTTCGTAACTTCAATTATTCATTAAATGAATTACGTAACTTTAGATTTTGTTAAGATGTTATATTACCGGTCACTTAAGGTGAAATAGTAATAAATCAGCTTCTCAATCTATATTTGTTTATTAAAATAATTGACTTTATTCTTCGAACATAATCACGATTGTTAAGATGAGACCTTCTTACGCAGTAATACTAATCACCGAGTATCTAAAATAAATTATTCACAATTTACATTCTTCTTATTTGCTTTTTTAAAATGAGTCTTACTTTCACCATGATCCCTGTAATCAGGTCGAAATATCTGAAAAATACACAAACATCGTGAGTACCCCTCCCCCACTACATTTAAAATATAACTTATTAAAACGCTAGAACGGTAATTTTGTGATCTCGCAACTTACGCATTAAAGTCATAACGGATTTAACGATGAGATTATAATAATTAATATTATTAAATTTTAATTTAAATCATGATTAAATATCACAATAATCACATTGAATATGCCTAATATTATAGTAATAATCTCACAGTGGAAACTTCTGTGTGTTTGGTAAAAGTCATCCAATATTTCACTTTGTAGCGGCAAATCAATTTCCTCAAATTTTAATATTGTTGAGTGAGTGGGTACTGTTTGCATTGTGCCCTCCATTCGTTGAGTTGAGTATCCGTAGTTTACCACCCGCCAGCAAACAAGGGTTGGCAATCACAGTAATATACATTTAATACAATAAAATCAACTACTTACCATTTGATATGAAGTGGATTGAAGGAAATGAATGCGGTATGCAGCTTATATTATTACCTACATTGCAGGGTACAAGTTCAAATCCACAAAAGCATCGCTTAAGTAATTAAATACTTTTACAAAATAGTAGTAGATGTTTTATTATAATGCAACCTATTTTTTTAGTTTGTCAGAGGGTTTTAAAGCTGGATAAGATTGAAAAAACTAAATGTAATTTTTAATTGTTAATGTTCCGATTAAATTTAAAGAAACAACAATTTTAAAAACTTGGTGAATATATAAAAAAAAACCTAATAATTTCCCAGTTTTTAGTGTCGCTTGTGTATCATTTCCAATAAATACGTTCATAAGTAAATACATTCTCTTCTCAATCTTCATTCTTTTCTCCAACGCCTGTCAATATAATCCAATCCTATGTCATAAACAAGTAAAAAAAATCCCACCGAGCTTAAGAACAGGATTTAATAAACCAACAATTACAACAATTTTATTACATTCATTTTCTTTATTCTTATATAATAGCAAAAACTGCTTACATTCAATCCAATTGATCAATTCAATCCATTACATAGCTCAATGGGACTAAGTAGTAAAACAGACATACGATGATAGCGAGTTTTTATGCTATTTACAGTTTTAAAACAGTTAATATAGAGCGGAAAAGTATTGCGGCTGTGTGCTAAAGATCTAGCATAATCGCCACTCAACCCAATACCACAGTACAAAATCTTACAGTAGTGCATAGTCTTTGATATCGAAATAAAGGTGACACTGTCTAGACATTATGTCATATCCGCAGGGTTGTCACAGCATACAATATAGGTTACGGTGCGGGTACTATGTACGTAATATTCTTCCTTGAATGCTGTTAGAAACCTGGAAAAGCGGCTCTCTGTACGCTCCATAACGTCTGAGCTATGTATCTAGACTATGAAAAAGTTCGTTACGCTGTGCCCAATAGTCTGGAGCGATGCCAGCGTTTCAACATTCATCTAAGCTTCGATAAGCGATAACTATGATACTACGAACAATGCAGCAACCCTGACAAAACAACAAACCACTGCGTCGAATACTTAAAATTAAATCTCGGCAACAGTTACCAAAAAAAAAAAAATATTTCGGTTAACAAACACGAGAAAAGGGAACTTAACTGTTTAACTTAACTTAACTTTGTCTATACTATATTTTTATTGATAACACTAACGCCAAAACAAAACAAAAATTACAAAAATTGGACGACAAACAGGGGCGAAAAAGGGGGAGCGAGTTTTTTTTTCACGTATTACAAGTATGTAGATATTAAAACCATAGAGTTAATATAAGTAATATGAACTTTATAATTGAAAAATATATTTTTAGAGATCCATAAATACTTGTAACGTATTTTTTTTTTCAACTGGGTTATGTCACTTGTCAAACAAAGCGGTATAAACTGCATTCTAAATAAATTTATAACGATGAAAAGCTTTACCTCATTGACTTAGCGTTCGCAGTTTATACTTATGATTCACAGAAGTAAATTAAACTACTGAATCTTGCATTTTTAGAAAATCATATATGCTCGTACATAAATTTCTGATTTTTAATACAAAAAGTTCGGAAAGCCATTCAATTCAGTCTAATCTTAGTTAAACTAGGAAATGTAACACTCGCTAACACCCATATTTTTTCTACCCTTTTCATCGTAATGTGACGCGACGGGATCTCGGTGTATTCTACCGTATTACCAAGGGTAGCCGAGATAGACTTCATTTAATGCGTGCAATATTGCCTGCGTTAAAAGCCACCACCCACAACCCTTACCCTTACCTCATTTCCTAAAGGAGCTTTAAGGCTATGGTGGTGTCTAAGAAGCTAATATATGATATTTTTGTTATTAATAGGAAATCGTCAGAAAATACCTATTTACATGGCAGGAGTTAATGGTTGTATGGGATTTTTGCCCGCCTAAATCTTCTTCGCAGTGGCCGGCAATTGTGAAGAAGCTCTGAGATATCGACACAATACACTGTTGCCTCCTTTACGAAGATACGAGCTTAGCTCGGGGGACCTTGAATTGTTGCTATAACTTTTTTTCTCTAGAAATTCCCCGTAGTTTAATTGGTTGTGTGTCCCATCTAAAGATCCCGAGGTTGGTTCAGTCGTATCTGACATTTATGTTAATTAATAGACAATCTTTTGGTTCCCAGAACAGACTATCTACCTACAACACGGACTCAACTATATATAACTATACATATATCGATTCAATTAAATATTCATACACCATTTATATGAGAATTACATTAAGAAAAATCGATTTCCTTAAACGGTACGACTTCAACCTTACCCTGAAATTCTAAATTAAGTTATTTTTATTATATCTACATTTAAATAGAAACGAGGCACTGAAATCAAATAACGCAGTAATAATTTTAAAACATTGTAATATTTTTTTTTGTATCAATATTATAGTTAAGATAAATAGGGAATGACCGTCCATATTACTCGAAGGAAGCATATAAGCTCAAGTCATGCGTAACCTATGCATGCGCGCAAGTTTCTGTGTCGATATGACCCTGTGTTATGACGTGTTCTATATCTGACCGGCTCGTCTGAACATGGAAGGGGGGGGTACTACAACGGCCTCCGAGGCCTACCAGTACGTGGGCCCTTTTAGATTGGAGAAAACACTGGGGAAAGGCCAAACAGGTAAGTGAATTTACTTGCCTATTTGTTTAAAACTACAGCTAATTTCAATATGAAGGCGAATTTATTGTCAAAATCTTTTCATATTGATAAGGAAAAGTTGTGCGTTTATGACTTTTCGTCGGCATTAAGGAGGCCTACAGCGTACACCATCGCGCTGCCCTAGAGTTGATTGGTGGAAGGGTAGAAGTCAAACCAATTGTCAGAAGGCCACTTCTGGATCTCCGGTATGGCTTGACGAGTGCTTTTAATGACGAATGCTGCAAGCACTTAAGCAGTCTTGAAATTGTGCCTTTAGTGATCACCTTTCAACCACCGAACCTGCCGGTGCTAAAAATACTTGTCAAAACGATGCATTACCTTATTTAATAAGTTATTTATCGATTTATTAGAAATTAAAATTATTGTAGGACTAAATAGTATGTACAACATTTTACAAAAACTTCTACGTGTAGTATTGATGTATAAATATAAATAAGTCCGCTTAATACTCAATTAACCGATGGGACAGAATTCCCATGAGCGACATCTTAGTCAGTGCAAGAATCAGAAAAGTCTTTGTAATATTTTGATGCGCATATTATTTAACTTAAAAAAAAACACAAGCATTCTAATAATGTTAATAAATATAAAAAAAAATTATAATCCTGTGTCAGTATTTAATAACTGCATGACTTAGAACTGTTTTAATATAGTTCAAATTTGGTTTATCTGGCTCCATTGAAAATACTACGAATACTACTTCTTTTCAATAGAAATAGTCATTGATTAAATTTACAGTATTCCAAAATTTAAAAAAAAGAATTTTTGGTTGAAGCTTTGGTTCTTATTCATAAAATGCTTATCAAAACTGAATTTTATAGAACTCATCGGCATTGATTGTGGTGTAATAGGTAATCGTTTTAATCTGTGCAGCGTCGGTGGGTTTGGAATTGTTTTATAAAAAAAATTAAGACCAAGCATCATATTTGTATATTAAGATATTGATATGGTATGATTATACCCAAACCTAAGGTAAGAGTAAATAAATTTCAAAAATCCGTCATCATTACAAATTGTCATGAAAAATTAAGCATCTGTGGAAATATTTCGCAAGCACAAAGAGTATAAACATCAGCATTAAAACTTGGCGCGAACCCCGCAGTGTCCTAATTAAGCCATTTACGTACATAGCTACTTGCACTTTGAGCCGGCAACGTTTTTAATTTATACCTGTTGTGAAAATATTTAGTAAAATTTATTAAATCTTATAATTTTATTATCCTGATCCTTTCCCGTCACGTTATATTTAAAATTAACCATTTAATTAAAAGGCCAAAAATCATTGAAAAGCAAAAATTACAAAAAAAAATATTTAAAATTAGTAAACAAATATTCTTAGTTACTTAATAAAAAGCTAATAATTGTTTTTTTCTTTAATTTTATGACCCTATGGCAACCCTACCAGAATAGGTTAACATTTTGGACATTGCTTAGAAGCTTCACTTCTATTCCGTTTTTTTACTTTGTGGCTGCGAACACGCATGCACTGTCCGGTCATTAAATAAAACTGAATGGTGACTATCAACGGCTGCTAATTAAAAAGTTGTGTCGCTTAAGATTAAATATTTCAAGATCAACGATATTTTCAAATTTATGTTTTATTTAACTAATAACTAACATATGATTATATATATTGCGGAATATGCACGTCTACCAGAATAATGGTGTAAAAGGACTCACAATCTCTATTTGTGGATGTAAAATAATGGATAAAATATTTCATTTTGCTAATCACATGAACTTTTCGTCTTTTTGTAATAATAATGTTATCTTTTACATTGGAAAATAAAGAAAATAAACGGGAAAATAAAGGTTTACACTGAAAACCAATAGTCGTTCTTGGTTAACTTTCCAGATATAAGGTAAGTGTAAGTGTAAATCCTTTTATTCACAATATATGTGTAATGTATTAGTATTCATTAACCAAATAAAAGTGTCGAAATAAATGTTTTCTTCTAATCTAAATCTTCTTCAAACCGGTAAAATGGAGCCAAAGTCACTTACACAGACTAATAAATAAAATATTATAGGAATATTTCAATAAAAGATAGATTTGTAATAGTATTTTAGTTTATTTATTTTTCCTTCATTATCTATACATCTCTATATCTTTGCACTCTCTTCTTACTGTCTGATTCTTCTAGAAGAACGTGGAAAAGAGGATTTGTTTGAAGCGGACCTAGAAACAATGGATATTATTATAACATTAGTAAAAGAAAACTAAAGGAAATAAATGAATAGGTATTCTAAATGATGAAATGAAGGAAATAAAAAACAAATTAGTGTTTTTTTTACTTAGCAAAATATTACTTTACTGATTTACTTATTTATAAAACAAAAAATAATCAATACATATTATGATATAATTTTGTTTTCTAGAGAATTGATTTCACGAAGCCGTTTTGTTTAGTACTTTATAACATTAATGAATCATCATACAGCTTTATCAATTTTCACCTTTATCATATTAGTCCATTAGTTATACGCTGGAGTAAAGTGAAGACATAAAACTGACCTATCTAATTGAGCAATATTTCTGAAATAACACTAAGTAAATGACTAAAGTTTATACTTTACATTGTACCTATATTTTAATTTTAAGTAACTATTGTATTTCGCTACTTTTTCTTTGAGGTAGAACTATATTAATAGTAAATGACTAAAGTGAAGTTGCTTAGTACAGCATTCGATTAAACATAATTACCGTATTCCTCTTTAACACAGTACTTGACTACAATCACACCGATGATAAGTGGCGATATAGCGCATTAACTGAGAAAAACCTATTTACCTTGCCATGAATTTATTCAACATTTTACTTACACTCAAAGTTCATTGGAAAATAATGCTGCATGAAATAAAGTCCACCCATTAAAACACTTTTGATTTGATTTTAATTCTTTTCAATTAAGCATAAACAAACCTACGAAGAAATATTAAGTTTTAGTTTTAGAACTACACACAAAAATATGATAAAATCAATCTCTCTCCTCTCTATAAAAATCCTCGAAGTTCCGAGCCAGCAACAGTTATAGACTGCTAGACTTTTATCAAGTTACGAATCTAATTGACGACCAGACAGACAACAGGGTGGCGCTCTAAAGTAAAAATACTCTAAAATAATCGTCAGGTTTAAAAATAACCTTAACTTTATTTAGGTAACTGCCAAGCGAAACCTAAGCACACAATCCGACACGGCGACGACCTGATCGAGTTAGGCAACTGTGGGCGCTGTCGGTAGTGGAATGGGCCGCTGGTGGCCAAATAACTTGAAGCTTCCGTGCATCGTAAGACACATTAAACCATCGGTGTCATAATAACTTTTAACAGTTGTAAAACATTCACTACAAATCCCTTTATCGATTCCTATTAGAATAATATGGTGTAGACATCGTCAATTATGAGAACCCACCTGTTTTGCTTTAGACTGCCAGTGGATTGAAACGTGCACCGACAAGCGAGTGGAGTGTAGGTGGTACCGCTGCCCATGGACATTGATAATGATAAGGAAGGTACAAACGCATTTCCATATAAGATGGAACCGTTTGTTAACTAGTTCAATGCGTAATTGTAACTGAGAAAGGATAAAAATATTTCACGAGGGACGTCATTACCTCGTCTATTGTTCTGTATCTGTAGAATAAAATACGAACAAGGAAGTTTGGCTTGGATTTAATAATATGGGGACCCTTACACCGTAGACGTTTAAAACACGAATAATGAAACGATTTCACAGTAATTGACGTGTTATCGCCATTTCGTTGCACAGCGTACGTAATCATAGGTTGTTCATAACGCTTGCGAACAATCCCAGCGAAGCCACAAGACTCGTTGTAAACACCACAATTTAATTAGATATAAACACAATATTACTGCATATAGGTGTAATCACTACAGAATGTGCGGGCGAAAGTTAATGGACCTCTATCGAATAACCAACTTCCGTAACTACAAAGCCACTAATCCTTTCACAGTCCACATTGGAGCAGCACGGTCATGTCTGCTCCAGCTTAATTCGTTTCATAAAGAAAAAATTGTTCCCTAAAGAGAGCTGCTAGTAGCAGGGTTGCATTAAGCAGAATTTCTAATAACTGTATCAGGAATTCTTAGTATCATAAGTCGAATCTAACCAACTTGGCTTGTTACACCTCGCTAATATCGGGATCAAACTTTGAAGATATTACGATTCCCCGGGTGCTATACTGCCTAGGTTAATATTTATGTTTATAGCTGTAAGTTTCTTTGCTGCTACTAAGACTTAAAATAGAAATTAAAAAATAAAAATTAACAAATAAAATTTACTTCTTTTAAAATAAACAAATGTACAGATTTCTTAAAAGTACATTTAAAACTTAAGTGAATAGACTTTTTCAGAGTTAGGGTGCTACATCACCGCTTACTATCAGTTGAGAATGTAATCAAGACTTACAATAAGTAAAAAGAAAATAAATTAACGGATCCTCGCTTACATCTTAGCCGGCAAATGGCAGTTATGCCGTTAGTATTACGAACTATGGATGGCGTAAACCACATACCATCAGATGGTGCTTCTGCTTATTTGCTAGAAATTTATATTGAAAAAAAATAACAATACCAACTTATATTAATGGGACCTCCATCAGAGATTTGCTTCTCAATTCCTTGCGAAAGTGATACGCTCGCAGGAATCGCTTGGAGGGAACCTCGTTCTAACTCTGGCTTGCATATTGCAGCCGAGAATGTTAACAGAAGTATACTGAAAAAATAATTTATTTATTATTAGTTTATCACCTTCGCTTTGTTTTAGAAAACCTACGCCTTAAATTTTCAAACAGCAACCGCACACATAACAAATAGAAACATTTAATATTAAATTTTTACGCGTCATCAAATTTGCCATATTTTATTGTTTTAGGAACAGATTCTTCCCCGTTACAGTTTTCTTATTAGAAAGACAGATTCGGCGGCAGCAATTATTCAGTAAGGTCGCTTATATTATGTGTTATAGGTCAATGACCCTTTAACGCAACTGGCTCCTTGTCGTGCGAGTTCTGGGTCCGATGCCTGTAACAATAACCAAAAACACTGGCTAGATTTTTTTTGCGTCCAGGCAAGGGAAAAATCTACCCTTCAAGTATTCGAGATGAGCGAGAGGAAGGTGGTAAATGCGCAGGCATATCAACGCAACCGCCTGCGCTAGTTTCGTGGGACTCACGATAGACCTAGGTGCCTACCCACCTGGGGATGGCTTTGGCCAGGCTGGCTAAAGATAACGCGTATTTATTAAATTTTTTTTTTTATTTAATTCATTAATTTTAATCTCCCATAACACTGGCCCGAGCGATCTTTTGTAACATTATGAATCATTCGTAATTATTCTTAAAGTATGTAATCTTATATGTATTACTTAACTCTGACTCCCAAATGTTAATTATGTTTTTTATAAAATAAATGGATCAATACAGAAAGAAAATATACTTAAGCACTTACTTGTACAGTATAACCATTTTGGTTTTGATGATAGTCATCAAATGTAGAGCGATGTCTTCATTCAATAGTGAAATGTAGATATTGTCACTTATAAATTGTGTTATCAAATGAAGAGCGGCCATATAATGAGCGGAATCGCTTGCTATAGGTCTCTTGTGATGTTCTTGCAAAGATTTGTTAGAGTTGATATTACCATCATCCGATTTTTAAAGTGAGACACATCTCTAGCTAGCGCATATTATTATTAACAATTATGTACACATTCACTAGTATTTCAATATATGTACCCACTGTTTTTTGCTTTAAATACCTTAAGTCAACCAAAGGTTTGATTAGATGATTTTTACGTCCAGAGAACAATCGATATACAGTAAATATGTTTTTTTGTACATAAATAAGTTAATGCTTGACAACAATCCCACCTGATGGTAAGTGGTGATGAATTTTAAGATGGTGAACGCACTAACATAGATACCGGGGTTGAGCAGATTATTGATGTGCAGCAGGAATAGAGTAGCGGACAGAACGGACCCCTGAGGAACTCCGACGTTAGTAGCCATCGATTGCGAAGAACAACCATCGATGAAAACACGGAGAAACCGTTCACTCAGAAAGTCCTTTATCTAAACGATAAGGCCAGAGGAAATACCATACGCTGGAAGCTTGCTTAACAGGCTAGCGTGCCAGACCCTGTCGAAAGCGAAAAAACGGCGAGCGCCCCCCCGTTTTTCTTGAGAGCCTCGCCCCATAAGTGAGTGGCACACGCTAGAAGGCCCTCAGTCGACCGGTTTCGGCGAAATCCATACCGTCGGTCGCTGAGGAGATCGTTTTGTTCTAGGTATGCCATCTGCTGGACAGTTAATTTTACTAAACGAAAAGTGTCCGTTCCTTTCATACGATATAGTGGAAAAAGAGATTTTTTAGCCTATCCGGATGTACATGAATTATATTTTCTAGTTAGTTGACCGACGCCACACAAAAATATTTCTGTCATTCAGCACGATAAACGCGATTCGTTACGTATTTTGTCCTGGTTCTCAAGAATAGCTTAGTATCTATAACAAAAGTCGAGCCATTGATAAAGATGACACAAAGAATGCTTACGAATAAGTAATCGACATTTTAATTAAATACATATTGCCAACGAGCACGTGATCCATCTAGGACTAGATGACCACAGTTTATAGCTTGTAACTCATCAACACACAATTTGACATAACTGGCACTAATATAATGGATTGAAATAGACACTGATAAACTGCGATTTGAAATAGATACTGTGTGTGTATGTATCTGTGCACAAAGCCTAGCAGACACATTGGATACATAAAATATTATATATTAATATTAAATATAATATAATATAATATAATATTAAATAAATAAAACGTATATTTTTCATCCAAACTCGTATACTGTTGATTAAACTAAGTTTGTAGACAGAGTTTTGCTTAATTTGAGGTCTAAGGTTGGCTTCGTTGCCAAGTTATTCGTGAAAAACTCATTAGTTAACATAAGCTAGGTCGTCTACAAAGTCTTTTAAAATTCAAATACCTGAAAATACTATGTCGTTAGCTTCCACGACTTTTTTATATCACTACACTAGCAAGAAAACAGCGTTTTTAAAGCAAAATTTCTTCGGATGAAATTACTGCAGTGTCATTAACTTATATTTGGATTTGCTTCGGCCAGTAACACTGCAGACAACGCCCCGTGTAAGAAATATGCCATTAGGGGTACAAGTGAAAGGATAGATTGAAAAGTAAAAATTTCATGGCCGATTTATAGTAAACATTTTTTATGTAACTTTGAATTCAACATCAAATATTTTACAATATTCTAATTATCATATCAACAAGAGCCGTTGTTTTATATGTAGTTTGAAAACCTGGGTCTGGTAGATTTATATTATAAATTTAAAAATCTATTCGGTTGTCAAAAGAATAAAAAGATCACTCAGCAAGGCCTCCTACGAAAAAGCGAGTCTCTTCGATCGGAGATTTGATTACAATGTGAAAATTTAAGTAATTAATTTCCAATTGCTAGTTTTGAAGTATTACCATTTTTGAGTTTGTTCTAAAGTGCTAAATAATATTTAAATATTAATAATAAATTATAATTAATAAATTTAACATTACAGTATTTCCTTTAATATTCAAGCTCTGTTTCCATAGTAACATGATCTATTCCGTGAGGAGCTATTTTTATATTACAAGTACCCAACCAATATTTTAATAAAACCTTTGAGAAACCAGCCTATCAATAATAAAATAATAACACACTCTACCCTGAGATATTTACTTTAAAACATGATAATGTTATTTACTTCTCAGAAACATTCCTGTTTCTATCTGCATACGGGGTCCCATCATCATCATCAGCCGGAAGACGTCCACTATTGGACAGAGGCCTCCCCCATATAACGCCATTTAGAACGGCTACTCGCCTCCCATATTAAGTATTAATTGTCAACCACTGGCCATGAACTTTAAAGTATTACATCAGTTTAAAGAGTTTAATAATCTTACAAAACTGTAATAATACTATATTATTTTTCCATAAAACATGTACAACTAAAAGTTTTCGAAATACAGATATTTGATTACTCAAATTACAAAACATTTTAACCAAGATAGTTGAGATAATTTATTTACCTGCTTTTTACATGTACCATACACGGGCAGCGGTTATCACTTAATATGTTCAGCCTGCTAATTAGCAGGTTGTTACCATAAAAAAGCCTAAGTAAATAGTAAAATACAGGACTTATGGGTAATATCTACTCCATATATATCCACTACATTCAAGAAGCGTATGTTACAGGTTCATTCTTTTCCTTCTCAAGAATTTTCATTATGATTTCCTTTTCTGTAACAAGAAATGTTTACGATTGCAACGTTTAATACATTTTTGTAAAGAAATATAAGTGGTGATAATTGAATAGTTTGAAAATTGGTCTTCCGCTCGAAGAATTGCTTGAATAGTAGGTATTCTACTTTTCTCAAAAAGCTTTTATCGTGATGGTATAGTTTATGTTAGATGTAATTTGCCTTGCAATGCGCGACATATCCTTTTATTCCTTCTGGCCGTCTTTCTTGTGCACTAAGGAAAAGTGCCTCCCACTACAAATTTAATTGGGCCGTTCCATCGCGTAGAGGACCGCTTGGAAGTTTTTGTACCACCATTCGTTGAATAAGGATAATAGCTTAAACCCATGAACAGCCATACAAGTGTGCGAATATCTGTTTGTAATTCAGGAGACTGTTCTAGTACGAATTCTTGGTGTGGTTAATAAATGACACTAGTGACTGACTCTATTGCCTCGTGAAAGCCTTCGACATGGCTTAACGACTGCTACATACCGATTACCACTGCGTTTGAAGGCTTAGCTTCGAAATACTGAAGCGATCAATGACTCCTGCCACTGGCAGTCATCCTTCTAAACACCGACGGGTTCCGTAGTTACTTAATACACTTTGCAATCACTTACGGTCGACAGAAGCAGTCGAGTTATAAACGCTTCAAAAGAGTAAATTCTCACTCGTTACTGTTCAGTAATAGTTGATAGTATTAATAGAAGTGCAGTAGTACTTTAAAGATTGAAAACAATAGACCGCGTGGGAGGTCATTCATGCGATGGACCAACCAAATCAAGTCTGCAGTGGGCGGTCCCTTGCATGAGTGCATCAGACTAGCCTCATATAGGGAGAAGTGGCAAATTCTAATGACTCAAGTCACATCTACTCAAAGCATTGGTACGTCATGATGACCACGACCAATCTAATAAGAACATTGTGACAAGGAAGAAGACTATAAGAAGAGAATATTGTTGCCAATGTTACACTTACAGTTATATATTATTTTCAGGTTTGGTGAAGTTAGGTGTACACTGCGTGACGGGGAAGAAGGTGGCCATCAAAATCATAAACAGGGAAAAACTAAGCGAATCTGTTCTTATGAAAGTGAGTATATTAGACTTTTAATCTTTATATATAAAATTGTTGACGCGTCTGTTAGTAATCGTGTACTGTGACTTGACTGATTGAGTTCTTCACATAACTCATTTGTTTTATCGAGACAACCGTTTATAGCTATTAATTATTAATAGTTATTAATTATTCGTCGCTCATCTTTTATCGTTCACTGTTCAACATTCATTGTCCATTGTTCATTCTTTCTCGATGTTTTCTTTATCGTTTTCCTCATTATTCTTGCCAATTCTATATTTTGTTATCGTAATGTCTACGGAATGCTTCAAAGGTAAGTATAAATCTAACTTATTAAAAAGACAACTCGCTGCAGAGAATGTAAAACATACATATGTTAAGTATTTAAGTCTAAGGGACTTTTTTGCCACAAAATAGTTTATGTGAAACCCGCACACACAAATACACACACCCACGCGCATACACAAATACCCACACACACACACGCACACACAGCAATAGAAGAAGGAATTATTATTATCTTATGATTTAATTTTTTTTTTGTAGTTTTAATTATTCTTTATTTTTTTTCTCAATTTAATTTAAATTTCAGATGTTTGATTTGTTGTTTTTGATGTATTGGTTGTTTTCTTTTATTCTCTTTTTATTATTATTTTTTTTTAGATTGTATGATATTTATAATGTTTGCTTTTCAAAATATTGTAAGTAGTGTAAATATGTTAGTAACGTAAGTCGTTTAAATGAGGAATCAGAAACTTTTGACTCCCGTATAAGAGCTCAGGGAGAAAGGACCGGCTGACAAACAACACTGCACGAGATCTTTATCTTATGTCAGCCGAAGTTAACCCGTCTCTCCTTTTGCCTTAATTTGTTAGTTTTTCTTTATATGTAAACACTACTATTTAAAATGTTCTTTAAGGCAATAAATTCTACTATTATTAATCATCGTCATAATTCCGTAAATAACTTTTACATAGGTCGTATTCAATTTATTGGTAACTTAAGTACATGGTTATTTGGTAAATCATACGGATCTACACTAGAAAACGAAGGATATGTCACACATTTTAAATTGCGGTAAATTTCCGTGGATGACAAAATATTTTTCACATGTCAAAAATGATAGCAATAGACATTTCATTGTTTAGGCTTCTGAATTTTTTTTTTATGCAATTATACATTATTTAATGTTCTTGAACTATTTTTGCTATCAAATTAAATAATTTGTTATGTTAATAATTTAAAAAATGCACAGTTTTAAAGGTTTATAATGCAGTACCTTGCACGCTCTCTCCTTCTTGTCGATATCATAGACTTTAATTTTTATAAAAAGTTGGGTTCTATTAAATCGCAAGTTGTCTTCTACAGGAAACAACATTTTTTCCAAAATAAAAGTAAGAAACACTATCCCGCGCCAATTTATGGATATTATTTTCGAGCAAATTATACTATTTATACTCATATATTTATTTGATCGGTGTTTTTTGAATGTATTGAAAATGAAATTATTTGTGGACTTATTGGCAAAATTGTCTTCCTTTTTTTTAAGTTTCATACCTCCTAGCGAAGCCCTTACTATTCCCTAATCCCTAAATACATTGAAAATCTGATGATGTGTTCACCTAAATCAAGTAGTTATCATTATAACAATAGTTGAATTTTTGTAAATTTACACTTAGAAATAAGTAAAAGATATTGTTAGAAAAACCGACTTTTAAGTAAAATTACTTAAGACACGTGATGAATTCCACAGCGATTGTAAAATGTCTTAATTATGTACTAATTGTAAAAAATTACCAATTTACTATTTGAAAAAAAATACAAATTTTTTGGTTTACAATGTTATTCTTGTAATAATATTAGTTTTGTTTTTATAAGACTTTCAACTAAAATCGTACGAAGATTAAAGATTCTAGTTTAAGCTACACAGATCGATTTACTATCTGCTGGATTAGGGACCGTGTTCTTGAGAAAGTTTCCAGCTATACTCGTAATCCAGGCATTTGTGGCAAGAATATTTATGTTCTCTGCTGCCTAGTTGTGTAAGAGCGATGCGGACGGACTTAAATGTGTAGTCTTAGGACGAAGAGATTGTATCTAGAATACCTAATACCTAGTAAATAATAACACATTCAGCAGTGACTTTCAAAGCATGTGCAAAATTACAAATTCTTATCACTTTCTTAGTTGAATCAATGATTATATAGGGACACTTGTGTATACTAAGTTCTCCATAATGTTTTCAAATGTACATGATGTCTGCCAATCCGCACGTGGACAACGTGGTAGACAATACCTTTTAGAACTTGAGCCCAACATAATTATGTGTTGCGATAGTTAAACAAACAAGCTGCCGTGCCACCTGATTGTAAGTGATCACCGATGCCTAGTGCCATCCGTAATGTATGTGTTATTGCATATATGTATATTGCAGGCTAACCAGATAAATTGGCTCAACGAGAGTCTGATCGAAATTTCATATATCCAATTGGGTGACGCCCAGAAACCTTCAACAGATGAGAACGGGAGCCATAGCCTCATTTATTGTTCAGCAGGGAAAATTGGTTTACAGTGCAGGACGGTTACAAAAACCTACCCCTCTCCCACCCTACCAAATCAAATCACAGGTCTGCAATGAGAAAATATTGGGTTATAGTAGTGATAAAAAACAGCCATAGAACAAAGAATCAGGGATCAAACGAGATGTCGAGTAACGGAGCTCTGTATTTCCGTTAATTGGTTGTATAATTTTCAGGTGGAGAGAGAGATAGCCATTATGAAATTAATAGAGCATCCACACGTTTTGGGCCTTTCGGATGTCTACGAGAACAAAAAATATTTGTGAGTATTTCCTATTTATATGTATATATAATGTGAGTAGGCCGTAAATTTCATACACAAAAGGAATATAGGAGGCTTTTATAATAATTTGTGAGCAGGATAGCATGAGCAGGTGATATTCGAAAACGTGCTAAAATTATTTTTATAATTATATTAACAGTCCACAATGCGATAAAATAGGTTATAGAATGAATAATCACTAATGAATAATCCCTCAATAATAAATGTATAAACTTACATAACACAGAGTATAAACTTATTATACATATATATATTTTTTGCATTTTGACCACGGACTATTTATATATGTACACTTAATTGATTGATTAAACCCAACATATTCACTCTAACTTCACCCGGTTGCCGTGTATGTTATCATTCACCGGTGCAAAACAGAAAAAAACATATCAAGCGTTTTATTTCGGACATTCATCAAGTTTAGTGTATGTTAAAATCACAGGCGTATTAATAGTAGCATCCGCTGTTACAAAACACCGATGAATCAAACAACCAACTTTGTATCGGATATTGATAAACGATTAATATAGTGTCCTCCACATTGCCGGTTATGACATCCTTTTGTAGAATTGTAAATGTAATCCTTATTACCGTGGCTTAATCCGTCCAGATGCAGTTGCTTCAAATGATTGAAGGGCTTCTTAAAATATTATATTAATATACTAACCAAATTACTTTAAGCATAATTTAGGTCTGTACACAATAGAGTCGTGTATTTAATTAGGAGACAATATATATCTCGACGGCTAAGGTTAACATAACTTCAGTTACCGTATTCAATACTTAACTAGTCTAATTACAAAGTCGTCGACAACGTAATTGTATAACTTTGATTATGATGACATAATTTAAAATTATTCCACCGCCCTACAGAAGAAATTATTAATGAAACAAGCGCTGAAACAAGACAATGTTTAAATTAATACGAAACCTGGAACTACGATAATTTATATTAGATATTAATGAAATACCGCTGGGACGCATATTTTAAGAACCTTCAACTTGAAGACTCTACTTTCTCTACAGTTTGGGTTTGACTAGACACAGGAATTAACAAGATCCTTTATTCTTATGTCTACCGATCGCGCAGTGGTAACCACGAGACAACTCAGTTATTTGAACAACTCAGTGTTGCAGCTGATCAGGCCCTTCATCTACACCCTACAGCTGAACTGGTCTTTATGGGGGACTTTAACGCGTGTTATCAGGACTGGCTATTACCATACCAAATTGCGATCATGCCGGGAGAACAATCTGAAATTTTGCCATGTCGCTTGGTCTCTCCCAACTGGTAAAACAAGCAACTAAGGTGCCTGATGTCGACGGTCGCACAGTCAATTGCCTGACGACAGATCCAGACACATATGACGTGCAGGTCTCGTCCCCATTCATCACTGTTTGGTTAAATCTGTGACGTGTACTCCCCTCCTAAGGACAACTCCCACCGTGCCCGGCGAGTATAGCATTACAGGTTGGCGGATTGGGATAAGATGCGGCATTTCTTTGCATCTCAACCTTAGCATCAGGTCTGATTTTCTTCTGATGTCCAGTAGATCTGCGCGGATGAGATAACCGAAGCGATGGATTACTTTGTCAGGTTGAGAGGCGCAAACATTCGAGGTATTCATCTTGAGTTAACGCTCGAGACCGCAAAGCTCTGGATATTACTTCTAAACATAAAGCTTTTAACTTCCCCTCCAAGTCCTATAAAAAGGCACTACAGAAGGTGAATCTCAGCCGCAGCCACCACTCTCATCAATTCAATCATCTGGCAGTGGAGCTTACTGATCTCTTGCCCGAGATCCGCACAACAAACAAGGAGCTTCTCAAAACTTTGCGGTATCTATACGTGAAAACTGCCAGTGGTCCTGATGGATTTCCAGCGATTGCAACCGAGTTGCTTCCTGTGCTGATACGTCTGTTACGCCTCATTCTCAAGAATAAAGTAGTGCCCGAGTCCTGGAAGTTTGCCAACGTACAACCAGTAGGTACCCAATAAAGGTTGTCGTGCCGACACTGTGACCCTAAAAACTATCGACTGATTTCAATTACTTCCATACTCTGTAAGATTATAATAGAACATAATTAAATTGAATGCTCATGGCATACCTAGATCAAACGATTTCCTAAGAGTTCGACAGTACGGATTTCGTCAAAACCGGTTGACTGGGGATCTTCTAGCGTATTGAATCATTAAGTGGAATCCAAGTAAGATCTTGTTTGTCTGTTCTTACAGGTATCTAGTCCTAGAACACGTAAGCGGCGGAGAACTATTTGACTACCTGGTGAAGAAAGGCCGCCTCACGCCTAAAGAAGCGAGAAGGTTCTTCAGACAAATCATATCGGCGCTAGATTTTTGTCATAGTCACTCCATATGGTGAGTTATTAACACTTGTTTAAGGTATAAGGTATCCATCTCAGTGGCCAAAGCAGAGTTTAGCTAGCCTATAGAGTATTGGCCCAATAAATATGCACAGCCCAACGGCTTATGTACATTGTAAGATGTGGACAGAATTTGCAATTATGGACGCCAATTGCAGTTAGTTAGTCAGACTTTTAAATGTTAATAGCTAAATGTTATGTGGTCACTATCACCCACGGACGTCTATATATAGAATGGCAGGAAGCAAGAAACTTGCTTATTAACTGGCTTGCTGATAATGGAACAATTCAGCTTCTTTGTTCAGTAAAGTTTATTACAAGCATAAGCTACGTGGTCGCGTAAGCTCAAGTCTCTTCAATTACAATATGAGATCTGAGCGTTACAAAGCCCACTAACTGTCATTGAAGCTAATTCACCTTATGCTGTATCGCAGTTCTATTTAGTCATCACACATACATCACCACCCTTGTGAACTAAATTCATACCGCCCGTCGTATAGTCATGCTAGAAACAAATTCAGACGACTGAAAAAAACAACTGAACAATATAATCAAACAAACATTATAACAAAGCATCACGCTAAGTATGTGAATTTTATTGTCCGTTGTTTTGGTGAAGGAAAACATCGTGAGGAAACCTGACACCTGAGAGTTCTCCATAATGTTCCCAAAGTGTGTGAAGTCTGCCAACACACATATGACCGGCGTGGCCTGGACCCTTCTCGTTGCGCGAGGAGACCCGAGCCTAATAGTGGGACGATATGGGTTGTGTTGATAAAATATTTGATAATAAAAGTTCTCATTATTAAATATTCGGCACAATTTTCAATAACCTTCTTATATTATTCTGTTTATATATATTCTATACTATATTACTCATATAATAATTATTATATTTAAATTAATTTAATTACATAAATGTAAATATAATAACATTAAATTTCATATATAAACTGGATCAAACCTGTACATTGCAATAGATGTATCATATGAAAGATTATTATAATAACGAATTTGGCTGCCTGTAATGTTACTTGTACGATGTATGCATAAATAAACAAATATCTTTTTACAGCCATCGCGACCTAAAACCCGAAAACTTGTTATTGGATGAACGAAATAATATAAAAATAGCAGATTTTGGCATGGCGTCTCTACAGCCCGCCGGGTCCCTGCTAGAAACGTCCTGTGGTAGTCCGCATTACGCCTGTCCAGAAGTTATAAGGGTAAGTAGATTAGGCACGATGAACCAATCCGGCTCGAAGGACCACTTTTTGTATAATAATAGTATTTTTAGTTCAATAAAATTTTATTGTCCTTTTTTGTTCCGTTTATTTTTATTTCTGCACCTTTCCTGTTGCTCCACTACACTGACGTTAGTCTGTAGTTTTTCATTTTTATTTTTTGTTGGTTATGATTCATATTCTGGTCCCGTGTTTGTTTTTTTTAGAATATAGCGTAATTTACGCAAATTATACATTTCAATCAAACTAAGCTATTCTACATCAGAATAAAAAGTTTTAAAAGTACTCAAAACACTATTAAAAGGTTATAAAAAAACACTACACATTAATTTACTTCCAGATTGCTATTTATATTTATTATTTAACTAAAACATACATCAAACTATGCAAAGAATGATGAAAGTTTAGGATAAGATAAACAGCAAAAAAATTCAGACAAATTTCTAATGCATTTCCAATGATACAATGAAAACAAATACATAGGTAGTTACCCTAATAATAGTAATCAAATAAAGTTTACATATACCTACTAGTCTTAGACGCACTTAGTAGGTAAAAGCTACACAATAGATATACAATGAACCACTCTTCAATAAAACAAGTTTCATCATTACTTTTAGAGAGTGACGAAAGTTGTAAAAGTTAAACTTCAGACATTCTATAATTACTAAGTGCATCTAACATAAAGTAATATAAACGAAAATTATACACATTCTATACTAATTAAGTACTTTATTCAATGTATATATTAATCTCAAAATTACCATACAATACAAAAATACCCATAATTAACTAAAGTGTCTGTACTGCTTGTAAAACTAAAATTTTATTGGAAAAAATTAACGAATGTGTCAAAACAATGACAGTTAATACAATTAGATTCACTTGAATCTTCTATATGGTAAATTATCTAACATAATATGTGTTTAAAGCAAATAGAAAAATCACTTATTGCTTTATTATTGAGCCAATTAAAGTAAGTACAATTATGTGGAAAAAAATTATATTACACTATCTTATTAACATTTGATATAAATCAGTTTCATTCAATGTAAATGAGCAATAAATCACAACTGAGCCCTTAGTTTCCAGCTACTAATATGTGCCATAAAAAAAAAACAAAAATTTCTAATATCACATATGAGAAAATGTTCATAACAGTACTAATAAGATGATAAATATATACAGGATGTCACAGCTTAAATTAATATAAAAAAATCATACGACACAATATAGGACTGATACAAATAACAAAACACATTAATAAATTACTCAATAAGTAAGCAGATTCAAAGTTATAAATAATGAATTAATATCGTGAACCTTCCAACTTAAGCTAATTTGGTAACTTAAAAACATTACATTGTAAAAAACATATAGTAATACCAAGTGGGCTAACTTTTACCAATAGTTTTCTAATCCAGGGCAAGTCATGGAGGTATAGTTTTTCCAGAGGATTAACTTGGAATAGCACTAATGCTGGAATTCTAGTGGTCCCTTTACTAGAGATCAAATGTTAGGGATTCCTAAAGATTATGTAAATTTTATAATACATACAAAATTACAAAGAAAATAGTAGATCAAAGAGCAGCTGTTGATGCTCTATTATCAGGAAAATCAAGCTTCATTTTGGAATTAAGAATTATCATACAAACTGATGAGCAATTCAAACATCTCCATATATTGAGTTTTCATTTAGGTTAAATAAATCCTATGCACAACTCTTAATTCAAATGATTATTGTTGATAGCTTACTGAGTTATAAAAACGTTTGTTGTAAAACACAAGGAAATTACGATGTTTTCTATAGATGTCAAGCTAGTTCCATACAACATATTGATAATGAAACAAGATATAACAAAATGACCCAAACAAAATAAAGGTAGATAAAATACGAGTAGCTTTAAAAAACAAACAAAAAACAATTGTTTTAAATGATTACCAGATTAATTACTTTCACCATAACATGGGATATTCACCATAAAGAACTGATATAATCCAGGACTGCATCAAAGACTCCTTTAGTCATCATCCACTCTTTGTTTCTTACTTGTATTTGACGGAGTTTGGGGAGGAGAGCAACCAGTGTCCCTTCTCTTACCTGAATGCCTTGCACAAGTTGACCCTGAACGGCGATGTGACTGTGATTCCCTGGTTGGTGAAAATTGTTTTAACATTTCGACATCATTAAATATGACTTGAGCACCCCCTCCACATGTTGGTACCACATCTGCTTTATACAGCTTTGTTTCCAATTCCCCATCAGTGTCCTGTTCTTGGGAAATCAAGCAATATTTAGAAGTCTTTGAATTGGCAATATCCTTTACATTTGTTAATTTATTAACAAATTTGCTGTTAGTGATCTGTGGTTTCAGGACTGTGCCCATAGGGACTAACTTGTTTGGAGCATGTTCCACCCAACCGCGTCCGTCGGCCGACAAGGATCGTCGATGTCGCGGGTTGGCTATGGCTACCCCGCGGCGTGAAGAAGCGGGAGTATCTCTGCTTTCTCTTGTTTGTGGTACAGAACTGAATGGCGTTAGCAAATGTGCAGGTAAAGCTCGCGGTGTTGATCCTGGCGTGAAGTCTCTAACACTCGTTTGAGCACCCATGTCTCCAGTCTGTCGAGAAACTACGTCCTTATTATCTCCCCTATCACCCAAAGCTTCAGCAATAATTCTCAATCTGTTCTCTTTTTCTTCAATCGCATTTCTCAGTCGTTCTTTTTCGGAATTGATTTCCTTCGCCTTCTCATGTTCCACCGCAATTTTATGATGATAACGTCTTTCCAGAATCTTCTTCTGTTTTTCTTTATCCAACTTGTTTTGGCTTAGAAGCAATTCTTTTTCTTGTAACTGTCGTTTTATCGAAGATGTGTATTCCGTCATTTCAGCGAGCTTACGTTGATGGGTAAGCGATGCTGTTTCAGTCGCCGTGAGACGTTCTTCCAAAGCTTTTACCCTGCGTTCCGCTGCAGCCAACTGACCACGCAGAGAAGCATTTTCACTTCGGACTTCCAAGGAGTCTTTTTCCAATTCTAGTAAAGCCGATCTTAATCTTTCGTCCTTGATTGCCTTGCTTCTTTTTAATGTTTCCCTACGACTAATTCGCATCTCTAAATGCGCCATCAATTCTTTAATAATGTGAGATGCTTGAGAACTATTGAGTTCTAAGCTTGGGAAATCAGGTCCCAGGCTGTACACCAATCCCAAATCAAGCTCCAAGTCTTTAGCTTCTGGTCTGGCTAAATTATCTCTAGCAGTTGTGAATAACCTATTAGCCTTACGCCTACCAGACATAAGCCCTATAGTTGCAGCAATATCAGTAATTTGAGGTTTAGCTACTTCAACTTCTGCTGCCATTTCAGCAAATCTCATAACTTGGAGGGTCTCATCATAGTCTTCTGCTCTAGGATTAGCACAGACTATCATCCTTATCTGACCTTCTCCTTCAAAGAAGTTTTTGAAGAGCAGTGTTATTTTTGAATCTCTGTATGGTACCATGTTGTTTGTCCCATTAACCTGATTTTCTCGTAGTGCTTCCATACAAGTCCTCAAGGTCATTAAGGATTTATTAATGTTTCCAGCTTCCCTCAGTCTTTGGCCTGTATTTTTAGTCCTATTTGTTCGTTCACTACCCGCTAAATCAACAAGGCTAAGTTGACTAATGGATAAGAATTTCTTATTTTGTATTACAGCTTCGCCCATCTCATCCACTGGTGCTTGCACCAGCCTTATGGTAAAAACTGAGTGACTTCTACTCGACTCTGCATTGAGAGTAGTGTGAGCCATCCGTTTACGTTTTAAACCTAAATAAAATGCATCAAACGCTTCTTCTGCAGATTTGATTTCAATCTCAGTAACACCATGCACATACATATTATGTGCTGCATCTTCTCTTATAATTTTAACAGGCAAATTCTTGCAAATTGGTGGACCATCTTCAAGTAAATCAAAGACACTGTTATTGTATATTTCTACATAAGTCACAAATATTGCATACTGATTATCCTCATTAATGCCTTCAATCTTAGTGAGGTCAGAGTCTGACATAGCCAAGTCAGGATTAGAGTTATTTTTTTTACCAGTTTTGAATTTGTGAAGTTCCTGTTGACGTTCTAACATGGCTTCAGCCTCAGTTTGGACGTCGAACATGTTCATTTTGTCCGGTTTGAAGACATACTTGTGAGCTTGGAGCTCATTAATGGTTTTAAATATCACGTTTAGGCATCTGGGAAGTACGCCACAATTTTGCTGTTCCCCCGTCATTGTAAACGTTTTGCCACTGCCTGTGACTCCGTATGTGAATAATAATCCATTTTTACCTTTGATTAGTCCATCTACTAGTGGTAAAGCAACTTTATCGAACACTTCTTGTTGACTCGCTTCGGGCGGGAAGACTTCCTTGAAGGTGTACTTCATTGTTTTGGCGCTTTCATTTCTGTAACTAATCGCAGTAGCTGGAGGTGTCATTAAAACAGTTGTGGGTGATATAATTTTAATACAGGCGATGTCAGAGTCCCTTTGCATGGGCCGCAGGCGGCAATATACATGCACTGGATCCTTTTCACCAGTAGCCAAATTTTGCTTGCTCCTGGCCGGCGTACGCATCTCATTTAATTTCTGTTTCGATTTTGCTGACTTCATATTGAAACGCTTACAGAAATTCACTTTATAACAAAAACTCTTACACAAATTGTTTTACAACGGTTTGATAAATCAACGCAACGGTCGTTCTTGCCGTTGAATAGTAAACTACAATTTAAATGTTCGTACCGGTAAACATTAAAATATTACATTTCTCGCTCTTATTCCAACAATTTGTATAGTGCTATTTCAAATTGTAAGATAATATTTGACAGCTCCGTACATTTTAAAACCTGTCGGATTATAGTTATTGGAAAATGATCTGACATTGAATTATGGAGTTGTGTTACCAGCACCAAACAGAAGACGTTCCCATTATTGCCGTGTAATTTATAGTTTAAAATAATATTTAAGTACAAACTAGACCGGCAAAACAAAAGCAAAATGAAATATAAATAAAAACATATGCAAATAAAAAGATATGAAATTATTAAACATGTCTAAAACAATAATTAGTAATTAACTACTGATATTCGATAATTTTTTTACTTATTACAACTGAAGTTAAATTCAATAAAATCCTACCATTACATAATAAAGCGCACTAACTTACATAACGTAACCTAATAATATACCTTGATTAAACATGACGACTTGGAAGCGACATATTCAGATGGTGGGACTTAGACCTTTCCCCTACCACGACCGGTTTCCCTCGTAGCTAAGGACTCCCCATAAAAACTAGTAGTAAATAGAAAATAACGTAATAAAAGTAGGAAATGTAATATGTAATAGAGATAATATTGATAATTAAATTACAATAACTAATTTTGTAAAATCTTTGATCTGTAATTTTAAAATAATTAAAGCACACAAGGGCCCTGACGAGCAATGTCAGGGGGTATTTTATTGTAGATCACGAGCTGGACCAGTACAGCACCCGGACAGCTAGTATTAAGAAAAAAAATCTAACCTAATCACCCCTGACTTAAACACTTACACATTATAATAGGAAGGATTGGAAAGATATTGTATTCCTTCACAGTACTAACCCCCATGAAAACATAATGCGCATCGTTCGTAGTATATTACGTTTTCATATTGGTTACAGTTATGAAAATATTTTAACGTTCAATAAATGACAAATCAAATTGAAATCCTTATTGTTTTTATACATTTGTATTTTAAAATAATAATTATTAATTTATTAATCATGCAAACCAAATATTATAATTTTTAATTCCGTAATACTCATTTATAAATGCATACATTTGATGTCGATTTACGTACATCTATTCACGCTAGGAAGTTCTTCCACGTATTATAGGGAATGTAAAGTAATGGCAACTTAACGATATTATGTTCCATTCGCTGCATACTACTAAATGAAACTTTAGTAAATTTTTAATATTTGTTTCAAACTTAAATCCAGAAATGTTAAGGATATAGTTTAAAAAAGTAAAAACAAAATTATTGATTTTGTGTGTGTAGTATAATCAATTATGCCATTTTAACACATCCGCATTAAACACAATTATAAAGACGTCACAAAATCATAATTTTATTGGTCCTGCAGCGTAATACGTAATGTGTAGGATGCTTGTCTCCGCCAATGACGAATACGAGTCTAACAACCGTTTTCAATGTCAATGTTAATGTCATTGAGGTGAAATTTGAATTGTATTGCGTCTATCACACAGAGTACATTAGTATCTATCAATACTATCTTTTGTGATAATAATCAAAACAAAAATATATTTATGGGTAAAAGCTAGATCTCGCTGTTTTTATACGGTGATAGTATATTTTGGATTTTGATATATTTAATAATTTATAAAAATGTTTATTACCAGGGGGAGAAGTACGATGGACGGCGCGCAGATGTATGGTCTTGCGGTGTTATCTTGTACGCTTTGCTTGTCGGCGCGTTGCCTTTCGACGATGATAATTTACGACAGTTACTCGAAAAGGTAATCTAGTTTTACATAATGTTTGATATGTGATAAAAATCGGACATGCAGTTCACCTAGAGTTCAGTGGCCACTACAACTTATGCCAACATTTAATCGAAGTCCTCAGGAGTAACAAATCAATGTGACCAGATTCAGTCTGTTGAACACCACAACAATAGCTCGAACTTAAATATACTTTTAACACATTAAAACTTCCCTACCACGAGTTGTCATTCACCCGATACGGCATCTAGCATTTTTTTTTGAAATATAGGTGACAGATAACACAATTCAAATAAAATATTTATGTTTTCGATTTTTCTCCTTACTTACAACAGCTTTACAACTGAGCAAATAATATTTAAAATTAACTTGACTCTGTTACTTTGGCTGTACTGCATAGTGCGTACTTAACTATTAGTGCGTTACAGTCCTGTTCTTTTCAGGGCATCCTGTGTTCTTGTCGGATTAGTCATTTTCATCTCACCCCTGTGTTGGTTACCTGTGGTGTTAGGGTTCTCGTACAGCCTTGATAAAGATAGTATTGATAGTTTTTTTCTCTTTCCAGTTTTCCCGCTGTCTAGTTTATACTTATATAGTTATGTAGTATAAACTAAACAACTAGACTTTGTTTTATAAAACAAAGCTTCACATTAATATTCTAGGTGAAGAGAGGAGTGTTCCATGTGCCACACTTTGTGCCACCTGACTGCCAGCAGCTCCTCAGAGGAATGATTGAAGTCAACCCAGAGAAAAGGATGACTGTATGATATTTTATTTGATATAACTTGGCCCTATCTTAATAATTGTTAGTATACCTTATAGAGATTGTGTAACTAAGTGAGATTGTTCTAATGCTAGTCATTGCCTAGTATTTGAATTCAAACATAATGATTGAATATTGCACGTCTAAAATTCTCTTATAGATAAGGCCAATGCGTGTAGATTGCTACTAAACTTAAAAAAAGAAAATTTGGTGAGAACAAAAGGGGAAAATGAAATTGCACTGTTTTGACTTTGCAGTTTATAAATAGATAGATAGACAGTATATTTGTTTGTTAAGCTGATGGCTCATAGCTATAATAAGTTGGTATATTAAATTTAGTAATAAATTAAATAATTTGACTTGCAATATAATATTATGGTTGGGCATTGAATGCCCCTTCGAATCTCTGTATAAGTCCTTGATAGCTATAACGGATTAGACTGCCTGGCTTTGTAACCTTACCTTTCTTATAGTATTGTATTGTAAAGATATAATTATACATCTCCAGCTCGCTGAGATCACTCGACACCCATGGGTAACGGCTGGTGGTCGCGGGGAATTGGAACAGGAGCTGCCGATGATGGAGGTGGTTCAAACCAGGGTACTGCCGTCAGCAGACGCCATTGACCCCGATGTCCTCCAGGCGATATGCAGTTTGGGGTGCTTCAAGCAACGAGACAAGCTTATACAGGAGCTCTTAAGCCCACAGTAAGTAGATACGCTTTCAACAAATTTGCACGTTGGTTTGGATTTAAGTGTGCACAAAGCTCCATTGCATCGCACATAGAATATATCACTGTTAAAATCTCAATCCTTTCAGCCACAATACGGAGAAAGTGATTTACTTTCTACTACTGGAGAGGAAGAGACGCCGACCCGCGAGAGACGACGAGCCCCGGCCCNNNCCCCCGCCGACCCACCCAGGAAGAGGCTTGACACTTGCCGGGTAAAGGTTTGAATAGCTCACATCTTTATTTTCCATTGAACGGCATAACACATAATCACGTACATGTACATACTTGTAATAATTTGCTTGTAAACTACATAGTTTAGAAGCCAATTTTTCATAGAATTTGTGTATTTATCGATATCGATGACAGTAATTAATCGATATATATCGAGTAGTATATCGATTATTTGTGTAATTTCCGTTGATTGCCCATCCTGAAGGCTTGTATTTCTGTATACTTACTACATGTGTAGCCCAACTGGTTATGATCTTGCCAGCCGAACGAGGGTCCGAGGCAGGAACCGTGCTCTATTGATCCTCAGCCACCAGACTCAGACATTTATGTGATGGATAGATGTGTTCTCATCATTTGCTTGTCAGATGTATTTATCACAACTCGTCTTTTATTTCAATCGAAATCCCTAGACGTACCGGTTAATGAATAACCCGATTCACTGTGAGTTTATTACATATATATAAATCGAGTTATCGATATAGAGATCATAGTTTTTTTTTTTACTTTGCTTGTCTGTCTGTCCAAACACGTAGTGTAAGACTACAAAAACTGAACAGATTTATATGTACCGTGGTAATCGGTACTTATTTGTTAGTGGACGTGATGTAGAATACTTTGCTTCCAAAGAAATGGATATGTTGCTGGGGAATCGTCCGAAGCGAGGCGAGGGTGGATTACTAGTACATTACATAAACGTGTTTAATTTCAGGTGAATGGTCAATCGGCTCATTTCGGTCAAATCAGCGAGGGATCCCCGATCACACCCAGGAGATCGCAGTTCAGGTACGGCCCTTTTTAAATTGTAAAAAATGTTTAATCATGCACAAGTGTTTTTTTTATTCCGACGCGAGAGACCGGCTATTACTGGCTCTCTCACTATGCAACCGAAACTTTTAAAGTATTTCAAGGTAATTATAGGAGGAGGGTGGTAGCTAGTCACGCTTAAGAACCCTACCGTCAAGTGTGAATACCGTCGGGATTAAACCGGGTGACATAAAACCCAGCGACCCCCAGCAGGAGCGGCCTTTCGCCATATGAGTGTGTGAACGTTTATTATTATGATGACTTTGTCTGTTGTTGAGCTGGATGCAGTAACAGCAGCGGAGGTTGGTTTGACCTCAAGGATACACGAAAATCAATATAATTTTACGTTCATTTGACATTTTGCTCTATTGCAGAACAGATAAAATGTATGCAAAAGCGGTATTGCACATGCCATTTTAAACTATTAGCGTATGTCAAAGAGGACAAAAAGATTGAGCAGCATTGTAACTTGGTCTCGTCATCATTGTCCCACTGCTGGGCTCGGGTCCACTTTCACAACATGAAAAAAAAGGCCGTCCATAGCAGTTTGACAGATTTTACGAACCTTTGAAAATATTTCGGAGAACTTCCTGGTTCATCTATTCAGGTTTCTTTACCGCGTTTTTCTCCATCGTAGCAAATTATAATTAATTTCTAATACGCTACTTGTGCGTGCAGGATTCGAACCCGTTGACCGACGTTCAAACCGTTTAAGTTATGTAATTTATCGAGTAGGGTGTTACAATTAATGGCGAGTATTGAATCAGGTTTGCCCGTAGCAGGTCGACGTCGGGCCGCCGCAGCGACGGACGCTCCTCGCCACAGTTGTCCGCCAGCCCCCCGGGTGAGACCCTTCGACTATTAGTTATAACGCTATGCACAGGTCTTTGCTAGGAAGAGGGTTGGGAGCTACTAAACAACACTCCACTCTCACAATCATAAAGATAATATAACTAATCTGGTGAAACAAGCACACGTTCACGCACACACTAACGTACGCACACGTACATTTCAGTAATATAATAATTAGTGGTTTATAATAAACTATTATTTTTATATTGTCTAGTGAAGGGGTCAGTAGCGACCCTATTGTCGGAAATTCTTAGATCGGTTTAAATGAGGACTAGTCTTTGGGTTATGATGGTCAGTAGTGAAAATACATATGTACAGTGTAAATAACAAAACTGTAACAAATTTAGACAAATTGGTGTTGATGCAGCAGTTACAATACATATTTTTTCCTATGAAAGAGACACGACACCATAATCGGGGTGCCACGGAACATATTTAAACCTAGTTCAACATAGTATCTTTTGTCATGGGCCAGTTTAATTTTAATAATACGAACATTTTATTAAAGAATTAATAATTAACATTTGCTGTTTTTTTTTGTCACTGTAGCATTGGAAATGTTTATCATTCACAGAAAGTTGAATAAGATGAAATGGGATAGAAAATAGTTTAGAAAAAGTGTGACCATGACAATTATCAATTCCAGGCCACACGCCGCATCGCGTGTCCTCCTTGGGTGGCACTCCTGCTACACCTGGATCACCCCTGGGTATGTCGGCTGTGTATATACTATGAATGTATTACACTAGTATCTGGTATTTGTATATTTATTTCAGACCCCGAGGCCTATTACTTAAATAAACTAATGGAAACTTAACTAAGTCATAATTCTTTTCAGTAGAATAGTATATACTGATTACTCTATTTTATAAATAAATAAATTTTCTTTCTTTCATGTCCACGTTTCATGAAGCGACCTCAGGTCCTCGTTTGACAATAACATTGAATTACATATATCGAGCCTTTCGTCAAAAACGTTCGGTCATGTCGTAGATTGATAGGTTTCCATTATTATGATTATTTATATAAATTTTACACTGACATACATAGTGGTCGTGAATTATTTTAATGTGGATAATACTCAGTCCATTCTTCAAGTATTATAAAAACTTAATAATTTGAAAAGATGCTGCTGAGAGATGACAGAAATTTTCAGTGGGTGATGAGTAAATGTACTTTTGTTTGCGTTTCCAGCATCTCCGTCTGTCCGTGAGCATCACCACCAACGAGCTAACTCTACCGGCCCTACGATTAGTCTCAATATAAGTAAGTACACTTTCACAATGATTTTTACAGGTTTTAACACCCACTAGGTATATTATATAACGGGTTGCGTTGGAGCTAAGTCGGATTTGTTCGACTCGGGCCGGGGTGCGAATCCAAGAGACGTTCTTGTACCTGGTCCGCCGAGAACGACTGACCTATTGTACGATTCTATATATGTGCGTAGATAATATTAAAAAATACATTAGACGTGCGCACGCGCCGAGGTATAGTTGCGAGCTGTTCGTCTATACAGGCCAGGTCGACGCCCTCCTCGGTCTCTTCATCTCCCTCGCCCCGCGAGATGCCCTGGCGACTGTCCTACTAGAAACCTGATAATGCCAATTTTTTTTTACTATGTTTTTTATTACTTAGAGATGAGAATACCTTCGCTGGCATATTTAACTATCTTTGTTATAAGAACAGACAGGTGGCCATACCATATAACAATAACTGCATTTGTTTTTTACACTTGCATGCGTTGAAAAAATAATCTGGCAATACGGAATAATTGAAATCGTTTTATTAATCTCAACTACACACTGCATTTCTGACAGATCCTGAAAGAAATCTGATTTTGTGTTAAATTCTTATTATTATATTTTAGTTGATAATACACTGTATCAATTTCAAAAGAGTATTAGTGAAAAATCTCTCAATGGTCCTTCGAGCTACTGCTTACTACTAACTTGTCCTTATTTATTTTTTTATCATTTTACGTACATCAATATAACTTTTCATTAATTTTGATGTATATTCAAATTGTTCTCCAGGTGGAGAACCCGGAGAAGCTGTGATCATTATAAACGAATCACCCCTCATCGGATCTTCGGTGGCGGTCAGACCGCACAGTCCGTCACAGTCGCACAGAGGTTAGTTATTAATTCTCATACATTATCGTGCATCCTCGCAACTTAGGGGGCCTGGAATTGGGATCCACCACGCTGCTCCATTACTAATCGACGGAAAAATCATTTGTTATTTATTTCTGAAGGTCATGAGACGATTGACCATTGGCTGAGCTTAATCTAACAACGCCAATCTAACACGGGACCCATCGCTTAACGAAGCCCGGAGACGCTCATGATATCGTTGTCTTCGCTTATGCTTGAAACCATAATGTAGAGAGAGCTATGTCAGAATATTTGACCCATTTTGAGGTTTTTCTTTGTGTGTTTAATTGGCTCACTGAATAGCTGAGATTAACAATTACACTCGGTAGTAGGTGGCGCTACGATTGACCTCCGGCATTTTTTTATGGCACGACATCGTCTACCGGATCCGGTAGCACAATATATTTTTATTCGTTCGATTCTATTCTATAATCGTGACTTAATTGTCTGTTCCGATCGAATTCGGTGGTAATCGAATTCGGCTCTCTTCGGTCACTAGCCAGGTTCAATACCACCGGATTATAGGGTTGTCATAAATAACAAATTGGACATTTGCATTTCCAGTTCGTGAGAGGTCGTCCCTACCGGGACCGCCCTCGTCCACGCAGCCGCCGGCGCAGCCCTCGTTATTTCCCAATTTGCAGACTATTGCGGGTGAGTGCATATGTAATATATATATATGTACATCGTAACATGGGCTTTTTGTATTCCAGCAGTCAATAAAGGTGTCGACTACCTGGTGTTAAATGTTGGTTACGGGCGTTCTTAACAGTAAAGACGTCGCAGATGCGTTGGCGACCGGGAATTAGGTTTTGAACTAACCGGTCCTAGAAGGGTGGAAGGTAGCCACTAAGGTAAACGACTCTATCACCAGTAACGTGTACCGTCAGGTTTAAACATACATACATACATACAGGTTTAAACGTACATAACGCAGCAACCTCAAATACCTGCCCATATTGACTAATCTGATGTTCGCAGTTTAGCTGTATACTTCAGTAAATTTTAGTTAAAATATTGCACTTTTTTTTTCGTGCGTGAGTCATGTATAGTATTTATTCTAAATACAGATTTATTCTCTTATTATGAAAATTACTGATTACGATGGTAAACTTATATTATCGCGGATATGATATATTTTTACAATAACAGGTACTGACGATTTATGTAGTGCCCAAGATCTGTGCAATAGGATTGAAATAGTCCTGAGTACCCGTTGAATTTTAAATGTATCGAGATAAATTAATAAAATATAAGAATTCTCTGTGAGAGATATCTCTCGTTGATCTAAAATTAATCGAAAGAACTCGACGCCTCTCTAGGAGTGCCTGCTGGGGGCTCGGGGTCTGGTCCGGCGGCCCCGTGGCGCGCCAGACTGGCCACCATAAAGAACTCCTTCCTCGGCTCGCCCAGGTTCCATCGCAGGAAAATGCAAGGTAAGGTAATACACGAACCTACCTCCCAAAACTAAGCAATCGTAGCCCAATATATACGAGTATGTAAAATGGTCTTCGGGTGTTCAAGAACAACTTGAAGATATTTTTATTTGTACTAGTATTCGCGTGATCGTCGAAATACCGTTGTGATTTTATCATTGTAACGGACACTAAAAACTTTAAAGCTACGAAATAGAACTGAGGAGAAAATGGTAATGAACTGTTTTGTCAGGTCATGAGTGTTTGTTATGTCTTATTCGTTGTTGTACGGAATCCAATTTATAAACAACTCCCACCTCCCCAGCGTCATCGGAGGAAGTGCACCTGACGCCCGAGTCGTCTCCGGAACTGACCAAGAGATCGTGGTTCGGATCGCTCCTGTTGTCCGCGGACAAGGAGGAGACCTTCACGGCCCTCGTGAAAGGGAAGCCTTTGGCTACTGTCAAGGCCGACCTCATACATGCGTTCCTCAGTGTGAGTATCATACAAATACGCGCGGATACGGACACACACACGCGCGCACAAACTCGCACTCATGTACACAAAATAATGTCATTAGTTCGCGATTAAATATTTTTTGTAAGTATGTATTCGTTAATATTATCCCGTTTTAACTTTATATTATACATATAAAATCGAACACCGACTGTATTTTGTACATCGTATAATGTAGCAAGACGCAGCGGCGCGCGCGGTAACTTAATATCATTATGTGTTGTCGATTTAAACGCGGCTTTGTAAATTGCGAATAAATTTTTTTCTGATTTTTGGGTCATTCAGGTTTGACGATGGTGTTTACAAATTGCTTTACGAACTAACATACCCTTTTTTTGAAACCGTAATAAAATTTCTATTATTATGGTTGTACACAGTTAAAAGACACACGAACATGCCACAGTCTTTATTGAAAATAGGTCAAAAATGATAGCGGCCTTGATACTAGTATATTATTATTTATAAACAAATGATGTCACGTTGTTAGTATGGTGAAACGGTTGCAGATAGCGGAGCTGTCTCACAGCGTGCTTAGTCCGATGTCGTTCCGGGTGGAGTACAAGCGGGGCACGAACGCGCCCGCCATGTTCCAGCGGCACGTGCGGTTTCAGGTGGGTGGCGCCGCCGTCGACGGAGCTGCATCTCGTCACTGAGCAACACGAAGGCGGTCAAACCGATCGTTCGACAGTCGACTCTACTACAGTTGAAATGCGTTTAAAACATTTTTCGGTTGACTATCAACAGAGGGTAGTTGGCGACCAGGGTGTACAGGATCCAACAACACGCCGTGATACTGGGGGGACGAAACTTTTTTTTTATTTAACTGATAATCGAGTTAACAGATCAGCTGATGGTAAGTAACCACCCAAACGGGTCACCTGACGGTAAGCGTTCACCGCTGCCCGTAGACATTTATTATATCGAAGGCACCACTGACTCGTCGACAACTAAGTAGTTAGCCAAGTACCAGATTGTAAAGTAAGGTAGTTCAAAGCCAATGAGGTATGAAAGTCTAACATCCCACTGGTAAACAACGCCCAGGGCCCTTCAACATGGGATCCGTCGCCATCACCAGTACCGTTATTCAACAGTCGCCAGCGTGCACCAAGTGGCACCACTTGTATGAGATGTGCTTCGAGCAAAGGATGATGAGGAAAGAAGGCCGCAGTACATTATATTCCTATATATCTATATCTAAATTAATATTATAAAGAGGAAAGCTTTGTATTTTTTGTACGTATTTAACGAATAAACTCAAAAACTACTGAACCGATTTTAAAAATTCTTTCACCATTATAATGCAACATTATCCCTGAGTAACATAGGCTACATTTATAACTAGAAAAAATAAGGGATCCTTGCTAAAACTTCCGTACGTTAACCAAAGTAAAAAAATTTGCTTAAAAATTTCTTTCATCGCCTACGCTGCGGAAACTATTGATACAGTACACCCGTGCGAAGCCGGGGCGGGCCGCTAGTATAGTATATTTATGTAGTGACATATTTTTCAGGTGGATATTTCGACTATCACGAAAGCGCCGGGCGAGAACGGCAAGGAATATTTGTACGCTATCACATTCACCTTAATATCTGGTGAGTGAGTTTGTTTGTTTGTTAGTACTGATACTGATAGAACTAGAGTTCTTAGAGAGATCGGTCACAGACGCATCGCTACCCCCGACCAATATGACTACCTCATGTCGGTATTTACATGCAATATTTATTTGTTTGTTTGTTTCACCAACATTGTACTATAAATATACTGCCTGGCTATGGTGAGTACACCTATTTCTTTAAATTTTTCTGTTAATTATTTACGTGAGTCTCAGTGTATGCGCTGTCCTCCGCGCTGAAGACCTACGTTGATACTACTGCTTTACAAAAAAAAAAAAAAAAATTAAATTAGTATATTGTTTGCGGATTGTTGCAAAGTAAATTAATACTAATTTAATACAATGAATTTCCGCAAAGTAACGTCTAATACTATCAACTATAAAAAAAAATGACAATTTTTTTCCTGTTACAATGGATTATTAAGGAACAAATAATAGCCTGTGTTAAGATACCGACGCATCTCGACCGGCCAACCGAATACATAGGCGCCGTTGTTCGCAGGCAATATCCGTCGGTTCCGTCGCGTGTGCGAGGTGGTCCAGTCGGCCGTGTGCCGCGCGCCGGGCGCCGGCCGCCCGCCCGCCATCCACCCGCCGTCGCCGCGCGCGCACCGCCGGACCATACACCCGCACGGTGCGACACGCTGTACACACCGTCTAGGGATATATTGTACAAGGACTGCTGCTTGTTTCATTTTCGATGTACTCGAATTGGAAGACACGACAAATAAAAGGCAAAACTTAGTGGTCACTGCATACTGAATATCTTATATATTGATGATACGACACGTGTATATGACACGTGATGTTGCGCCTTGTTCGTTTGTTACCGTTCGCTTATTTAAATCTTTTCATTCACATTCTCATTTTTTTCTGCCCTCGAAGACTATTATGATAATAACATGAACGTTACATACAATACATACATGACATCATACAGACTGTAACACGATGAGATCGTTTTGTTTTGTACAATTGTCATTTATGTATAATGCAATCTACCCTCCAATATTGATCATTATATGGGATCTACCCTCGGGATGTTGTTACGCATTGTTTGATATAAAACTTCATGGCCATCTCCAGCTGCGAACGAGATCCCCGACAGCCCGGAGACCCCCCAGCAGCAGTCGGACCACGACAGCGACTCCTCGGTGCTGGACACCGTCAAGAGCCCCACCAACACCAGCCACACCTCCATCGACCAACTCGACCAGGTATAGCGATATCGTTACATATTGCCGGCGCCGATGGCGTGGCGCCCTCGAGCAGCTTCTGTAAAACGAGTTCTGCATCCCACTTGTGGGCCTCCCGCCAAACAGACGTCGAAGTCAGTCGTCGTCGCCGCTCTTATCATTTGATATACATATATATTTTATTTTTTTTGCTTTTTTATTTCAACAAAGAAAACAAAAAGTTAAACAAATCTTCCAAACCGTATAAAAGTTTGTCGGCAGTGTAACGGCTTATTGTGTAGTGATTTGTCATTAAAATAGCGCATGAGTGCTATCTAAGAAGTATCGAGTGCTGAATGAGTAGTTTGGTTGTTCTAGTTACAGGAGTCGGTTACGTTAAGTACCTCCTTCGGTATGGTGTATAATTTTTTTATATAAATTGCTGTAATGTTTTATGTCGTATGTTGATAAAGAAGCGGAGATAAAATGTGGCTTTTAAACATCAGCAGCCACCACGCTCGAGCAATCTGTCTGTCACATAAACATAATGCTTCTCGGTCGGTCAGTACTGACAGACAAAATACAGAGTACACAGCCGGGACATCGCAACCCGCCACCCGAGAAGAGGTATCTATCTACCTCTGTCTAGAAGTATTTACAACCCTACGGGGTGGCGATTGCTAGTAATGCTTCGGTTACATCTAAGGTGTTGAGGTACTATGCCATAATTGCTGGCATCGGATGGCTAGCTAATAATGTAATATAAAATAGTATATATCTTATCTTTTGATCGCAATCGCATGAGACATTGATTAGTCTATCCCCACTTAGACCATGGCGGCTGGGAAGGTAGTACAGGGCTTGATTGGCTGGCTGGCTTAGATCCTGACGTCACATTCGTTACAATGGAGTATATAATATGCATCATACACAGTTACATACTTTTTCTTATTCATCTCAGTTTGCCATTGCACACACCTGCCACGCCCTCATACCAGCGTCCAGGGTTGACCGGTAGAGAGATTGAGAATCCTTGTACCCTTTTTATTTTAAGGTTAGTAGTACAGTAAAGTTTTAAATAAAAATTTATATAAAGATATTGTCATGTTGCTTCAGAACGGAACACATCCGTTGGGCTCTAGTTCCTCGGTGACGAGCGGATCTAGCGGATATAAAGTAAGTATATAAAGTAATATATATATTAAACTCGAGTATCGTATTTTACAATTCTATAATATTGTGCCCGTTCTTACATTTAATTGCTGCAGTTTTGGTTGAAGCTACCGATTTCAATGCAACATTTAACATGTCCTAATTTTTATTTATCTGGACTAGGAAGATGGGTTAAAAATTACTTTTGAGATTTGATATTTTCATAAAGTGAGTCGAATTAAAAAAAAAGTCACTACCAAACTTAATGCAATGTACAATAATTGTGAGAATTTAGATTGAAGTTGATGAAGCACTCGATATTAACGCAGGTGCGGTCCGAGAGAGATCATGGGGATCATGACATCCGCCCAAAAATTAGTACATGTCAAAATGGGAAACCTTATAAAAATTTACAATTCATGCAAAAAAAAATACTTCCTGCTTAAATCGTAAATGCTTTCTTATTAGTTTTTGTCCAATGAAATCTTACTTACTCCATTTGTAATAATATTAAATCGAGCCCCCCCTCCATCTTTGGGTTCAACCGCTCATGTACTGTAGCACTTCAGTTCGCTTATATGGGTATGAAATAGTGTGTTGGTATGAATGGTATGTAGTATGTGATCAGTCGTGCGATTGCAGCAAGGGGTCCGCGGGAGGCGCGCCGCCGAGCCGGCCTCCGCCTCGCTCGACCACGAGATCATGCGATGCACCCGCGACCTGCCCGGTAAGCACTGATACACGCTCGCGTACACGCAAACACGCACGCACATCTGTATGTTCGGAGGCACGCACGCACACATACACATAATTTGATTTGTTAAGTATAAATACGTAAGACTGATTTCATTCATTTATTTCAAAATATTCAAAAACGGCTTTATTTAATAAAAATATACATCAAACTACTTTATGTATTTAGATGTCTGAAGAATATTGTTTAATTGAAAATGGAGCCTAAAAACATCTTATTGACAATTTTTACTACAATCTTGACATGTTTTGAATGATACTTGACAATATTCATAAATTTACGGATATTCGTATTGTGTTTTTAACTGTATCATTTAATATAATATTAATTTTGTATAATGATCGTTTTTAAATGTAATTTTATTATAATTTATTAACTTAGAATTATTACTGCTAATTTGCAATTTCCTGACCAATGGGGATGGATGTTAAGACCCATTTGTAAAAATTCTTATTCAGCAATAAACACACAGGCACGAACACATATACGCAAACAGAGACATCTGAGTTGTTTAATTTGTTAAGAAAAATATGTAAGACGGATTTATACACGCACGCAGGCACGTACGCACACACGAAAACCTGCACGAACACAGACGCAGAGAGTTACACTTTACTCGCAGAGTACTGTACATAAGACGAATTCTTGGACATTTGTGTCGAAACATACTCACTAACGTTCATATTATTAGTTACTAAGTAATGTACATGTTATATATTAAACTTTTATCGACCAGGCACCCACACAAAGCGATCGTCCTCCGAGTGCAGGGACGCGGGCTCCCCCCGCCGCCCCTCCTCCCGGGACACCTCACTGAAGGACGAACTGAGACGGAACAATTCGTTGCGAGAGAATAGACGCGACACGCTCACGCCGGCCACTTCCATCGCGTGATTACTAGCGACAAGACCAATACAACAACGTCACAATTGCGAATATAATATTCTGGAAAAATGACACGACTCGTGGGTGATTTTGGATTTCGTCGCTGCGGACGAAGTACATATGTCTATATCCCCTCTGTATATCCTCGCTTTTGTACATCATTAACCGCGTATATACATTGCCGTAAAATTAATTTGATAAATAAAAATCATAACAGTACAGGTCTAAGTCCACGCCTTGGGGGGTCGTATCTACGTGCTTCGTCCATAGGGACGGATGAAACCTAACCAGGGTATTTGCATAGTTATCCAAGACGCTCTGGTTATAAAAATTAGAAATCGATTTGCTGACTTTATAGCGTTTTTTGAAGAAACAGGCGGAAAGTGAATGCCGAAAATAGAGCTGTTTATCTACTTGTTGCATTAATACAATGTTATACCACAGACTGGTCACAAGGCAAACCTAATGAATCATAATATTTTTTTAATTCAAATATGTCCAGACTAATAAGAATTCTCGGAAAAACGTTTAAAGATAAATTAGAAAGTTCTTGTTTTATTCAATTAAAGATGATAATACATATTAACTCAATCCATAAAATATATGGAGCTAAAATTGTCTCGTGATTCGTCATTTGTGTTGCAATATTGTGAAGTCTGAGTTGAAGTGAGGTACAGTCGCAGATAATTTTTACAAGTTGTTGAATCATTGATACAGAATGATATCACCAGCATGTTTGAAGTGTTAGAGGGACGTTGTTGTACCGCGCTCCTTATCCTGACACTCTTGTGTTTGCTGATTATTACCCGTAAATGCTATCTGCATGAATATTGTAAGTATTACAATCGAAATAAAACTATAATAAATATAGTTTTGTACTGTACCACTTTTTTCTACGAAATTTCAATTCACCTTCTGCTATAGTCGAATCGATGATAGGTTATAATCATTAAGAGCTCCACGGATTCGATTACTTATACCTGAGACTTCTTATTTGCCGTCTGAGTCAAATTATTACAATGCAATTTTCGGCAAATTAAAAAAAAAATTAAACAAAATGGCAGCCGGGCGCCAATTTGTGAAGCCCAGACATTTGAAAACAGAAGGACTCACACAGCTGTACCTAGTAGCTTAATTATTACGTGTTTAATTTAAATTAAAATTAAAGAATAAATTTTAAAAAATCGTACATAAAGTGTTGAAACCGGCCATGTATTTAAAAATGTTAAAATTTTACGCTATACCCGTAATGTACTGAATAAATGCTAAAGTTTTTATTTTAAGGCCTCTGAAAATTTTTGTAGTATATCAAATCGCTGTATTTTTGCAAATGTGAATGATAAAATAATATGTCAAACAATTTATTCTATAAAAGTACCCTTTACCTACTGCTGTTAATTATATAGCCTTAATATGTAGTTCGTACGTTTTAAGATACGGTGAAATACTAAAGCGAATATGTTTACTATTCGAAATATAACCTAAATTTGATTTTCATATCATCAGTGTAATAAATGTTTGAACGGAATATATCTACTTGTGACGTTACATTTTTAGTTCTGTCATTTTATCATTTTCCCATGAACATATGAATAGTTTTATTTGACATTTTTAACTTTTCTATATTTAGGAATGAATTATGAGATGTCAATGTACGTATTTATGTCACTATCTTACTGCGTGCGAACTATACCTTGTACAAATAGTTTGCACTCTAAATATGTAGACGAAACAGTCCAATGTTAACACAGTCGTACGCTAATTAATTAAGCCTATGTGCCACCGAATTGTATCGTGTAATAACTATCAATAAAAATATGAATCTCAACGTAGATATGACATTTAAAATTCCGAACAAATAGATTGTTAATTTTTTAATAAATGAAGAATGTTTTAATTAACATTGTGTTCATTTTATCGGTAGCGGATAAAGTTTGGTAGGATAACTTGTGTTGTGTATCATCAAACATAAATAAATACTCAGTAATGATCGTAAATGTCAACTAGTTGCAAATTGTAGTTAAATCGTCGTATAGGTAACGAAATACATGTCTGTTGTACGCACGCTTATTCCGACCATCACAACACAGTAGACATAGTTGTATAAGACAGGCCATATAGTGCAATGGGCTTCCTATGCACCTTTTTTTACCGTTGCAGCAGTCGCACAGTCGACGAGTACGATCGCAAAACAATTATTGTACCTATTTTAATCATAAAGCAGTTTTTATATTTCAACTAAGTCCGTTGCTAACATGTAAGTTGATCAATTCTATGCTGTATATAAAAAAAATGTTGTACGTAGAAATGATTTGGAAGAGCATAAGTTAAGCGATAAAAGAGTCTGCATCGAAATTTATTGTGTGATTTAAAGTAACAGATGCAAAAGAGAAAGTGACTTTATTGCATGTAGATTACCCCCAAAGTTACTATGTAAATATAATAATGGTGACCGAATAAAATGAAGATTTTTATTTTGTTATAATTAAATCGGACGTGGCCGCGGGCTACAGCTTCCGTCGAATTAAAAACTTGATTCTTTTAGATGTGTACTGTATGCATATAACAGGGTTGACTAGGGCCCAAGCTTCGATCTTACATTGTCAGAGACGCGCGGCGACGCAATCTATTATAAGCTTCGGTTGCAAATCGACCAAAGTGTGAGATAAGCCACTTTTATAATTTTCCATTTTACTATATGGTCTGCGATTAAAATAATGGAAAGAACAAAAATAATATAAGTAACAATATTTAACGAAAAAAGGATGTATATGCACTTAGGACGTTTTTGTACTGAATTGTCACGTTTAATGTTTTTACATAAAATGATAAAAAAAAATTCAGATGTCGAATTTACTGTGTCGTATGACAGATTACATATATATATAGATTGATAAGATGGCGGGTAATTAAATTAATTTTTAACGTATTTAAATAAAGCTAGCCTGCTACATAATTGAAATTTATTACACTTGGGACGACACGGTCCAGGCTGTGCCACGTTGTGCTGTAGATGAACAATTTGAGACGATTTCAGCTTACCTTATAATACGTAAGCTTTACTTATAAAACGTTTCACTCCTGACAGTCCGTATACATCCTTTTTGACCGTATGTAATTTTAACGGAAAATATTAATTGTTGCAGTGGAAATAGGAAATATTTTTAAAGAATGGTCAGTGACCACATGCAAGGTAGCACGACGATGTATTGGTGCATGTTGTTTATTGAGGTTGGGACGTCTAAATTGTGATTCTGTGAGGATTTAGTTTTGAGTTTATTAAAAATATTACTTTCTTTTGTCTCATCTCGCCAATGATTACCATGTTTAATGAGAACATTAATTACATATCCGTGTGTACTTAATGGTGTACTATTTAAACTCCTTCAAAAAAAAATTCATATTTCAAAACGCTCCGCGTGCGGCCATCTTTCCTTCACATCTGAGCGGTATCAGAAGTCGCAGCGCTTGACGATTTCAGTATGTGCATTTTTTAATTATATATTTTGCACTTGAAATAATTTCCTTTTTATTAAGAATAAGTTTAAATAATTTCATGTGTTTTGGCCGTTTGATTATTTCACTCGTTTCCAATTTGCATATGACAAAAAGGTTTTTATTGACATATTCATAATAAGTCGAAAATTATTTTAAGTGCAAAAATTAATAGTTAAAATAAAAGTTTCTTCCACTTCCATTTCCAAAAGTTACCTTACGAATTTTCATCCGATTTCAGGTAACAATTTTTTACAATAAAACATCAATAAAAACGATTTGGACTTTACCCCTTGTTAAGAAAGAGTCTGAATGCCGAGTTAACTGTTTTTATGAAATATTGATACAGATAATTGTTTTGAAAATGATGGGCCAAAGTTGTGAAACATGAATCAAACTAGTGGCAAGATCGGTGGGTTATAATGGAACCATTTGCATCACGAGCTGTTTTGACATTTGACATCAAGCAATCATTATTTTTATTAAATAATTATTTTATTAATTAATTAAAATATGAAAGTATAGAGTTCGATCAAAGATGAAGATTAGGTTTTCATTTATTTAAAAATTCACTTTTTTATCACTTATATTGGAAATATTTTTAAGCATTATTTATTATTTGCTTATTCCAGATTCCAGTGGTAAGTCATGAATATTCAAATTGAGCTTATAGCTCATCCCAGTAAACATATTTATAATACGACCCTCATATAACACGTTAGTATCCCAACTGGCGACACCCCCTATACAGATTTATGTTTAGAATGATTTGTACGTATAGTTTAGCGAACCAAACATTAGTGCGAATGGAACGCACACTGGACTATATTTTATTATACCTAAATATATATATATATATAGGAGTCCCGGTTTTGACTAGCGAGCGGTAATTTAGCATTGTGTCGTGTATGCGATTTCATTGATTGAATGCTCTAAAAAGTGCAGTGTGGTCAATTCCCCAGAAAGTAACATGTATGGGATGAGGATTCAAGAAGCAAGAAGAACTACGCAGCGGCATAGGATGTTTTAATACATATAAATAAAATTTGAACTGGAACATTGTTTTCTAGCTTAACTCAAAACGATTGATCGATCTCGAAAACTTTACATTACCAAAGTCAGTTCGTAAGTTCAGGGTTTACCAATTTTTTTTAACTTTCCTTCAAAACAATGTGGTCAATTTTGTGCCCCTATGTCATCTTATTATAGAAAACTCGCGTACTGACAAAATGTACAATTATCTGTTTTCAACTTTTGACAACGAAGCACTCGCATTATATTTCACTTACGTGGACACCATTTGAATTTGAAATAACTGACGTTTAGAATACAGTCATACCCTCACGTTGGGATTTTATCAATGAAATACGACAAATATCAAATAAGACATTTATCACTCGTCCTAACCGGAATACCCGTATTTAATTATTATTTTTATATCAATGTAGATCTGAGTAGCCCTAGCAATCGACGACCATACGAATGACCGGTGACGTAACAACTGTGTTTTTAAATAATCCTTCGTAAATAACGATTTGATTGAAACGATTTGATTTTGATTGAAATCACGTTTAAGTTGTCATACATATTTATTATAATTAATATAGATTGTCATAAAAAATATGACTCGAATATTGTCGGATTTTCGATGTCATAAACCATTTTTGTCATTCGCCATCAAGCATAATATTTTATGATGTATTGATTATAGTACTTATGCTTAACAGCATATGAAATACACTAATTTGTCATGAATGCACGCTAATTGAGTTACTAGAAATCGAAAATTTACATGCATATTTTAGAAAATCGTAAGTTGCGCGCTCTACGAAAATTTTCGATTTTTTAAAGGCATATTCATTATATTTTCTTGCAAAATTTAAATTATATGTGTAATGTTAATTTAAGTGTTCGGTGAACTTATTGTAAATTTATATTGAAATTTGTTAGAAGAAAACGTTGGCGGAGTTGTGTTATTTATATGAACTGATATACCGGGTGATATTTGACAAGGTGCGATTGCGGTACGTGTATTCGACCAGACGCTTCTTATTCAGTGTCGTTATTAGTTGATTTCTTCTCTGTTATAAATGTTTACGTTAAGTTTCATTAATTGAACTGTGCTTATTATTCTTACGTGTCGCCCCATATTTAATGGTACATTTAAATCATCGTGTAATACCCGTTTCACATATCAGACTTATTTCGGTAATCAAAAATTATATTATAAAGTGATAATGCTGAATGTTTATGTGTTTCGAAGGGTGATTGACTGAACTTGGAGATGTTTCTGTTGAGTATGTGTAACTGTTTGTCGAAAATGTTGGCGAACTTTTGTTGAAACGGCATAGAATTGTTTTTTTTTTTAATTTATAACTGGCGCCATAGGCCAGAATGTAGTGAGATTTCACGGGGGATGACAAATGCAACGTCCGAAGCAACAACTGATAATGTTTACAAAATCTATGCTATGTTTGATTGCTCTAAACCGTTATGTCACTGAAGAAACTATTATTAAGGATCTGAAGCCATTTAATTTACAATATGATTAAAGTTCATTCGCATAACTTTGGATTTGATTTTAACATTTTTAATTTCTAAACTATTACATAAATATTAAATATTTTGAGAGAAATTGTACGTATTGTTGTCTATGAAAAAAATACATTGTCCTTGTGTCAAAACCTTTCAGTGATCCCGCACTTTTCTGTGTATTAAAATGTAACGTTTAGTAGACGAATTAAAAACGGGAAAATAAGAAATGGCTGATATTTATGTTCTAAAATAGTGTCATTTGTCAAGTTATTACACTTAATGTAAAGTAAGTTTATGTTTAATATTATTATTTTCGTGAATGTTAACATTAGATTTTACATCCGAGTGAACTTAAATTAAAAGTTACCCAAAATCACTCTATAATAATTAGTTTACTTCAAGTCAAACATCACTTAAAACGGAATAATATGAAATATTTTGGATCGTAAACAAAAAGGTGAATAATAATTAAGGAATTGTTATATATAAATAAAATTAAATAACAATTGGAACAAACAGTTCAGCGTTACCCGAGATGACTGGGACGGTTGTTAACATAAAATTATTTTGCAATCATTTTTTTGTAAAGTTGTTTATTAGATGAAAAGTATTGCATTTTCGACAAATATGTTTAAGAGGAAAAATGTATTGTTCGTGCATATAATTTATTAAGTAATCACATGTAGATAATCCCAAAATGCTAGCTAATTTATTATTAATTAAATATTAAATAAATAATTTCGATAGGTAATATGAAAAATGTTCAGTCGCATACATTATGCATTGTATGGTTTGTATTGTAAAAATGCCTTGAATGTAACTTGTATGGTTAGAGGGAGGTTGGAAAAAAATCATGTTAATAATATATTTTACATTTACAGAGTGAAAAGTGTAATTTTGTACTCCGTTAATTATTAAGTGATCGAGAGCTGCTTCTTCTTTTCGTTGGTTCGTGTTTACGCGGGAAAAGGCAGTTGTCAAAAGTCATTTTATCTATTTGACATTGACAACTGACAAATGAGACGCCATATTTTCCTATAGTTTTTTTTGTAATTCGATTTTCGAAGTATTTAACGAGGAGTGAATACGTCCAGAATAGATTGTAAAGATTTAAGAATCATGTTGAGCTCCATATTGTCTAATGTCATTGCACTTTCTATATTTCGATAGTTTTATAAGTCTTCCCTGCTTTTTAAATGCATTTCACGAATATCTCTTTATACTTTTGCATTATTTAAAACTGTCAATTCAAACAAGAAATAAGAATTATTTTAATGTTTATTGAAATATACCGGAGAGATAATGGCGTGCAAGGCATGTGTAAACACGAACAATTGTATGTAAATTTCTCGATGAATTTATATATTTTAATGTGTTCGTAAATCGTTTGTAATATACATAAATATAATCTTTCTTTGGTGTTAGCGAACTGGTTCAAATTTTGAATGTTCAAAATGGCGGTAATATGTTCGCAACGCCATAACTTCACTAACTGTACATTATAATGAACTAAGGTTATCTACGCTATGCTCTACTGTAACTGCTTAAGGATCAATCATTGGTTAATATTGAAAAAATAATAAATCAAAAAATTTAAATCTTGTGTTTCTATCAGACCCCTGTATTCTCGGCTGTTTACATAGCATACGTACATGTATGCGTGTACGTAACGTATTTTTAGATATTTGATCAGCTTCACGTAAATATGTCCGGTTAGGTATAAGGAACTAAAAATGATGCAAGTTTTACAAAATAATAAAACTTGTATTATTGGCAGAGACGATGCACAGCATCTGTGAGAGACGTGTTTATATCTACTGGTGACCACGAAAATGACGCTATGTGATAACTCATATGAAAAAGGTAAGTATTAAAAGAAAATCAAAAATAAAATGAAAGACCATTTGACACTGTTGTCACACAGCTGTAATAAATCACATTAAGTGTATAATTAATAAATAATGTTAGTTAAGTTCTAGAATCAGATTGGTTCAAAATTTGCTGCAAGATTAAATTGCAAAGGCCTGGATTTACCTATAATCTGTTTACAATAATACTTGGCAAAAGTATTTTGTGTGCGCCAGTTACCACGCGCAAGAATTTCTTCTGTAGAAAAATTATCATACCAATTTAGAGAAGCTTCTGCCGAGCGCATGCTGCCAGGGGAAGCAAATATGCCCGCGGCCCTGAGTATCGATTTTATCCAATTTCAGATAACTGTTCGCGAAGCAGCTTTATTTGGACCTTGTATTGTAATAAATAAGGCGTCATGGCACTCGGCAGTGCGTCTCGCAGCGCCTAAACTAACTAAAACCTGAACTCGAGGCGGCGGTAGACCTGTACTCTGGTC
>PDGT01000002.1:1932704-1963533 GCA_003671415.1 Megathymus violae
AGGAGCCCCTGGCCACTGGTGCCGCGATGAGAAATCCACGTCCGCCCTCCTGCCAACTGCCGTGGCACGTGTACACTGAGAAATTAAACATAGTGGAATCAAAAATTATCCGAGCCGCACTGAAACTCAGCGCCGCGGCCGCGCCGGTGTGGCGCCCGAGTCAGCCGCTTAATGTCCAGTGCATGTTTCTTTCTACGAAATATTCCCACTTAGCATTTATAACAATTTATAGTTACTGTTCCAATACGACATTTATGTACAATAACAGATTTTTTCCGTTTGACAACGCAGCAATTCTACTGAAGTCTATCGGTATCCTTCGTATTCATCGTGTCTTATATATATATATATATATAGATTAATTTAATTTTAATATTTTTTGAATTCATTGACACACACACACACACAAACACACACAAAAGTAACGGCATCGCTCTCCCTCCGCCTGTGTGTGTGTGTGTGTGTGTGCACGTGTCTGTCCGTGTACCGACCCGTGGCCCTGCACGAGGACTTGAACTCGATGGTGTCCTGCGCCGCGCCGCACCCGATGCTGGCGCTGTCGTACTCGCCCGCGTAGCACTCGGCCGCGCGCTGCAGCTCGCCGGACTCCGTCTCGCCTGCCCGACATCGGTCACGTGTACAATCGACTGTGTACCAATGAGGTACCACCCATCTTTAGAAAGCACCGGGTTCTACATCCCAGTTTAGAAGTATAAGTTCCATGTAACCTGCCCTACTCATGGTGCATTCTACTGAGTAACGGATCACCCTTTACGCGCATGGGAAACCACCACCATCCATCTATAACCAATGTGAATTGTTTTAACTTGTTTTGGTTGCTGTTTTAGTTATCAGGTAACATGCGGTTTCATCGCGTTATTCTCGGCCCGCAACGCGTCTGTATCAATCCTACAGTGTTTTACATACTCACGGTCGACGGTCACCAGCTACCAACATCTGGATCGCTGCTTGTTTGCTCGCTATGAACATAACATTCAGATTATACTTATCTATGTTGGTCCTCTGTGATACATAAATATGCGTAATTGCAGTCAGCGTGTGGCGGACACATAGATTTAGAATGTTTTTTTGTTTGTTTGCACATCCTATATTAATTAATGTGAAATGAAGCACCGCTAGTTTTCACTCAAGCTCGAAGAACAGAATATATTATCGGAACACAGGCAGTAATTAATTAGTAAGGTTGTGATAGTATAATTTAATGATATCCTTACTATACCTCTATATATATATGTTAGCCTATATATTGGCATCAAAGTATATATCTATGTGATCGTTATCATTTCATACAAGACATTCATACAAGACATTCATAATAACCTACTACTCAACACCGCAGCTAACGTGCTATACCAATGGAAACACTAACCAATAGTAATTTGCTGTCGCCTCCTGCGTCTGTCCGCCAGCGAGTTCACTATGGAGTATCTGCCAAATATAGGACACCGCATGGGCGTCGGTGACGTCGCTGGAATCACACAGACATAAACCGTCACTACTATGTGCGTGCGTCGATATGTATGGAAGTAAAATTAACAAAAAAAAACTGCAATTCGACTCGAAGGACCAAGTTTTCTTTGTTTCCTCGAATGGCAATCGCACGTACGTTAACAAAATTCGTATTAGTGTCAACTTGAATTCTCAATCCTGATTTACCGTACCGGGTATCACTCGTCATTAACAAGTTGAGTGATTATCGCTGCTCTAGTGTTCAAATGATGCATGATGGTGAACAACGATCGAGGGTTTTGTACGATAGTGCCTGTGCGTGAAAATTTTTTTACCTTTCTGGCTGTCAGCCATACACGGCCTGCTAGCATACTCATACAGATATAATACTTACTAATAAGCGTGACGTAGGCAGGCGTGGCGCTCTCCGCACATGCGTCCTCTGGGGCCTCCCACAACCCCGCCCCCTGTTGAAGTTCCAACACGTTACCTTCCCGTCGATGGAACTTCAGACATACGTGACCCGATTCGCTGGAAAAATGACAACGGCGATTTGAATGACGTATAAAATTTAATTGTTTATTTTTGCAGTTTGACACGCTCGTTCACAAAAAAATTCCGTCCGTCCATCGCACTCTGTCTATAAGAAGGAAAAAAATTAAACTATGTCTGCATATTTTGGTTACGGAACCCAAGAACGAATGTATACAGATAAAAAACATTTTAGAACGAGGTAAATTTTTTAACACTGGTAGGCTAGTAGTTTGAACGTCGATTTTCCCCACTCGTTCCAGACTCGAGTTCGAATCCTGCATGCATCTTTCATTTTTGTCGGCTTCGGTAAATAAAAAAATCATAAGGAAAATAGCATACACGAGAGTATCCAAAACGATCTCAAAGGGTTATACTTGAGTGAAACGATCTTAGGAGATCCGAGTCCAGCAGTGGGGCAATTATGGGTGGAGTCATGAAGATGACTTTAAGAATTAATTTAGTTCAACGACTGAACACCTATCTTACAGAGTTAGGAACTACATTTAGAAAGAACTCACCATCCCATAGTGACGTGAGCAACCAGCTTGATGTGTTTCTTATCCTTCTGCTCCAGAATCGAATGACACACCAGCCGTTTCTCGTTGAAAGAACCGTCTTCGTTCATTATCTGAAAAGTTACATCATTAATTGTTTAGCCAACGGGGAACTTTTAACAACTTACAGTTGACATATAGAACAAATAAGCGGTTTTAAAATCGATCTCTCCTTTCAAAAACATGGGTTCTAAAATATGACCTCTGCTTAAAGTTACGTGTGTAAATTAATTAAAATCTGCTTTGTTGATGGAAAAACCATGAGGAAATCTACGGGCTTGACAAGTCTCCAAAATATTGTCAAATATGTGTTAAGTCTATCAAATCGCACTTGGCCAGCGTGGTAAAATATGGCCATCCTCATTCACATTATGAGAATAGACTGAGCGTATTTCGATCTCCTCTAGGAAGAAGACTCAGCAAAAGTATAATAATGGATTGTGGTGTCTTTATATTTATTGTTTATCTGGGGAAAAATTCTCCAAAATATATCGGTGTTTTTGGTGAAGATTCTGGTGAAGATTACATGGAATTCGCATTGGCTGAAACTCCTTATTGACTAAATCATCCAACAGATACTGGCTTTCGAGATGTCGCGAGAATGCACCAACTGGAACGTGGGAAAGTCGCTTACCTTGAGCGTCGCATTCTTCGTTGTGAACCGATACTGGTGCGTGTGGTCCAGGCTGAACCACTTGTGATGCTCCACTATCCAGTTGGGGAAGTGGCAGCGGTTGTGTTCATCGTCGCCTGCAAACAGGGAACATAACATAAAAAAGGGTGGTTGAGTTTTCTATTCGAACTTGAGAGGGACTAGCTGCGGCGCTTGTTCTTTCGAGACATTTGAAGAATTTGTCTTTGACATACTACAGTAATCTTTGCCTAAGCAGTTTGTATGCATAAGCATTGGACATTCCTTGAACTCAGTCCGGCTTAATCCTGAAGGTCCCCCTGCACGATGGTAAGGATCTCTGTTCATAGAGCTTGTTCATAACCAAATATGGTTGCTTCGGTTGATCTCCAGAGTCAATAAAAGAATTATATCTGTGAATGTTTACACTTTAATCAAACTAAATACGATTTCAAGGTATGCACTAACTGTTAGTCAGCTTCATGGTCCGACTGCCGTCCGTGGGCGAAGACAGTCCGTTGCAGGTAGCGTCGCCCGACTGGGCGATGATGTACGTCATGCTCTTGTCGCTGTGCTGGCCCTTGTAGATGAAACATCTGCAATAGGTACATAGGGATAATAACCGAGTTTTCCTTGGCTACAATCAACGACTTTTCATGTATTTCTATAATACTGACACAATGCCACGTCCTCGGGCATTCAGTACCATTGGTATATATAGAAAGTGATTGTAATAATATTTATACAGGGTGTAATCGTCAGTCACTTATCAATAATAGATCATTATTGCAGTCGTAATGCAAGTACCTGTAAGTATCTTCATCAGAAGCTATGGAGTTTCTCCTGGCAACCTGAGAGATCTGCCCGACTAGGTACCTCGTGGAGCCTTCTTTCCAGGTGGCAAGGCACACAAGCTCCTCCACTGGAAATAACAATACAATTTATGAGACGAGACGTGAACAAAAAATAACCTTGGATCACCTCATGTCATCATCTGATAATATTTAGACAACACCTTGAGGCAATAAGTGAACCTTCAGGTTTTAGGTGTTTTTTGTCAATTTAGATTCCTGAAGCATTCTCCACCACGCTGTCACAACCAAGCAGTAACTAATCAGAATAGATTTCCGGAAGATTTTTCGCATCCTCAAAACATGGGCTTAATGGCAATCAAAGGAGTTTTACTGCATAACAATCACATGTAATCAAACTTCTGCGAGGAAACTTGTAGGTATTTATGACTATTTTCATATGCTCCAACAACCTAAATTTTTCTTCTTATTTCTTCGAATCTTTTACTTGCATCGTGCATTTCTGAACCATGAAACAGCTTACAAAACTTTGCCACTAGGGGTTACACATACAACTTTCCTTAACGACTGATCTTACTCCATTTACGATTGGCCCATAAATATACGATCGCAAGTAATTTCCAATCATACTGCATTGATTGGTTCCTCGAGATGGTTACAAAACATTTTGACACTTTTGACCAGAGACAACCATGAATATTATCTTCATTACGAGGACTATGTAATATGGTGGAATATTACCGTTGCTCTCAGTCCCAGGGACATCAGGGCAGGCCATGTAACGGAGCAGCAACCTTGAGTCGTCCGTGCAGGACTCTGCCCTCGAAAGGGGAAAAGCGCAGTCTCCTGAGCCTCTGAAAATAATGAAAGACGAAATTAGAAATAAATTTCCGGGAAGGCCTTGGGTTATAGATCTCTTATATAAAACTCGAAAAACTTTTGCATTTGTATATATTTATATTATATATATTTATTTATGTATATTCGGTAGACTCTTAGTCTAATTGTACAAACAAAATATTACAATGTTTTTTATTATTTAATGATAGTGTTTTGCAATTCGCTCAAATATTTGCCTGTAGATGGCATTTATAAATATTACCGGGAAATAGGCTGTTTTGTGTATATAGGTTCTATATGAGGAATGCAATTACTATAGTCAATGAACCGAACAGGTAACGATAAATATACTGATTTCTTAAATTGTAGCTTGAGCTGCAGATTCTGCATGCTGTGCTGCAGTTTCGGTTGCATGTTTTCATCACACACCTGCTGTACGTAAAGGTGAACGGCGGCGGGTGGAAGGGGCAGGGCTGCGGCACCGGCCGGGGCTCCTTGCGGAACATGGAGTACAAGGGTGCGTCGCCGCTTATCTCGTCGCAGATCGACGACAGGGAATCCTTCTGGCTGCAGAAGGCTGCGGAGAAGAAGAAGAATCTATCAATTTGTGGACAGTTACTAGTACTTTGATCCCAACATATCACTTGTTAGAAAAGGACGCGAAAGAAAATTAAAACCAAAAACCATGGTTTCGTCAACTTGTCGTGGTATAAACTCAGCATGAACTATTACGCGTCATAATGCTGTATCTATCTGTAATATTTACTCAGTAGATCATCATCATTAGGAGTTCCGTAGATCATTGTGCAAATTATAACGTGACTTGGATATTTTTTACTCTTAGCCAATGCTTCATAGTCATGATATCAAGATTTCAAATTAATTTTTTGCTCATCAGACTCCCATACAAATTTTCAAACTTCAAGCCCTAAGTTTGTCTGCCTGTCGATCTGTTAAAATGTTTAATATGTACGTATTCGTTACTTACTTTCCTTGTATTGCAATACAGATTTGTGCTTTTCATGAATGACCATACACCGGTAACAGTCGTAGCTCCTGAAAGGATAAAACGAAAAAAATATAAAACCTACATCGTCGGTCCATTTCGTCGTCATTGAACTGAAAATTACAAGCCACGACGTAACTTTATATTGGTTTTGCTTTACGTTACATTTGTTTAGAATACCAGTAACAATAACGCAACGGCCTAATGCTCAGATGTGATATTTACATTCACACTAGACTATTTAATTATATATTACATACTGTTAAATCGGTCTCGCTTCACATTGGAAATTTTGCGATGCTTCATTATGACCCATAACGTATTAGTGGGCTCAGTGATATGCGTGTAGAAAGAGACAGACGTATATTTACAGTGACAGAGTTATGGGTGAGTTGGAGGTGGTGTGGTTATCACAGTAACCACTCACGAGTAACATTATTGCATAGCGGTATTTTCACATGTGGAACTTTAGCGAAAAAGGGCCGTTGGTCGACAATATTCACACTGGCCAGCCTTTGGCTTACTCGTAGCATCCACCTATACACCATATACGAGATTTTCAAACCAAGATTTATAAGGAAGTTAAAAAATAACAATTCCATCCAACACCCACCTGTCATAAAGCAGGAACTTGTCCGATGACTCCGTCTCGGAGCACTCCCCCTTGGACTGGATGTGAGTGGAGTTGATAGCGATCAGACCTTGGATGCCCGACTGGAACCAACTACCAGTCCAGTCCGCGGGGAAGGTGCAGCCGCCGCCTGGAAGCAAACAGATGATAATATTGAATAAAACCACATGGTCAGGAGAAAATCAACGACAGCTGTTAACAGTGGCGGATTTGCAGTGATGGCCGCCGTAGGCCCCAGGTAATGTAGTCAGTACTAGCCATCCTTTTCTCAGCGTTCGTCTTATACTATAGACTAAGATTGTAAAAATATATTTTTAGGTTTACAGTTAACATGTTACAGGTAGAGTAACCGTCACTGGAAACGAATTAAACGCGGATCATGAAAGACTGATAGATAAAGAGATAGATAGAATATACTTTATTATATTACTAGACAAAATTGAAGAATCTGACAATCAACATATACTCTGACATTTAATCACGTAAGAAATAAATGAAGTTATCACAGTTGTATAAAAGTTGTGTGAGTGAAACGTTTCCTTTCATTCCAGATATGAAACGAAGCCCTCGAAAGACCTAGAAATGTCTTTGTTTGATGTATTGAAAAACATCGTGCTCCCCCATAGACCTAGATTTAATGGTCCCCCTTTAGAGGGACTTTTAAATGCGCTCGCGTGCTACATGAGTGGTTCAGTGTTATGGGGTAAGCTCTTCAGCGGGGGTAATGACCTACTGATGTCAACCGTTTTTTTTTCACTTGCAGAGTTTAAGTGCGTACTTGTAAGGTTGCCATCACATGTTCTGTAGACCAATAATTTTTTTTTTCTGTTTATTGAACCTCTTGGGTATGGTATGACAGAAGTATGATTAGAAATGGGAGTATGGCAATGAGATCATGAAGAATAAAACTCCTCGGATCGTACTATACGATGGACTTTTTGGAAGTACCCAACCAATGAATAAGTTCGGGCCTACTTACCATTATCATGTAATTAGTAATAATAAAAAAGACAGAAACTGTCTGACTGTTGATTCATGTAATCTTTAAATATTATACATAAAAAATATCGCAATTTTTCTGTCAGTACTCGCCTTTATTTCAATCTAAGCAATGGAACTTGTTAAAGTTTTTACCATCAATTTTTTTTTTCTAGAATATTTATGTGAATAAATTATTGTGTTAAATTATAAAACAAGCTTTTCTAGTAACATAAATTAAAAATGTTGTTTAATTGTAATAAAAAAGAATCATAATTATGTACTTAATGTATGTCTATTTATAATTATGATGTTACTGAGAATATCAAGGCATAGTTGTAAAATTATCGACATGGCATCACTTCCTAATAGACGTACAAAATTTTACACAATTTGAACTAAGGAAATGGGTGCAATTCGTTATACGTAAAAAGAAAGACGAAACAGAGAGAACGCATACAAACACATAATGGAAAGTTTACTTCGACAACTGTGGTCTGACTTTCGTGTGATTGTTATCCACGCCAGCAAATTAAAAACAATTGTACAATTTTTTTGTAGTCCGAGAAACGCCCCGTCAGAGCACGGGATACATCGGACGAATTCATAATAACATCATAATTTTTGTCAGGACTACTTTATATTTTAAAGTTATAACAACGCAGACATTTTATATTTTAACTACACCTGTATTATAGTGGGATTCGAAATTGTTGTATTTCTATAGATATTTCATTTCATTTACATGGATGGATTATGGTCATGCCCAAAATCGTAAGTGGGTTACTAGTTACTACTCATTCACAACACATCTTTACCACTTCAATAAAACAGACACACAAGTATGTAAGTGCCCTACCACACATTCCAAAAAATGTTCAAACACCTTGTACGGAATCTAGACCAATTAGGGTACGAGTTTGATACCCCTCCGTGAAGGGTACACTGTTGGGATGGCAAAGTTATCGGGATCTGGGATACCGGGGATATGTTGAGGAGCTCAGCGTACGACTTAGGTACTTGGTGGTAGTACACATCGCACATTTTAATACATTCAACCATTGTTTTATTCATTCAATAGTTTATATGTATATATTTACAAAGAAAATAATAAATTTTTATTTCATAAACTTCGACAAGATAAGTCTAACTAAACGAAGCTCTTAATGATGCACGATTTTAGCGAAATGGGTTCACGTTTAATGATGGTCACGGTAAAACCACGGTCGCTGGTTTTCCGAGCAGCCTGCTAGTCGGGTAGTTCATATGAAACAATAGTTCATATGTAAACAATTGTTCAAAAATGTATTTACTTACTAAAAGTTAAACTCTTTAAGAGCAATTTGAATGAATAATATTTTTTTCAGTAGATCAGAAAGTTGAGAGTGCTATGGTATTAGATTTTAAGTTTCATGGAAATTTTACTAAAACTTGCTAACTTTTTGTTCGTTTGAAACAAATTATGACACAAGGGTCCAATTACGGGACGATTTATGTGAAGTACAAAAAATTATCTAATTTTCATACAATTACCTACTTATTTTTGTTAATTTCCAATTTTGTAAAATGACTTACTTATACGGAATTTTATTATTCTACCACGTAAGAATAATAATTTGACATATCCACTTTTAGTTCTTATTTTATACTACTATGCAACATCACCCTCAATACCATCCATATTAACAACACAAGATAATTCTACATCTTAATGAAATATAACTATTCATTTTCTATATGAAGTATTCGACAAATTTTAAAACTTGCACGCAAAAAATAAATAATTCATAGTTTGGGTGGCAACCCTAAACGAAGTATAAGGACAGAATAAAATGCATCCTTCAAAAGGGGTTTCCAAGTCATTTAATCTTTAGGTCTTCGCCCTCCACAAAGAGCGTTTACATGACCTAGGGTAACATACTAGAGGCCGTTAGGTTTCATCGACAAAAACACTTAATGCAAAATCTATAACCGTAAGCTAGGGTTACACTTTTTGTTTAACGTTTGTAGAATATAGTTCATAGTATGAGGCGTTACTTTGCGGAAATTCATTGTTATTAAATTAGTATTAATTTACTTTGCAACAATCCGCAAGTACAATGTATGATGGTATATACTTCTATACATACATGAAACTTCCCTCCCTCCCACAAAGGAAAACATGGATTTATGATAGACAAAAGTATATACCGACACACATACCGTCACCAACACGTGTTTCGCTCCGAAACCGAGCATCTTCAGGGTGAGTATTGTTACGTGTCAGATTGCACGGGTTTGTGGAAACGCCAAATTAGTGCCTCAAATACTTTGTTATGCCGTTCGCAACACATATGTACTTTAGCACTGCTTCACAGTCGCAGTTTCACACTCGTTGATCGCAGGTATTACCCCATAGCCCAGTTGGTAGTGACCGTGCCTGCCGAGCTAGGTGTCCCGGGTTAGATTCCCGGCCGGGCCAGATGTGATAGATAAATGTTCGTTCTCGGGTCATGGGTGTTTGTAATGTCAACACCCGCAACCAGGGAATCCTAGTGCGAGGGTGTGAACGTGTAAACGTTTATTTATGTACTTGGACCACAGAGACAAATCGTCGCTTCCGTATTCGCGGGCGGCCCTGCCCTCTATATAATCTGTTTTTCACCTTTTCCAGTTTTCCAATATTTCGTTGCGTTACTGAAACCCACAAGTCTGATCGTTTGCGGCTACCGTAAGCGTGAGACAGAATGCACGACGAGCAACAGGATGGTTTACACTCTCAGGAATCACGGTAAGTTTCAGTACCTCACTGAGATGAAAAGCCCTTTTTTATTTTAAAGCAGCATTATATACATAATATAATTTTGCCAAAACTACTACTTTAAACAAAGAAATTTGTCGTTGATGTTTCTTTCATAAAATCGTTAATAAAAAGCATACTTTTAAACAAAATAATACGTGTTCGTCGGTTCAACGAAATTCTAATAGATTCCATGTTGAAAATAAATACCTATTTAGTAAGTACGCCGGTAAAGGAGGCCCTTCCAATATCCGCTGGTTGTAAATAGGTACGCTTCAAGCACAATAACTCTTTGTACCTATGTACAATAATATTTTCATTCAAAAACTATAAGCGGTGTAACTGATGAAAAAATAATAAAGTTTCCAGTGGTGTAAGTCATAACAGGAGCGTTCTAATTTTTTTTAAATGTGAATAGCCGAGAAACGCGCTGACGAGCCACCTGGTGGTAAATGGTCACAGTCGACATGAGTATCACCAAGGACCTCACTAATGCTTTGTCGGCCGAAAAATACAAGGAAGAAAGATAGTGCTGGCTCACAAGCCCCCAGTCGGAACACGACCAGTCCTTTGACGACTGACGCCAGGCAGGCTCCAAGAAAAACTAATAATACCAGTAATAATAATCGTGACTTAATAATAATATTGTTAAAATAATTCTTACGCGTAATCCCGCCACCAAACAGACCGGAGGCTGTCGGCTCTTACTGTCCTTCCTTGTTCTGCTCAGTATTCTAAACCGCTCCAATACGGCACAGATATTTTATGGTTCGAGTCTGATCCATTGCGTAAAGAGCGCAATTACTATCAACAAACGAGGCGTTCTAATTGAAAACGAAATTTATTTCGCTTCTAATAGACAACTAACCTTCTACTAATAAGCTAAAACATAATCAGTTAACTGATCATTAATGCATAGAAATATATGAATTAATTTAAAAGTATAAAAACTTTCTTTCTTGTACTCATTTCGCCGTTTAGCTCAGTTCACTGTTACTATTTTATAATTTCTTATTGCACAGCAAAAATAATAACAATCAGTATTCACACTACCATCACGTACTCATGCAATGATCTCTTCTAGGCAAAATGAAAAGAAATAGTCAATAATACTGTACTGCTACCATTATTACCATATATGTATTACCACTATTCATATTCAATATTATTTTTATAAAACGGCGATTCAGAAGACGATGTAGGTTGTGCGATCGGACTGCACAGCGCGCCGGTTACCGCAACCTGTGGAACTTGGCTAGATGTTCTGCGGCTCAGCGGGGAAACATCAGTACCGTCTTTTCTTGTCTTGTATGTCGAGATCCCGCAACTGCGACGAGCGCAAGATATATAACGATATGCAAATGTCATTTTTCACCTATAACTTTCTGAAGGTTCAAATGATCTATCCGCGTCCGCTCTCGTTTCCGCTCGTGCCTCACACCAGCTAATGTTTTAGTAATGAAGGCATTGTGAGTGCGCCCATTGTTTCAATGCGCACACCTGGCCCCCGCTAGCGCTGCCTTGCCCAGGATGCCTGGGCCATGTGGTACGCTACCTTCTATCACATATCGACGTAATATGTTCACTCGATACCAGTTTATATGTGAAACGGATTACGTCCGTATGAAATATGCCTACATATATACAGTTGTTGGTACGTTGACATATACCTATATACAGGGTGTGATCGCCAAGTGTCGACGGGTGGTTTGTGTTTATCAACGTAAAGGTTTCGATAAAAAATTTAACTATTGAGAAACTATTTTGTCGAAAGTATTTAATGACATTAATAACTTTTGAAAAGTTAAAGCGAATATTTATTTAAAATTACGTTAAAAAAAGTTGTTAATTCACAATTCCAGTGTACATTTTGGTGCCCGATAATAAACGCACGACAATGTTTTGTTAGCGTTGTTAACATAATGAAGTGAACGAATCTTGCACTTTCTAATAATCGTGTCTGTCTGTCATTAAACAGGAACTAATTAATCGAGGTTGACAGATATTCACGTTAAGCAGATTAAAAATAATCCTTAATAAAGTTATGACGTTGTGCGTAACTGTTATTACCCACTGTTGGTACATCGATTGTTATGGACGCACTTCTAAGACACAGTTCAGTACAGTTCACGCGTCCAGTAGACGCGTTGTGCGACCGTACGTTACATTGTTATCATACCTAATCACATCCACCGGAGCCGTCAGAGCGAACGTAATAACGTTGTGGACGGACAATGCGAGAGGACGCAAGCAAATTTAATTACTTAAAAATACCCGGTTCGCTGCACGCGACGCTACACGACGACGGCGGCGTAATTGTGTAAATGCGTCGATTTTCTTTTGAAATTAAATTTAAAATAACACCTTTTTATATTCATTGCCTTCATGCATTATACAGGTAACAATTACATGTGATCGATGGAAACAACGCTTAGTGATAAAAAAACTGAATAATAAAATAATTAATTATTTTGTTCATTAAACAATTATACATTACAAAACTGTACAAGTATGACTTCATTGTGAAGTCACAATTTTAAATATTCCCGTAACTTTTTCGGCTCGGGTTATTTTGATCGATTTATAGATTTTGAAAAAAAATCATAAGCGAACGTTAGTATACAATTGTTTTATTTAGAACTTTTAAATACACATAAATTTAAGTGGACAGTTATGTTTATCTAGCTCTTGTGAAACAGCTCTAACATATTGTTAGAATGCTCAGATCGTTCGGGAAAAACTAACACCCATCTATCAAGCGACCGCCGGTGCCCGGAGTTACTCAACTCGGTCGACAACTTTCGACTCTCAGGTTATACGCGTACATTTATCTGATAAAACGGTATCTTAACACTGATCTATCAATCCCTCTGCCTCCAGCGATTAAGTAATACGCAATTGTTACAGTTTTAACCGTTCAGTATGACGACAACTCGACGCGACCGCGGATTACTAGTTGGTATGAATCGAGGGTGTGTGTACACGATGCACTGTTTTTGTCCCGTGAATATTTACTAATATTATATATAATAACGATAATTACCATCACATCCCATATCACTGACAGCTCAGTAGCTTCAAATTCAGTCCTCAATTCGAGTAGTGTCAGCCTATTGTTGTACTCCCCTTTAATTTATATAAATCAGCTGTTGGACTGAGTGTGTTGAGCGTAGATCAACTACTGATTATAAGAACAATAAATAATATTATATTTAGCGTTCATATATTTTCAAAAACCACTATCGTCGCACCTTCTACGTGTTATGGATAAGAATCTTATTTGAAATTGTTATTCAATTTTATCTTTACACAAAAGCTGTAGTATTTCCATTTTCCATCTAAAATCAGTTTATTTAACGTTCAAAGTAATTTCGTCAAGTTCCGCGGTTCACTCTTGCATACAGCCTGCAGGTGAGTGGGTAGTTGGGCACTCGCGGCATAAAGCGCTCCTCCTAAACGTCGGGGAATAATATGATTGAGTTTCATTCTCTGAATGTCTAATGAACTTCGCTTTTATACAGCCATATCGGCCCACCCTTTCGCACCCATATAAAAGCGCGTGCGAGCGATAGAGACCGACATGTATTCGACGTTCAAATTCAAAAATTTCCATTAATTTCCGCGCTTAGCACTCGCCAACTTTGGGTCTCTATGTTGTAGCAATAAGGTCGAAAAATTCAACGTAAATCGGTATCGGTTTGCGATATGTAATTAATTTTCTATTTAATGAAGTACTATAAAATTGCACGATGAAATTATTTCTGTAACGGTATTGCTTTTATGTTGAAAATTATTTGATGGAAATGACCTTAATATACAACACTCATAATTTATGGATCGTAACTATGTAATAATATTATCTGTGTGCGTAATGGTACATACTTTAAATCTTTAAGTTTTATCTGCTTACTGTTCTGGAAAAGGAGTCTTCTGACATTCAGTACAGAGAATACAAATACGAGAGAATGTTAATCAATATGATACTTCAACCGGCGCACTGGGCTCGGGTCATTCGGAAAGAGCATAAAAGTAATAGTTCATCGCACTGGCCAAGGGCAGATTGACAGATAGCTCTTATGGGAATAGTTCCTATTAGAAATATTGTTTTATAAAGTAGCAACTCTTGTTTCGTTTTAAGAAACAATATATTGTTGTAGTATCAAAACAGTGGAACACTGGTTTCAGATAAGAAGACCTTCAGGCCCCATGGTTTATCAATAGACCCGTTGGTATAAGTACAACACCACTATGTCATCATACCTGAGGAGAAAGACCCCGGAGTATTATGACAAAGCATCTGCTTGACATCCATAATTTCACTTCAAACTCAGGATGTCGTGGTTCATTTGCAATGTCTCTGCATCATCAGGATTCATTGACACGAAGACATTGCCTTATATAAAGATAAAATATGCATGGCGATGTCCTTCTCATCTATTAAGCTGTAGTTGGTAGAGACATCTGAAAACTGCGATGGTAAAGACAAATGGTACGAAATGCTCAATCGAGATAAACTCTTATTCTTAGAAGAGTGTTGAGCCCAGTAGTGAGACAATCATGTGTACGACGATCACACATCAGGGATTCAAAGTTCATGATAACATGGTTTTGGAATTTCGCATACAGAAAATGTTAAAGCTAAATTTAAGCTTGTAAAAACGCGAGGATCCTTTCATATTTGATTCATACAGACGATTAAAGGATTATATAAATCGGCTTAGCGGGTTAAACGGAAATTAGATAAATAAAACGGAATTTAACAGGGTTCCTTCCACCTGTGGAAAGTTCAACCGGAGATTTAACTTTTGTTTTTACTACCTTACTTGTAAATATTGCGTGTACACATCGCACTATCTCATCAGCTTTACTTGTAGGATGACAGGAATCTCATCACGCTTTGCGTCGGAATACTGTGTCGGTAGAGTATACTTCACATACAGAATACTGATTCGAAATCAGCAGATGATAGATAATCAAACTTCGTGGCTTACGTGCTTAGTAGTTCTCGAGTTACAAGATCACAACCGATAGACTGCCAGACGCAGAAAGCTACTGACTGCGTTTCATAAAGATACAAGATAACTTAAATAACCACAAAAACAAACATACAAAAATAGAAAATCAAACGAAGCAAGGTTCAATTGTTATTAAACGATGTGAGAAGACAAATAAAAAAAATCTATAACCTTAAAAATTACATCAAATTCAATTCTTGCTCCCTGTAACGCCATTATATTTACGAAACTTGCAGCTGTTTTTTGTAGTGGAACGTTTACGTCATTAGGGGCACAAATAGCGGGGCTTGTTTTTCATAGTTGTTTACGACCGATCCATGAGGAAGAGGCTTAAGAATGGGACAATTGGACTGTTTGTGATAATTTACATAAAATAATTCCCGTCATTTGACTCTCACTTTGAAATAAGAAAAGATTTTATATACAGTCGACACATAGGGAAAAAGTAAAAGAAGACGATTTAATGTTGACTGTTTCATTGCGAGCGAAAAGTGGTCGAGTTGTTATTAACATAAATAACAACAACAGTTTTATTATAATACTTTGAAATTTCATTGATGTCAATATAACCGATGTAAACCACAAGTCTATTATTACCACATACACATAAAATACATTAGACTTTTACCTTACCAATTGAGCAAACATTTATGTGCCAAACAATGTTGTGTCGTTGTATTTATGTACATCCATCCGACATGCCACCCGAAACAAATTAAATCTTAGTAAGGAATTACGAGTTTTTGATGATATCTATTGTGAGCGAAACCGCGACCAAATTTTATGCTGTGACACAAAACAACCCTTGTAAACAGTTTCCGACGGCGGCGGCCATCTTGCTGATGACGTAAACAACGTCCCGAGTACTTAGAGTCATTAGCATCGGAGGCTTTAACAGGGCGAAGCCCGATACCGCCACGTTGTTTTCGTTAGCTTTCCGCTGGCATTTTCCTTTTTTTCTTGTATATAAGAAAAGTGCGCTTATTTTAAGATCTTTCCAAATTAAAAAAAAAAGCCTCAGTTCCTCCTTATCTAATGTCAAATTTTAAAAAGTGACATGTGGCTAACCTTGCGGGACGATTCTCTTCTTATTATCAATCGTGAAAAGTTTTTAGTGAGTTGAGAGCCCGGTAATGAACGTATTCCCCTACTTTCTGCTTCACCAGATAAATATCGGTAAAACTCCCGGCGTACGCGTACGGTGCGTGGTTGCACGTCCCATCAAGTACTATGTTTGTACGTTTGCCGGATACTGTCGTCTTCCACAGAACTATGAGCGATAACATTTTTAAGTTATTACATTAGTGTTTTTATGTTAATAATTGAACAACATCAAATCGGCGTCGTCAACAAGATGGCGTCACGCTATTGCGACATTAGGTAGCTAGAACTGAGGTAGCTTGGGTTCTTTTAGGGTAAAACATGTTATTTATTAATGATTAATGGCAGGTTAACCAAATGTCAAAGATGGATAATTTTTTTGGAGGTTTGGACGCTATTGAACTCTTGCGGAATTAGTGGCAACTTTGCGTGCGATCCTATCTGAACCGAGTCGAAGCAGTGTTTTAAGTCGAACATTACTTTGGGCAGAAAAGCTTCTGTATCAGCTTAACCGATTTTTGATGGTGTATAAAATATAGGTATTTCAACGATTCACGAACCACTGAGAGGCTTTCTAAGTCTTGGCAGTAATAAATAAGGTTCAATTTGTGTACTATTATTCCAAGTGGCTCGGTGTCCACGTCACTTTTAAGAGATATAACACCTAATTAGATTTGAGGAGTTCGCCCACAACACGTTTTTATGACACTTCTTTCCCTTTCCATATTAACGCAAGCCATGAAATAAGCATACTTCTGAGGTAATACTGGAGCGCTGTCTCACGGATCTTCGAATAAGGTATAAAGAGTTGATGTTACACTGACGACTTCTCTGGTGTTGCCCACGCCACTCGTAAGTACGGCCCAAGTTAAGCAACTTCAGAAGCGGTCAACGGTTGGACGGGTAATTAGCTGGTGCGACTATTTTACGAGCACATCTATCCTTTCGAGGGTATGTGAAGTCATCGGTCCCGAATGTTATCATTAAATAGCAGTGTTAGGACTTTCCATGTACGGATTGACGATAAACAATGTACAAATTCGCATAGGATCAGCGTGATTAACGCGCTCAGGCTTCCTCGATTAACAGGAGTGACACATGTCCAGCAATAAGACAGAGGTGATTTAAGGTCGCAAAATTCGGTTTTCAAACCACTGCTTCCCGACGATAATAGCCGAGGTCTTCTACGCGATAAAGATCTAAAAGCTACCTTCCACCATCAATAATAATAACACCACGACACATACCCTACTCAATAGTGATGCCAGTTTCTTACCCATTAACGCGAAGAAGTTACTGAGCGCCGCTGCGAACATTTTTTAAGGCAGCGCAGCCTCGAGGTTGGTTCTCCCAACGTATTTATATTAAGCGCTTAAAATATTGGACTCGAAGAATTGCACCCAACACCACCACGAGTATCCACACCTCCCATTTTTTAATTTCACTTTCTGATCGCTGAACATGTAACATGCAATATATATATATATATATATATATATATATATACATATAGTAGAACACCGACCACTTAACCATCAAAAGTGAGAGACTAATTTATTTTATATAAATAGCCGACAAACGAGCAGATGAGCCACCTAATGGTAAGTGGTCACCGTCGCCCATGGACAATAGTGACACTATAAGTATTGTCGGCCAAGAAATAAGAAGATAGAAATAAAGAAAGCTTATCTATTATTCTGCTTTCGTCGTTCGGTGTCGGTGTTCTATACTAGTATAGAAATAAATTTTCATGTTTATAAAATGTGAATTAACATGAACTAGGTATTTCAAATGCTAAATGTAAATCAATCTAGCTGTATTGGGTTGTACTGACTAATTCTGTTGAATAACATAGAGGTCGGCAGCTGCGCTAATGCAAAGGTATAAAATAAAAGCCCATTGTTCGGAGGTTAAGATTAATTTTGTTGCTAGTTTTTATACGAACCGTATTATATCACTTGAAAGTAGTGAGCGGTTTTTAATCGAAGGAACCCTATAAATGTAATTTTCAAACGGAAGCCATATCGATTATTGAAACTTAATAATTTATATAACGCGTGCCACCACCGAAGCCACTTCGACACACGAGCGTCGCGTACAGATTACAATCTATCGATACAACTGTATGTCCGTGGGTCATTAGCGTGTATGTTTATTGACATAACAGTCGTCCGTCCGTCGGCGCAAACGTACGTAATTGCCGATCGGATGCATAGATACTATTATAATAAAACACCCTCTAGGGGCGATCGTTGTAAACCGAAGGCATTAAAATTATTAAATTCGTATGAATATGACCTCAATCGGTCAAGTCTTTCGGGATGTTAGACGACGACGATTGAGTCTTTTTATCAATTCACTGTGTCGATTTTCTTTAGTTTAACGTGAACGCAATAAAATAAATTGAAACAATTTCAGAGATCATTTAACAAGCGTTGCATGCTATTATACGTAGCCACTTGAGGGCTATCCATGTCGTATGATTTAGGGGGGTGTGTCAAGGAGCTATTACGGGTCCGAAGTCGACGTGGGACCGCATTATTCAATTGTGACTGTCAAATACAATTGTGGGTAGTTTAAAATGCGTTCGAATCTCAGCAGTGTTTGTGCTAATTGATCGTGAATATAAGCGAAGTATGCATAACCAATTTTTTTTTGTCAAAAGCAGACGAACGAGCAGATATGGACCATTATAAAACTAGAGGGGTTATCTATGCCTCGCCGAGCAATTCGGAAGTTGTTGACCCGTATTTTGACTGGCTCTGTAACACTAACTATATTGTTGAATAATCACGTACAAAAGGCGATAAAAACGTCAATACAACACATAATTGTCCCACTGCTGGGCTTGGGTCTCCTCTCACAATGAAAACGGTTAAAGCCATAATCTGCCGCTGACGCTGACCGATTGCGACTTGGCAGATTTCACACACCTTTGAGAACGTCATGGAGAACTCCAAGCTATGCATGTTCCCTCACGATGTTTTCCTTCACCGAGTATTAATTAATTTGTAAAATGGAGATAATTTAAAAATTAGAGGTGCGTGCAGGAAACTCGAGTCTCCCGCGCGAGAGACCGACGTTCAAACCACTAGGATACCATTGCTTTTTACAAAGTAATATAAATGTTAAATACAATATAGCAAAGTAAAGAGTATTATCGCTACAGTATATCGATTATTTTGTACAAAAGCCATAAATCCGAGTGATTATATGAATATGAATACAATATGTTTAACTTAATCGTCTTTCATAAGAGTATTATCATATGCAAATTGCCGTAAATAATAAATCCAATCAAAAATATAATTTTGTGTTGTATGAAATGAACACGCCAGATAATCATTTTTTACCAGATATGTTCAAGCAAAGCTAATGAAAATTATACAAAAAAAAAACTCATTCATTAACGTGTAGGGAATAATTTTGAACCACAACAAATTTTATGTCGCATAAAACTATTTACATAAACCCGATTTGTCGTGATAATTCAAAGGCTGTTACCCCTTTGTTTTTCAATTAAAAAAAAACTCAGTTCTCTACTGCATATGACCGTCGTAAAACAAAAAGAATACTTCTTCATTAACGAATAAACCCATCCCGAGGAGTCGTCTCGAAGGCCCAGTGACGTGGGACAGCATTATCCAATTGTGGATGTCAAATACAATTGCGGTCCGGAGCTGATGGGCCGGTACCTACTTCAAAGTTAACTACCTCGCTGTTTGCTCGTCGATGGCCGGGACACCGATTTAGTTTTAGTAAATTTTGTTAGTGATGGTAACGTAGCGCGGTTTCGACCTGCGAGCGGCTCCATCGATACCCGAGTCGTCGCCAATGTCCCCTGCTCGTCGTGTAGCCAGCTGAACGGATGTTAACAAGTTCACTGGGTCTTTATCAATCGATGTAACCTGCCTGTCCGTTACCACTCTATCTAACAATCACACGTGATACGTGCTTCGTTATAGGATTGGGACCGGATTTCCAAGCGTATTTGCACCTTTGATTGTGATTGTTATCGTTAGATTGTTGTCGTTAAGGCTTTACACATTCCTTGTGGCGACCTTCAATAGTTCTTGTTGATCATTACCGTCATTAACAAAGTTACGTTCAAAGTTCCAAATGTCGGTTGGTGGCGTGTTCATTCGCTATTATACTATTACGAAACACACGAGATAAAAAACTAAATTTAATATAGGAAAGAGATAGAAAATCACCAAGTTTGAACATTACAAAGATATAGTCGTAAAGAAAAATAAAAAGTTTCCGCCAAAGATCGAAAAAACTCAATAGCTTAAGGATTGTTAAATATACTCAAAAAAGGGCTTTATTCACCGGCAAAACATTAAAAATTAACGAAAGATAATTTCCCATCAGATATTCGTTTATATTAATAGAAAACATTCCTCCGAGCAAAAAAAAATTGTAAGGGTTTAAATTACCTTTAAAATAAATCTTACCCCAAAAACATTTGAATATCCGTGACCGCCTACATTGAGTTAGAATTAAAGGGTGTTACCTAAATGGAAGATAAATACGAAAATAAACTCACCCTATTTATGTTTAAATTCGAATTAATATGTAGGTAATTGTTTTGGAGATAGAAAGGACACCTGCTCGGAGGTGAGTAGGTAGTATGGAATACGACCTAAACGTTTTGATGCTTTTGTTCATTGTACATTTGAAAATTGTTTTGAAATGTAGTATTTTTTTGTATCATCGTTGACAATTTAAATAGAAAAAAAAAACATGATAACTGTTAAAATTCAACTGGTGATATAATAGCAGCTGTATGACCATGTAACAAATACATATAAATTCAATATGATTAAGTTTATTATTTAATTAAATTTATTAAATTTCATGTCCCTATTTAGTCCTATTTAAACAAAAAGGCAAAGATTTTTATTTAACTTGGTATAAAATGGTTCAAATTCAAAATCATTTATTCATATAGGTATTCAGTAAATACACTTATGAACGTCATTTTTTTGCTTCTACGACCGTTTCGAAAAGGTGTTTTGACATTGAGGAGAAGAAACAGCGAAAGAAACTCCTCAGCACATCTTTTAAACAACACATGGTAATTACAAAAGTTTAAACTTGTGCGGAACTGGTTTGGACACTAATTTTACCAGGCGTCCTTGTTAAACTTTGAACTTGTAACAAGGCATTACAAAAACGTAAGAGCGTAAAAACGGCTTCCTTACATCTTTGGTATATTGTAGAAGTACCACGAAAACGGAAATAAAACATAATATGTAACAAAAATGTTGATATTCCGCACCTTGTACATTTTAAAATCCCACAGCTAGTAAAGTTATCAAGGGAGAGCAACTGATATATCATACTCGATAAAACGACATGGTCGCGGATAGAGCGCGTGCTGCCGTTTCGACAATAATTCACACGTAATCTCGACTCTATATTAAAGGGACAAAGTTTAATATATATCTGTGCTGGGACAGTATTAATGATTAATAGGGAAGACTGGAGCTAGCCAGACGGGCCGCATATGGTGTCTCGGGCTGCCACAATGTACTCTCAGTTTATAACCGACTTCCGCGCGTTGGTGTTTAAGATATTTGCAATTTATTTATCGTGAAATATAGTCCGAGTGGATTTATATCAAATTTATGGCGTATGAATTCCTGTTCACTAAGTCTATCTCTACTAAATTGCGGCGTAACAACTCCCTTACATTTTGCAGAGAATCCTTTTGCCTTATTAAAATGCGGAGGATGCGCATAGGCTTCGGTATAATATGATTTACCAAGCAGGTGAACTGGAACGAATCACACATTTTGTTATACGGGTTTCGTACGTCCGACGAGGAAACTGAGGTCTTATCAAGATCACTCGTGCGTCTGTACATCCATATAAGGAGTTACAATGTGGTGCAATTTAATTTCAAAATCATTAAATAATGTAGCTATTCTGTAAATACACTTATGAACGTCATTTTGTGCTTCTACTAACGTTTCGAAAAGGTGCCTTAATATTGAGGAGAAGAAACTTGTCAGCACATTTTTTAGACAACACATGGTAATTACAAAAGTTAAAACCTGTGCGGAACTGGTGTCTACAATATTATTTTCAGGCGTCCTTGTCATTATGAATGATGGACGAGGATATACTAATTCTAATTTTGGGTATTCTATTTGGTGGAAATACATCAATCGTGTGAAGAATGTATATTAAAACCGGCCAGCACAATTGTTATTTTAATAAATAAACGACACAAATGTATTTCCATGAACATTACTTATTCTAATCACGACTGACAATGAAAGAAATTGATTGTGACAATTTGACTGAAGTGTCATTTCGATGCATTGTTCAAATTACTATTATATTAACACTATGTTCAAAACACGGAATAGTTAAATAAGTTTTTTTTAATATATAACAAAAATAAAAAAGTGAAACGTCATTTGGAAAATCGATATAAGGATATTACTACAGTATAAGTTACAAGTTTATGAGTATAATGTAAAATCTCGTGGCCGGAATTCCATATATGTTTCGCCATGCATCGTTTACTACTATAGAAAATATTTACAAGAAGTAGCTGTCTCAGTTCTAAAAACTATTTGTTGGCCGCTGAAGTTATGAATTTATAGAAATAAGAATAGAAATTAAAATCTATTGATGAATCTGTGTGATAATCTGTAATGTTTTATTCTTAGTCCAACACAGTAATCGTACAAATCGCGTTTTTATTTGATGACGTGATAAACTATTCCAATGTGCGAAATTTAATTTATAATTTGTGATGTGTGAACGTTTATTTATTTTTATTTATAAAGAAATATGTCCGTCTAAGATTTTAAACCCGAGCTCGCAACAGACACCTGCTAAATGAAACTATTTGAATGTTTCTACAAGGATCCAGACTAACAAATCACGGTATAAAGCCAGGTGTGTTTAGAAAATCTTTTTCTTAAAACAAAATATAGCCAGTCGTTTAAAATGTTTTAATTAAGATTCCGCTGCGGTTTTAAAGTTACCGTACAACTGTTAAGAAGGGTTTACTCGTCAAGAAGTATTTTTATACTTTTGTCTTACGTTTTACGTCGGGGCAAAGAGTTTTAAGTGCGCTGAAATTTTTTGATATTTCTAGTTTTAAATATTTATTTTAAAAGGAAAGTGGAACGCAACTATCAAAGAATCTTTCTTTTTTATATATAACGCATTCAGAAAATTATAAAAACTACAAAACATTGTAATCAGACAATAATCAATATCTATACCAATATTATCAAAGCAGAGTCAAATTCTGTGTGCTTGTGTATACTTCACTCATTTGAAAAATTCTTTAACCATTTATAAGTTATATTATTCCAGATTTAAGTTATAATATCAAGTGTACAATAATTAATTGTTGGACCCAAACGAAGTCGGAATGTGCCGTTAGTGAATAATTTATTTCCGATGATTATCGTAATAATCGTAAGTTATTCCTTTATTGTTTCGTAAAAATTATTCGTTATTTTTATTTTTATTTATTTTGAATTGAACTTTATTGGTGTACATTGACAGTTGAATAGCGAATATAATATACACATATAGATATATGAAAATGGGATAAGTGAACTTTTCTCTACAATGAATTTTATAGTTTAGTTTTTTTAAGTTAATAGCCATCATATAAGCATACGGTCCACTTGATGATGAGTTAATTGCCGCCCCTGTACGTCCATAACACCAAAGTCATCACCGACGAGTTGACGGCCAGTAACGGAAGCGGGGAAATAGCTTTATAACGTAAGCCAAGCTTATAATGAATCCTTCCATTATGCACGAGCGCCGTATTAAACTGGGTGATTGAAAGCCCAGTGACATCCAGCAGGAATATCCTACCACCACTGTTTCCGCCTCTTACACTTAAAAACTTAAAAGATTTAAATTGCAATGTGCACGCTTCGAACGCGTCATACAGATAAGACTAAGGAACCTTCTCTTCCCAGTAGGCGGTCAACCTTTAATCATTCCACAACAGTTCGGTTTTCGTGCCAAGCACTCGTGCCCTCAGCAAATCCATCGTATAGTGGAATATATCCTAAGCGGTTTTTATCCCAAACGCAAACGTACAGTCGCGGTTTTCTTCGACGTTGCCAAAGCTTTCGACAAAGTTTGGCACGGAGAACTCATCTTTAAACTCCATTACCTAGGTCTGCCATATCGCGTTGTTCGATTGGTCGCTTCCTACCTCCAAAACCGCTCCTTTCGTTTCAGACACGAAGGAGTACTTTCTTCCCCACGCCCACTAGCGGCTGGGGTTCCTCAGGGCTCGGTACTAGCTCCCTTGTTATTTTTAACATATGAACGACATTCCTATCCCTAAAAACGGCGTACAACTCTCATTATTCGCAGACGACACCGCCCTATATTATCAATCGCAGAAATTGGATTCGGTCCTCTTTAGACTCCAACACTCAGTTAATGAGCTAGGAAAATGGTTCACCAAATGGCGAATCGAAGTCAACGCGGAGAAAAGCTCCGCGGTATGTTTTCACCACAAGACCAGACATAGACAAGACGACCCTAACATCCGGTTGCTAGGCACCCCTGTTCCATGGAAAACCACTACCAAATACTTAGGAGTAACACTCGATTCCAGACTGACTTTCAGACCACGCGTTCGTAAAGTCACCAACTCCGCCAGATTTTATATGGGCCGATTCAACAGTCTGTTGGGAAGACACAGTAAGATGTCCCTTAGAAGCAAGCGAACGCTCTACAAGGTTTGCATACGGCCGGTGATGTCATACGCCGCCCCTGTTTTCGCACACGCCGATCCCAAAGTCCTACATCCCATCCAAACCGTCCAAAATATTTTTTGCAGGAAAGCAACCAACGCTCACTGGTGCGTGAGGAACGCCGACCTGCACTTCGATCTACAACTTCCGACCATTCAGAAATCTTTTAAAGACTACTGCACTACATTTTTTAAATCCTCAGAGGAACATTCAAATCCACTTATCAGACAGGCAGTGGATTACACCGCCCCTAGTCTTACAGGTCACCAAATCCGGAGGCCAAGAAACGCTCTCACAGATCCCCCCGACAAGATATCTTCTGACTTAGACTGCCGCCTGGCAGCCATAGTCAAGAACTCAAATAGTAACAGTTAGTAGCATCCCTAAGATGCCACATAGCCTCACCATTCGACAACACCTTCAGTGTTAACAACAAGCGTATGCTCCCTCGGGAGTGCCGCTAGCACCCTTTCCTTCTCTAAAGATGGGTCGCTTCAGATGAAGGCTTAGAGGCCGCAAGGCCAAAGCCAACTCGGGTGGTGTTTAGTGGGTAGGCCCCTAGGTTTCTCGGGAGTCCCACATAACCAGCGCAGCCGGCTGCGTTGGTATGCTAGGAGCATTCACCACCCTCCTCCCGTGCTTTTCCGGAGGGTAGCCCATTTTCCATCTTCTGGGCGCAAAAAAAAAAAATGTGCACGCTAAATTAGTTCTGGCCGATCGTTTGTTTATTTGTAGTTCTAATAAAACTTTATTGAAACAATTTCTTTGTCTTTACTTTACTCCCTGTGGATTCTAAAAATTATACTATCACAGGTAGGAAAACTAACCATCATAGTAAATAGATATAATAGTGTTTTTATGTATAAACGATACGATCTATAAGTATATAATAATTATGTTTCGAGTGGCCAACAAAATCATAAAGCAACACATCTACCGGACAGGCTAATATACTATAATTATACCATCCTCTAATGAGTAATATTTATTCGTGAAAAACGAATTTGTGTCAAATATATAAGTGGAGTATGAATGTGTGAGTGCCATTTATATAATCATAATGAAACATAGTGAAAATAAAAATGTTAGTATAGCAAAAAATCAAAAGATGGTAGAACTTTTGTGTAGGGCGTCTGATTCCGCTATCACACACGGTAATTCTGCCGTAATTCAATCAGTGTGTTTGCGCTAAAGTACCTACATTGTTACACATGCACATGTTTAACATTGAAGCCAAGACCACTGGACCCAATTAAACTAGTAAAATCGCTGTCTCTTACCGAACGAAGAGTTGCAGCGTCTTAATTGTATAATTTCCTTTTCGCCCACGAGTCATAGCGTGATTATATTAGCTTTTGAGCTTTTAATATAATGGTAATAATTATGTTTATAAATAGTGTATTATATATTTAAATATTACGTCAAATTATTACGTCCGGGTAAAATAAACACCAAATAAAAATAAATTAAAAGTATCTAAACCTATGGATCGCAGTACGGTCCGTTAAATAGATGTAGGTACGAGGCACCAGGTGCTTTATAAAGACGTTTTTCTTGTCTCCAGTCCGCCATAGCCATGGCAACGTCGCCGTGTAGTGAGGGGGAGGGCTATTGAATGTATCGATATAAAATTAACTAATCAATTATGCTCTGCATTTCCTTCTTATTTTTTTCTGTTATAAAAGACACTGTGTCGTGACAAAGTTCAGAGTGCATTTAACTTGTACGTAATTAACTTTGCTGCTCGACAAAATAATGATTACTTTTTATTAATAAACTCTTGATTAAAAAAGAATTTTTTTTTGACAATAACCGACAAAAGTGTAGACAGAGCAGTGTGCGAAAAGGCATTAATTTATCACTTATGTTTTCCCCGTGTATTTAGAAGTTTTCTAATTTTGTCTGCGCTTATAAAACGTTATCCTATATAAGCACCCTGATGGTAAGCGTCATCCGTACCACAGATGTGTATAGCAAAGAAGGAATCAGAAAACCGGTTTGGTATCTATTATTTTGATTATTGCCATGTTATTCTTGTTATTTATCAATGTTATTATACGTTATACAGTACCAGCACTGTGGACAATCCTTGAACTGGGTACGCTTTTATTATAGATAGCAAATGACGGTAAGTTAAGATCTGAGAACAAATATTTAAGTATCACATGTCTGCCCCGCTTGGGGATCTTACTTGCGATTTCACTAGCATTTCGTTTATAGGGTTGTCGCGAACAAATTGATTAATTAATAACTTTCAAACTATACATATATCATCAATTATTTAACTTTTAATTTTAAGGACACGTTTCATAATTATTCAACGATACGTTCAAATCGCCAACTGCAAGACCAAACGTGTAATATCTAGTAGGACGGACGACCCAATTCGTTTCTAAAACATGAAATGCTGGTAATATTTTACATAGCCCAACACTTGTCGGCATGCACGGGGGTCGTGCACGCGACAATGACGAACGGATAAGGCTGGATAAACGTAAAAAAAATATTTTTTATTTTTTTACACTAATAACAATTTCAATTGTATTATGTACTAGTGGCCCGCGTCGACTCTGTGCGGGTAGAACAATTGATAACTATACAGCCTATCTCCACCCGAAATAATGTACCTTTCAAACGGAAAAAGAATTTTACATCGAGGTGCCGTGGGTCCGGATATTATTCTTCGCATACACACAAAGTTACAAAACTTGCACTCTCTTTATTAATATCACTAAAGATGAGATTTAACTACTGACTTCCTTTCCAAAATTCAGTATCTCGTAGTCTGATTGTATGAGAGGACGATGTCGGTATGCAGATAATAATATACCTACGTATAGTTCAACCGATTCTGATATGTTATTAAGTTGTAGGTGTACGTGTCATGTCTCTGTTGGTCTCTACCTGTTCTATTTCAAGCGAGTTGCCCCTATTCTGATATAATTTTCACAAATACCCCTATATGGTAAATTATGGTGTTTTCCTGTATTTTAAATAAATCAATAAATAAACGTTTACACACTCACATCCCCACACTAGGATTCCCTGTGTTGCGGGCGGCATGGTCATATACAAATATGACAATTACAAACACCCATGACCCGAGAACAAACATTTATCTGTCACATAAATGTTCGCACCGGCCGGGAATAGATCCCGGGACCCCTCGCTCGGCAGGCAGGGTCACTACCAACTGGGCTATGGGGTCGTAAAAATGTATCATCTCCGTTCTAGGGGCTTGTATGAGTTGATAGACATCGTATACCTTTCGTGGATGTTATGGAGAAATTGTGTAGTGTGATGGTGCTCTCACAACGAACCTTGACTGTTACAATTCGTTGTCGAGACAAATGATAATTATATTTTCGATATTAAATCGTTTGAAACCAACGGCGGCCCGTTGCAGAACATGCGTTTCCCCTTGTAAGGTGAAGGTCTGGGAGCCACCCGTACCAATGCTGACAAATACAGGGGTCCCAACAGGGCTAAACTTCTGCTATTCAATGAACAACCACTCGCGGTCAACATTTTTGCACGTTTTCCGAAGCACAAAAGCGATTATATCCCGACAATATAGCCATTAGGGCTTCAAACGTAAATACATAACTTCGAAACACCTTTTGTCAATGCGAGCCGCTGTTCAAACCTTTGGGACCACGCAAATTGCTTCACGACACCGACGGGCGTGGCGGCGGTACAACAATACAAAACTTTAACCACCTGGCGAATACTACAACAATTACAAACAAAAATAAATGTATTGCCATCACGCTAGCGGCCGAGCGCGTTATCACAATTTTCCGCGTCGACATAGTTTTTTAATGCTCCAAACAACGGTTAATTATTGAAACGACTGATAAGAATTCATAGTCTAGATTATCGGTTGCCTTTGTAACATGTAGATGAAATCGCTAAGTAACAAAATAAAAACATTTTTATTACCTGAATAGTGGCTAAAACAATTCAAACGAGTCGAGAATTTTATCGTTGATGGCTTTTTATTTCTTGAAACAGAGTGAGAGTTAATTTTTTTATGGCTTTATACCGGTAATGAAAATCGGTCCAGTTAACACATAGGCCACAAGTGGGTAACAGGTGTCCACAAGCTGTGCGTAATAATAAAGTTTCCAACTATGCGTTGCCGTCCAACGGCAAGTAGGAAATTTATTTACATATCGATTTGAATTGCATAATACTACAAAGTTGTGTGTGCGTGCATATGTGTGTGTGTGTGTACGTACTTGAGTGTATGCGCCAACCGAACACAGTAAGTACATAAATAAAAACTCGCGAGTTCGAATACAAATTTATCGATATAAGATCGCGAATCCCTCCGCCCTAGAGACAGGGCATGTATCAATTCAAAGTATGACAAATATTGTTTTTACTACATGCGGAGAGAGTCGAGATTCTTGAGAATACCTGCCGGGGATATTTCACGATGGCTACGTAATTTAATTTCAATATTCTTTTGTGCTTTAAAGGAAAATAATACAAAGGATAGATACGACGGAGCCGCTTCAGGCTCACTGATGTAATAATAGCAAGATTCGCGGGTTATTTTTAGTTATGGTAACAGCCAGCAGAGTGCGGACGGGCCCACCGGACGGTGATCGGTCGTCGCCGCATGATGTAGGAATATCAGGTTCTCCATCCATCCTTCAATTCAATTTTGACTCCGGCCTGCCATTCCTAACACCTCGTAGTGCAAACTAGGTCCTATCTTTTACAGATTGCTAGACTCTGCAGCATCCATTCTGAAAGGTTGTTTCGATGTCTCACAAGCAACTATAATCCTAATGAAATGAATCATGAAAAGTTTTTACATGTTTTGGTTGCGATGCTGGAGAAGCAAGTAACTAGCGGGCTTACCGGTTGGCTTGCACCAGTATCGCGTCGCTGAAGTAGCATTGAGTATTATTAATTAAAAGTTCATACAATCACCTTACCGAACTAGGTTTCTCTGTGTGGCGGGCGGGCGGCATGGCCGTACAGAAACACGACATCACAGACACGCATGACCAGAGAACAAACATTCATCTGTCACATATTAGCCTGCCATTTCGTTACACATTTTATTTATGGGCTTGTAATTTCGTAGTCACATACCTGAAACAAAATAAACTGACTGCAGTACTGTAAACTAATGATTGATTCAATCCAATTTCCTGTGCAAACAACGTCACAGCGTTTTCTTAACTTAAACGGTTCTACTTTATTTTATCGACATCCTAGCGGGTCACCCCGACATCGTTCATGTTGAAAAAATAATAATAATCATATGCCTCACAATAATGTACCTTTCAAATGGTAAAATAATTTGACAAGCAGGTAACCGCGGTTCTGGAGATTACTTTCCGCGTACATACAAAACTCATAAAATTCGCATTGTCTCTTTACAATTTAGAATTGATTTCAGATTTTGTTCCCATGTAAGGTAATTTTTTTTTAATTGTTGTTTTGCCATATAAATTATTAATTATATATATCGCTAATTATAATAATTTTACTAAAAACAATATCAAACCCTTAACGCAATAGAGTGTACAATACTTTTTGTTATCCCATCTTTAGCTAACACGAACAAACTGGATGATGAAGTCTAAGATGTTGAACGTATTAACTTATATAAGACACGTGCGAATCATACAAAGTTACATACCATCATACAAATCTTACACCAAAACACGCGGAGCGCTAAAAACAAACCCCCCCCCCC
>PDGT01000002.1:1963548-1989004 GCA_003671415.1 Megathymus violae
CGTCGACCCACTCTGAATACCAAAGTGTTTGTACACTAACAACAATCTCGTCCCCCGCCGAGATGTATGTACATACGCCATATAGTTCTTACAACTCAGTGTTTGCTGCTTCTTAGTCACTGGTAAACAGTTTCACTTTGCCTCGCTTTCTTTACATATCCTTAATCTTTGGCAGCTTTGACTTAGCTTACATCTTCATTATCAGTGCATCTACATATTACATTCAAAGTGCTTAGTGTGCAAGCTCACAATGCTTGCACACTAAGCACTTTATTCACGTGTTAATAACAGAACTGTGAAACGGTCCCTCTTTCCTTTGATCGGAGAGTGATCTTGAGTCGTTTCATACAGGACCTCTCAAATGATTGACCTCTTTCAAGTTTAGTAGAATTAAAACATTTTAGAGTAACATCATATACCAAATTGAATACAGAATTCGTTTTTTTTTAAACGAATATTTTTATTAAAAAAAATAATAATAATTCATATACCATTATTAAATTTAAAATACAACGTAATGATCGCAATTAAAGTATAAACGATAACATACACGCATTATAATGCATTCCTTTTTTCTATGTTATAGATTAGGTTCTTCTATAAAGTTTACTCTTAAAATAATACAAGAACTCTTTTTACATTACTGCCATTCTTTAGGAACAAGCTTGCTCCTATTCACAAATTGCTATACCCCCGTATTTTACGCCATTTGCAATAATCGCGTAATTTGTAAAAGATTTCCTATAATGACGTGAATATAATAAACACAGTATATTTTTGTAGGAACATTGGTTCATGGATATGGTACAACCTGATTGGTGGCGCTGTACTCGAGTCAGAAACTAATTCTATATTTAAATTAAATAATTTTAAATACATCGCTGAACGTCTACAGAAGCAACATATTTAATAAAAATGCATTTCGTACGGGCACATACAAACGAAAACGACTGCAGTGCAAATATGACTGTTGTAGCTGAAGTGTGCCTTGAAGTAAGCTGCTTCAAGCAATGTTGTGTTTCAATATGAGCGTGGCGCCTGGGGTACATAAGGATTTCAAGAGTGAGACCGGTGTCAATTTCGTAATGGTATTAACAAAAAATTGAACAGTCCACCGATACCGTTGTCAGTCAGACACCGTGAATTCCTTCGAGCGACAACAAAAGGCGGCAAAAGCGGTCGTATCGAACAGGCTTGGCATATCAAAGTGTTTGTGTATGTACAGCGATTTTATCGCACGCTTAAACACGTGGGGCGGGCGGTGTGTCCTGAAACATCGATAACCAATGATTCGGTCAGATACGAAGAACAAAGCCGCCGAAATTCGAATCAAAAATTAATGGATTACGAATTACGATTCGTATCCAGGAATATTTTTCATCTTTTTGTAGAAATGTATTAATTTTTGTATTACACATTTTGTAAAGTATACGTTAAGGGAGATAATTATGTGTATGTATAATATATCTCTCATGTGTGTCTGTATCATCACATCACTTGATGCGCGGGACAAAGGTTTTTTTTTTCAATTATTTTATTTTCCCCGTTATGCAAACCACTAAATTTTGTTTTAAAATGCACGGGATCTTGATGAGGAGTGAAGTTTCCATCCCGTATTTGTTGTTCAGTGTCCATCGCCTGGAACTCACGTACCAGGAGCTTGACAGGTCCTCCTTCGATGCCCTACTCTTCGAGTGCAGGTTATAAGGATAGCTGATATCACCTGAATATTTTTTAATTCTTCTATAGTAGATCTCAGGTTAACACGTGTCGTTTGTGGAGCCGCTTCTAATTCGTCAGGTCTCAACAAGGTCTTAATAGCCGTGTTACCCATGTTATTAACGTCGACTGCAGTGTCCACTCAACACGAGGTGGACAGCTTTGCATTCAATTACTTCGATACCAAAACTAATCCCATTCAACAAACCCCGCTCCCCGCTCGCGTTCCCGTGACCCTTGGCCGTATCTCCAACAAACTGCCGCCAGGATCCAATCAAGCTCGACTTGTTTCCAATTAACTGGCCGTGTCACTTCTGGCTGCGGGGCGCTCATAAAAACACACACCCTTTCCGCCCCCCCTCCTTTTTTCACCGAGTATAATTTTTTGTAAAACTTTCGAACTAAGTAACTGTGTATCTACTTGCCGTTAAATTGAACTGAATTGCAGTCGAAATTCATTTTCCATTTTGTCTTAAAAATTATTCTTGGTTTTCATAATCAAAAACTATTATTTGTCAATGTCAACTATCATAACGTATCTATCACGCTAACTCGTAAGTTCATACAGCCATACGTGATTAACACGCTTTCATGGGTAAATGGTTTTGTATAGGAAAATCATTCACGTTATTTTATCTACTGTTAGAGACGTTTCTAAATTGATATACTTTAGTAGAGTCTCATAACATTTTATTGCAAGTACGATTTACAATTAGCAGAGTTATTGTCTAACCTTACTATTGTATCCTACGATCAGTGCTGGTTTCTATTTAATTTATAAAAAAAAAATTTGAATGAAGTCAATGCAACGGCTAGATTATAATTCGTATTTAGCATTTGGTATAAAAATAGGAATGTATTTTTTTTTAATTTTCCGATCAATAGTGTCGTGTTTAGGAGAGGTGTATGTCCAGCAGTGTACTGATATAGGCTAATGATAATAATTGAAAGAATATTTTGTTTAATTAAGATTTTATCTTATTTTTTGCATTTTTGCGACACAATGCCCATCGAATGATATGAGCGTAAATCCCCCGATCCCCTTAAACAGGTTTGTATGCCACGCAGACAGTTTATTACTTGGATTTAAAAATATAATACTTTTATCCCGGACAAATGATTACTAAAAGAACGTACTACAGGACATATCTACTTGAATTTCGTATAGATACGTTAAAATTCTGTTATGTAACACATTGTTCAAATCGGTGTATACAATATAAGTCTTTATAAAGTCACTAGATGGCGCTACATATGTGAATGCAGTTTCGCGGAACGCAAGAGACATGACAGATGACAGTTTTGCTTTTTTTCTACTCACAAATGTTTGTAATTCTAAAGGTAACGTTCACGAAATTCCGGGTAATATATATACATATAATTATAGAGTACGAATATTGCAAGTTTGTGTACATGCGGAGGGTAATATATACTGTATTATATATTTTTAGTAGCAAATAAACAACACTCAATCGTTTCTCTTTATGCCACATATTTAATAATTATTTAATAATAATTAATTATCATATTTAATGCAGCTAGGGAGTTTTAAGTACCTACGCAAGTATCATCTTAATCTGTTCAGAAGTATTCATAAATACAAATAATATGTTTTAGGTTTCTATAAAAGTTTTCTTCGTTTGTTTTGGGTCTTCTAGAGAATAGGCTAATAATAGTCTTCTTCTAATAGGCTTTTATAAGTAAGTGCGTTCAATATCTTAGACTTCATCACCGCTTACTGTCAGTTGGTATTGTTGTGAAGCAATAACTTATTATATGTAAAAAAAAAATTACAAAAACTTTATCAAAATAAATTAAGTATATCAAAAGTCGGCATGCAATTTTAATATTAGAATACATAAAGATAACATCACCATATCAAGTAAGACAATGTTTACACCGAGCGGTTTGCATCGGTCCCGGATGATCGTTCTGTCTGTATCTATGAAGTTGCGCAATGGCAGGCGGCAGGTGGAACGGGTCTGCTCGCTTCGCGCCGGTCGACGAGCACGGTAAACGTCGGAGATGCGAACGTCACCCGCAGGCCCGCAGCGCTCTTCAACTCGGCGCTGATGTTACAACAGGTTAATTGGAAGCAACTCGTCGTTGATTGAAATCGACCTGACACCGCTCAAGAGAGTTCAATTCAACTTCACTGTGGATACTGCAGACCGAGAGCCGGTGAGTGATTTGTAGGGGGATCCTTGGTAACAGTACTTCAATGTTATTAAAGTTGCGGAAGGAGTTAATTGAATGCATTTCACCCTTGATTGGCATCGAATTGACGCTATTTCAATGCAATCAATTTTATAGTTCAAGCGCTGGCAATCAATTACATGGTGGTCCTTGGTAAAGGTGCTTCAATATTAGTAAAATTGTAACGTATTGATTGACTGCAATCCGCTTTGATTGAAGTCATTTTTACTCTTGTTTTAAAACAAGCAATTTAATGGTTCAGTTAGAGGGAGATACATGTACATGTACATTTGACTCTGTCAGACGGGATAAAAGTTTGTATTTGGTTCGATGCAATTTCATTGCATTGCATATTTAAATTTACAAATATTTAAATGTATTTTTTTTAAGTTATGTTATAAAAATGTTAATGTAAAGCTTAAGGGGTCCTCCCGCTTTTATGATCGGCAACGTGCCGGCGATGCCTTTAGAGTTACAGACGTGCATTGGCGCCGTTGACCACGTCCCTTTAGCTCGTCTTCACGTTTGTTGACTTTTTGTATTAAAACAAAAATTAAATCGCTACGAACAGAATTAGAACTTAGTTATAATAAAATAGTACATGCAACAATACAATAAACTGCTGTTACAGCATTTACAACGACACTTTTTGAATTTAGAATATACCATAAATAGACCATAAATATCAAACCGCAGAGGAGAACGGCGTAGGCATAAACTTTCGAAAAGATTCAGAATTGCAGTCCCAAATCCTAGCTTAGTACCGCACGGAAGTTTTCGAACAGTCGTAAATATTACTTGCAGGGTTGGCACATCGGGGAATGTATGAGTGAAAGATTCGTAAATATATTTTTAAGTGAATAGGACTTTTTGATTTAAAAAATAACTATAAAATAAGCTCACGTAAATCGGAACGGAGGTGGACGTGAGTTGGGACATTTCTATATTTTTGATGTGAATTATGTGGACTAAAGATGTTATAAATCATCCTGATGAATTTTCTCAATTATTGTTAAAACCGCACATTAACAGCCGTACGTCGATTATTACTATTGTATATATTTGGATGGTATTTTATTGAGAAAATAAAAAACACCACTTTCTCCTTGGCCACAACATTTTGACGCACCCGGTACCCAAATATCGGCGATGACCTTCTAAAAACATTCTGTTTGCTGACATTAAAACAAATATAAAAATATTCATACTTAGTTAAGTCAATATGTTAAAATATGATGAACCTACAAGCCGGTATCTTCACAAGAGTCGCGCCGAGTTCGTGGACGTTACTCGCAAAGTTACTGCGAACGGGTGTACGTTATCCAGTTTAAACATATTTAAGTATCTTTACACATATTTTACGGCTGCCATTTCCGCCACGAAGCAACCTTGTATTTGGTACAGATGGTCTCGCTTGCCGGAGACACTTACCGCTAATGACGACAACGAAATGACAACAACAACACCGAACGCGGTCAAGACGACAAAGATGTTGATGAAAACGAGCCAATACATTATTAGTGTAAGAAAAAAAAATCCTTGGATTTACTCACATATACCTACCAACGGCACACACTTCATCCGTCATCCGTCCGTCAGGCTTTCGAAGTCCACCGTTGGACATAGTTTAGTCTACCTTAACATGCGCCACTATGGCCGGTCGCTTTGAATCCAACGGTAGCTTACTGTAGCCTAATTGGTGTTGATCCTGTGATTGGTACTGGGTTCGGACTGACTGGGCCAAACAATTACGTATGTGACATTATTATTTGGCCTCACGTTTTGGTCGTTTGTCTCATCGTGTACGATCGTAACCACTTGTTACACAGGTAATCCTAATTCACTGTCTGGGCATTTAAAAAAAAATCCGTCCATGGGGTGTAGTAGGTGACTATTTATCACTGACTCTACATAACATCGGTTGTACTGCATATATGCATGCTGCTTCAATGCCAATTGAATAACTATCAAACCCCCTATACGCCCTAAACCATAAGTGACAGCCCTAAGCCCGCAACAAACCCCCATAGAGCATATTTTCCTATATTTATACCCGAAGTTTCTGTTCGCCCGGCGCACTACATAATATTTCGCTCGGCACCGCTCGGCACCGCTCGGCGCTCGTATCGGCGTTCGCGTGACGTGCGGCGCTTACCGACCTCAAATAGTAAATACGTTTGTAATACGGACAATAAACTCTCTTGCACAGTGGATGCTAAGCTATTATAGAGCTTTATGTCTCTCGCAGCCGTATCTGCAATCTATATCCAGGACTACAGTCCAATAAAAATCATACGTGTAATATTTTTAAATGTTTCCTTTGTTAATCTAGATAGTCAATGAACCAATGAATGAAGAAGTTTTTATTGACCTATAATGTATCAGTGACGCGTTTGCAGTTGCGTTTCTGTGGGTAACGGTGTGTAATTAACACCCAACAGCAAGTCTGCCGGTTTGCATAAACACAACTTATGTAGCTCAATGGCAAAACTGAAGATTAATGATGGTAACTAGTAGAGCACTCCTTGGTGCGTAAGTTGGACATTATTTCGAGACATCGATGTGTTCACTTTATATACCGGAACCTCTCTCTCCATCTATAAGCGATGACTCCGAGTCAGTTTCGTCATAACCGAAGCTCGTTAACATGTAGGAAACAGAAATCGCCAACAGCTTGTTTATACTGATCTTCGATCGGATCACTATTGGATACATATATATTAATGGAGACAGATGCACTGCAGCTGTCGGTTAACATCAGAGGAACTGTACGCGGGTCTCGCATTACCTCATCAATACGAATAACTTAATTGGATTTGTAAAACATAGCATTCGATTCGCACGGCCCCAACAGTGAACACACAACTTAAAGCAAAAGATGAAAGTACCCGCGGAAGGGAATTAACGATCGTTTCTACATGTTTCGACATAAAGCGATTTAATGTAAGCACAAACATTTGCCATTACAAACTGTACTAAAACTGTCCTTTTATAGTCTTATCCGAGGGTAGATACATATGAGGCGGTGATAGCGTGTGGAGTGTACACACTGTAGAGTACTGGTCGACGGAATGTAACTAGGCCACATTGGTGGTAAACTAAACAGGGAAGCTAATTGTTTCAACATCGATCTCCCGTTCGGCTGATCGGGGATCGTTTCTGTAAAATTAATAACCAGTTGCTTTGGTGAAAAATAAACATTGAGGGGTTACACTTGAGAGTTTGCCGAGAGTTTTCTCGTGACGACCACGAGGTACGAAACGAGGTAGACCTTGTCTGTCGATCGAGGAGTTCCGTGATTCGATTATCGGCCGGGGCGGACTTTGTGTAACATATAAACGTTTGTTCTCGGGTCACAAGTGTTTGTGATGTAAATAGAACGAGATAAAATAGTTCAATGATTTTTGAAGAAACAATCACAACAAAAGATTTTCACCATTTATTGTTTGTGTTATCAAAAAAACAAAGCGAGCCTAATTAATTACTGTGGACGAATTTCGAACACTAGACGAACACCAAAAGTCTGAATAGACAAACGATAATACCAGAAGAAGGCTTCCAACGTGTCGCAAATACCCCGGTACAGTAGTCGTCACGTCGCCGCTTCGCCGAGAAAGCATTAATACGCATCGGATGCCACCCGATTAACCCCTTTAACCGAGCGATGTGGGTCGAGGACACACTGTTGGATATTGTGTGCGTGCGTGCGTGCGTGTGTGTGTGTGTGTGTGTGTGATGGATTACACACGACACGCGATACAAGTGTTATATGAATTATTGCATGTCGTAACATAAGATGATATTATTCAATACTTAGGAGAGATGACGGGTGAAGTACGTTTTTAGATATTTCCTTTATTTATTTTTATTTATGTTAACACCCGGCAAACAGACAAAGGGTGACACCGACGCGTGGTTGCCGTGTGGTCACTGAAACTGTTGGTATTCATAGTATGACGGTGTCATCCGACGCGTCGGGGGCAAGAGGTTGAGAGGTAGAGTTGAACGCTCTTGTTAGCTCCAACACTGGAACAGAAATATTGTTACATACGAACCGGGAATGTAACGGAGCTTCGTAACCGTAACCGAATCCGATAAAAATGTTATTATAGGGGCAGAGTCTAAATGCGACTCGTTGTGACAGGTTTTCGTCGGCCGAGCTGACTGACACACAAGCCGCGTCGCATACATCTTTGGACAGTTTTTATTATTTAATTTATAAAACTATTGTTTTCCTTCGATGACAATAATACCAAATAACACCTAGAAATTGAGTCAAAGTGTTAAAACGTTGTAAATAAATTATATTCTATTACAAGTTCTAAGTTATCTAGTGTCCGTAACCGAAATTTTCCGAAACGATCGGATAATCAGCATTAAATTTCATATCCTTAACGGTAACCGAAACCAGTAAAACATTATTCATATATCCGTATCCATATCCAGATCCGAAATTTCATATCCATAACATCTCTGGTTAAGCCAAATGTTACTTATGCTTATTAGGCATTTTATGAATATTTTATATTTACTCGTGAATCAGGCTTTCTATTGAGAAAGAGTGCGCGCAAATCCGTATTATTCTATTAGAGATCATCGTGTTAACGCCGACAGACAGACAGCACTATTGTTTCGAACTGTGTACGTATTTCGACGTATATACATACTTATATATATATTAGATTTAGACGATGTTCACAACTACTGAAATTATCAATAAAGGCAAAAGTCGATGTTTAAACATAAGTATTTTTTCGTAAAACTAAGAAACGTACAAACGCAAGTTTCCTTTGCGGCCAAAAGTAATTAAAAACGAAATAACATTAAAAAATAACGGGTAAAAACACCAGTTACCGAACATCATTAATCACTCCAATATTACACCGGCTATTATGGGAATACACACACCAAAGGCTCCTTTGTCCACTTTCTTTTTCAATTTTTTTCTCGCTTTACCTGATGTTTATCAAGCTGTTCATCAGATAAAACAAATGTTTTATAATTAACTTATTCTATTTAGTGTTTTCTAGCTGATTTGTCAATGTAGTGAACTGACGTAGAAAAAATCCATTTTAAAAATATTATGACAGACACATTTAAGACACTTGTAGATTATATGATAAAATAATAAGAAGAATTTCTTCTTCTTCACGTGCTCAACGTTCTCACGTTCATCAAGGAGGTCGGCGATCATTTGTCAATACGTCTCTTTATCAGCAGTCATATGAAATAGCTTATCTGTGCTTTTAACCCGCAGCCAGTCCCTTATATTTCTAATCCATGAGATTCTTCTTCTACCTGGACCTCTACTTCCTTTAATTTTGCCTTCAATTATGAATTTTAATAAGTGATATTTATTTTTCCTGTATATATTTGTCCAAAAAAGGCTGTTTTTCTTTTCTCAATGGTTTCCACAATTTCCAAATCCTTATTCATTATTTGTAAAACTTTGACATTCGATATTTTACTTTTCCATTTGATTTTAAGTATTTTTTCTATAGATCAATTGACTTCTTTTTCAGCGTCCAACTTTAGGAACCATACGTAAGAATTGGAAGAATATAACATTTAACTATTCTCCAATGCAATTTTAAGTTAATTTTTCTGTTAGTAAATACTTTCCTCATGTTCTGAAAGTGTTTCTGGCAATTTCAATTCTTATTCTTATCTCATGAATCGGTTCCCAGTCCTCATTTAACCAACAGCCGAGATGTTTGTATTTGTTACCTCTTTCTATAAAATCATTTCCCAATCGCAAAATTGCTGACGAAGTTCATAAGAAGCATTTACACACCCTGAAAAAAATCAACTTAACACATTGATGATTTTTTTGACATAAAAATGTATTCTCCTTATGAAAATAGATAACATTCAATTAAATACCGAAACCGATCCGTTGTTTCAAAATACCTGTGTATGAAACAAATATCAATATAAAAAGGAAATAATTATTTGTATGCTAAATGCAACAGGCTTCCGCGATAAATATTCATAAAATTAGTTTACCGTGAACATGATACGTTACGCATAAATCAATAATTTAATTATTATCGAATCAATGAACACTCCGTATTTGGGGACATGTACCTACCTACCTGGCATTGGCGTGTGATATTTATCAATTGAATAACTGACCGTCACCATATTTGACTTGGTGGTGAGTGATGTTTAACAAACAGGCACTGGGAGTATTATAAAGTGAGTGGAATCAAATTGAGTTCAACACGCAGAGGAATCTTAAATTAATGAACACCGTGAAAATGTGTATGTAGGGGATTTGGATGTTATCTCTGTGTAGGACTTGAATATGGCTCCTCCCACAAGTGTTTTGAACTTCATTGAATCTACCGTGTTAACTTACTTTAGCCCTGATATAACGATATCACCGACGACAAAACGTTGTCGACAGATTTCAATAGAGCCTCCTCTATCGCTCTATCTCTTTCTCCTCTATCGCTCTATGTTGATGTTTCATGTGTAAGAAGAGAGGTGGTTTACCGTTTGCTTCTCGGCCGGCAATCGTTCAACGAAAACCCTGTTATTAGTAATGTTCATGGATGGCGGTGATCACATACTATCGCGTGGGTAGTAGGCTCTTTTGTCAGCCGTTACTATAAAAAAATAGATCTCCCTGACTTCTTAAATTTTCATTTCAACGAATCGTTTTGCGTGAAAATTAAAAAAGTAGCTTTTGATCACACAAAACAAACTCGTTTTTGCGTAAAAAAATTAAGAAGTAGCTTGTGATCACACAAAACTTTTGTCACTCGTATGTCTGCACGTGATTCACGAATTCCTATAAAATCACTGTGTGAAATTAGTTTCAGGTGTACAGATGTATTTAATGAGCGGCTCACTGCTGGACTTAACACTTTATTGAAACCACTAACGATCGCAATGGACGGGCTTAACGCCTAATGGTAACCTCTGCCAGTTAGCCCTTAGAGATGGTGAGAAGATGAAGTATGTATGTATAGGTGTTTGTTAAATCTATACTCTATACTAATATTATAAAGAGGAAAGCTTTGTATTTTTGTATGTTTGTAACGAATAAGCTCAAAAATGCTACATTATCCCTGCGTAACGTAGGCTACATTTATTACTAGAAAAAATAAGGGATCCTTACTAAAACTTCAGTACGTTAACCGAAGTGTAAAGAAATTTGCTTAAAAATTTCTTTGAAACTATTGATAAAGTGTACATCTGTGCGAAGCTGGGGCGGGCCGCTAGTATTTTATAAATGTAAACATTTACTAAAATTATTATTTATACAAACAAATATATAAATATATGTTATAGAGGATATGAAATATTTTGACGACCCCCATAGCCCAGTTGGTAGTGAACCTGCCTGCCGAGTATAGGGTCCCGAATTCGATTCCCGGTCGCGGCAGACATTTACGTGACAGATAAATATTTGTTCTCGGGTCATGGGTATTTGTTATGTTATATGTGTCTATAATCCTAGTGCGGGGGTGTGAGTGCGTACACGTTTGTTTTTATGTTATGATTATTTAGGAACTCTCCTGTAACTCACAAAATTTTCTTATAATTGAGGACGCCGGGCTATAGACCACCGCGCTACTTCGGTACAGATTGGTCGAGATTAGTGCTCAATTCGAGTACAAGAAATCCTTTTCAGCGTCTGAAGGCTTCCGACGATATTTATACTGCGACTGCTATATTATTTAACAACCGTCACCGAGTGCCCAACTTGCGTACAGCACAAAAGCGTTCAGGAAAATTTTCCACTAGCGGTACCACACAACAGCGACCATCACTTATGATTGATACCTACTTACACGTCGTCGAGATATGGGCACTACATAAAATAATGTACCATATACGTGTCTTGCGTGTATTCAAATTCAAAATCGTCCAATCGTTTAGGTATTTTGTAAATACACCTACGAACGCGATTGTTTGCTACTTATACAGTTTCGAAAAGGTAATCAAACATTAAAAAGATAAAACAGCGAAATAAAACACACACACACATATATATATATATATATATATATATATATATATATATATATATAAGAAATAAAACGTACTTTGGCCACATAGTGCGCAGGGGCGACGAGAACTTGGAAAAACTGATTGTGGTTGGGAGCACCCAAGGCAAAAGACCGCGTGGTCGTTCATCAACAAGATGGACTGATCAAGTGTAAGACTCGTCGTCGTCCAAATTCTGCACGGCAGTACAGAACGCGCTCGACAGAAACCGGTGGAGGCAACATCCGATCCAGATGCAACCCTGATGCTGACCAGGATCCTCAGACGTGAGGGACCGACCCCAGAGAGTGATATTGGTGGCTACACGTAATCTACGTGTGTATAGGACCAGCGCGAAACCTCGACCGACTTATGGTTTTGAATAATACAAGACTAACCTTGCACACGACATTTGCTGGTTATAGTTCCTTTTCATTGGAAAACATCATCGATCATGGCTATGTCCGTCGGTAGTCGGCACCTACACGTGATCAATGGTCAGCGAGCACCGACTGTGATTAATTATTCTCGATCGGCGTTAATTGGGCGCGATGCGCCGGCGGCGGCCGCCTGTCGTCGAAGCGTAGGTACTCACTTAAATTCCTATTATGTACGAAGCAACGAAGCGAACGAACTAAACAAATCAAGTGGAATATTCTCTTGAGTTTCACGGGAGCCCTGTACAGTCGCCAACGAACGTTGAATAATCAGCATCAAAAATATAAGTGTGTTTAATTAACGCGAAAACGAGATACGATTGTTTACTATTTATTAAAAAAAAAATTAAAAACGTATAACCAGAAAAGTGATACACACAATCATCAAACAAGAAATAGGCATAATTTGGTTACATCTGCATTTCGTCTTCAAAAGGTTCACCGTTCCTTTATGGGGCTTGGAGTTCGTTTTTACAATAGGATTCCTAAGTCGTTACGCGAGTTGCCCATAGGGACTTTTAAGCGTCGCATTAAAACACAACTTATAGGCAAAGGATATTATAGTATAGATGAGTACATGAATGACAAGGATGCTTGGACAAAATTAGTGTCGAAACCAGTTCCGCACAGGTTTAAACTTTTGTAATTACCATATGTACTTTAAAAGATGTGCTGAGGAGTTTCTTTCGCTGTTTCTTCTCCTTATTGTTAAAGCACCTTTACGAAACGGTGGTAGAAGCAAAAAATGACGTTCATAAGTGTATTTACTGAATACCTATATGATTAAATGATTTTGAATTTGAATTTGAATACCTCGTGTTAATCACAACGTGCTTGATGTTAGACGCCTTGATGCAATTATTATGATTGTTGTTTTATGTCATCCCTATAAATAACTAGAGTTAGTGTCACTAACAATGAAACCGGTGCTGACCCACGCCTGTCAAGAAGATGGTGAGAAAACCTCTTTTTAATAGTGCTTTGACATTGCCGCCGAAACGCGTTAAGAGACGTTTTAGGGTCGGTTTTAGAAGGAGGGTGGTGTAGCTAGCGAGACAGTAACCCTATCACCACGCACGAGGACAGTAGGAATAAAACTGGTCGCAGTAATCTACAATGCTCGACTTGGCGTCTACAGTCGCTCCGACTTCACCTGGACAAATCACGAGCAGGGAGGTTGGTTTGAACTTAAGGGTCGAGGAATCAAAGGAGTGTGTGTCTCTTTGTAGTACTTTAATACGTGTTGCAAAATGCTTAAAATAAATTGAACTAGACGTAATATAGTAGTATAGTAGTAGTAGACCGGAATATCGGCATAAAATTAACTTACCCTGAGAAGAACGTCACGCGTCTTTGATTCGAATGTCGTCGCCATTTTACAAACATAGCGTGTCGTTGCAGGTTTGATACTGAAAAATATTCTAAAGCAGTGTCGAAGTTCAAAAAAAAATCAACTTGGCAATCTGACGGGTAAGTTATCAATTAAATTGTTAAAAGTTATTTCAATATGCCATATTAATATCTAATGTGGGACTAGGTTGAGAGCCGCCGTTGAGTCCGCTGCGTCCCTCGGGAACGGAACCTAGAACTCGGTTTGCCGTCTGTTTTTCTTGTTAATTACAGGCCGCTTGACCCTTACGCTGGGATTGCCAAGTTTGGTCCCAAAAGCCTGTTACAGACCTTGAAGCATTATAAAGCCAATGTAGCGGAGATTCCCTTTTAAATAACCCGAATCATACGCTTTGTGGTTAAGACTTGGAATATAATATTTATACGTCCGACAGTGCAAACAACGGGAATTTGTCATTATTCAACACATTTTTATATTACAGGAGCAACTAAAACCTCATTTAGTAATCTCAGGAGATGAAAAGGTGTGATATTGTAACGTTATTTTACTAATTTTAGTATAAGTTTAATTACGTGCACTTATTAAGTATAAAAATATTTCAAATAAGTTTTTGTGTTCGTCAAACTGTTTCCTTAACTTTTCTTTTTGAGCCTCCAAAATTAGCCTCCATTGTTCAATGTTCCAATAAAAAAATGTATTTTAATTAAAGCTACGGTCATAGTAGAAACATCTGGGTATGACGCGTGAGTGATTGTAAATTCAAATTCAAATTCAAAATCATTTAATCATATAGGTATTTAGTGAATACACTTATGAACGTCATTTTTTGCTTCTACCGCCGTTTCGAAAAAGTGCTTTAACAATGAGGAAAAGAAACGGCGAACGAAACTCCTTAGCACATCTTTTAAACAACATATGGTAATTGCAAAAGTTTAAAGTTAAACCTGTGCGGAACTGGTTTCGACACTAATTTTGTCCAGGCATCCTTGTCATTCATGTACTCATCTAAGGATGTACTCATGTGGGATCATGGATACTCATGTAAGGATTCGGTTTTTGTTATCATATGTACGGGACCATGATACACGCACGCACATACAAACAGACACACGGACACACACACACACACACTCAATACAGAAGTGAAACAAAATAGGTCTTCATTTTAAAACTCAATATTTTACCATCACATATGAATGTGACTCATTTTTCGCCAAATCTTTAATCTCTACGGACTGCAGTACATGACCAGTCCATTTGGTTGCGCGGGTTAGCGCTTCTCAACTTTTTAGTATCGACTTGCTGCTGCATGAAATAAACATGAAGGTCACCTGCTATTTGATGGACACTGCAACCTACAGACATCTGTCACTGACGTCAAATAGGACTAAAGTAATTTTTAAAGTCAATGGCAGGTATTTATATGGTCAGTTGTTGCAAATTATGAGCATTTGCAACCAGTGACCATCCACCAGACCACCATGCTGAGGCAGTGCATATGTTTATATGGTGATTCTTTAAATTCAAAATTCGTTGAAAAACTTCGTCGTTGTTACTAAAATTCCTTATTAACCACACATACAAAATTTGACTATTTCAAATGTACTCATATACAGCAAGCACATCGTGTTACCCGCGGCTCTTTCTTTTCCATTCTTTCCTGCAGGCCAGCTATTTAACCTATCTCATTCAGACTCAATCACTACATTTCCTTCCGCGCACCTTACATTTTATGTTACAATAAGGCATAACAATACAATGAACATGGCCGGCGTTATCGCTTCGAAGTGATTTCTTCCAGGCATATCAGACGTAAACTAACCTATACCAGGAAACAGAAGGGTTAATGTGCACAGTTATAAATAGCACAAAACATATCAGTTATACAACATATATATAAAATATAAGCCGGAAGAGGGTGAAGGAAAAAGAATCGAAGCTCAAGGTTATTTTTACCTTGAGCAGATTTTTAAAAGAGCAATTGTTTCGCAATTGCGAAAGGTAAATGATTTAGAGAAAGAATATAAAATGACTTGGGATCGGAAGGAGATTTTCGAAAATTCCTAGTTCTTTACATCTCCAACATTACCAAACCCATCGGCGACAATTCACGGCTTATTTTATATAGGATTAGTAAATCGACTGGCTAGTGAAGAATCTGTTCACCACGCTCGAGTATTGAGGATTCAATTAGACGATATAGAGTGCGCCGACCAACAAACGAAAGAACCTGAAAATTGCCCCGACCGGTACTCGGTAGACTCGAGGAGAAATGGCACTTGGCTAAGCCGCAATTCTACCTAAGTTTCATCTACACTGAAGATAATTGTAGTAAATTTCGTTGTCCAACTTCTCCCATTTAATATGATTGACACAAGCACGCTGACTAAACGAAGCTATGACGCTTTTGCACTGTAAGTAAAATTGTAAAATTCCACCCGTTTCCGCGATTATCGGACGGCGTAGTGTCCGATATCGCACGATCGAGTGGCGCCCGGCGGAAACGATTTGTCAGCGGCCGGATGCGGAACGACCAAGCTTGATACTCGAGCTAGTTGGTTGATTACAAATTCATCGGTGATGGACAGTGAACTTGCAAAATTAACGATTAATAAAATTTGATAGACCAGCGTAGTTCACTTGATAACATATCGGGTAAGTGTGGAGTTTTAGATTTGAAAGAAATGTGCCAACTTGTATGTAGTTCACAATTCAGGAATGGTTATCGGCACCACTTTAATAATTATTATTTTTATTGTAATCTATATCAAGTCACTCACTCATTCTGTTGTACCAAAATATCGTGTCAACAAACAGAACTAATAGAAACGAGTGTGAATGTTTATCATGTGCAATGTATACGTTACGGGGGTTCATAAAGATAAGCGGGATCGTAAGTGTGTGACCATTTTTTAACATTTTTCAGTTGCAATATCAGAGATAATGTTAAAAAGCGAGATTACTGCTTCTTTCTTTTTCGACAACGCAACGTGTGATACAGACGCCCATGGGTGGCGCTGACAGCTTACTATCAGGTGGCCAGTTTTACTCGGTTTTAAATTGACCCGACTGTTTTATGAGTTTATATAATCGAGTTAATAACATTCCAAATCACAATCTACACCGGTCTAGAAGCATGGAATTTTCCAAAATCACTATAAAACTTACTTATGTGTTCTCGTAAAGAAACAAGTTTAAAAATTTGATGGTTCCTCATATGTTGTCGATGGGAAATCCCATTCGGCATACGGCGTCATCAGTTTCAATATACGGCACATGTTCACAAGTATCAACCAAACACACTCGCACTATATCATTTGGACAACAAGTTTTGATCGTCGTCGCGTCGCTAAGTGATTGGCCGTGCGCCTGACGGGCACATTACATGTCGATACTGCGTTTTTTATCGTTTTGTATATCCAAATTTTACTGCTATGGGTTTAACTGTGCAATAATTCTGGTGTTAACTGACCACTAAAATTTAGTGACATCATTAAGGATATAAGTTAGAAAAGTATCGATGCTTGCCTGTCCTGCTTGCGTATACTTCTAGGATTGATACCCAGTGGGGACCGACTAAATGTTTGCTTTCGTGTCTAAATTGATAATAATGTCTTCATTTCATGTACGCGATCTGTGATACACAGAATCCTTGTATAAAAGTCTAGTGCGATGATGATTCGGTTCTCCCGAGCCTTGAGATAGAACATGACTTACCGTGATTTATATCTCGGCGGGCGGTGATATCGTTAATCGTACTTTAAACAGCAGAAATTCGCAGTAGTTTATACACTACCCGCTGCTAATTTTATCAAAATAATGAGTACACACGACAAAATATCTTTTATGCATATCGCGATGATACAAATTTTAAATCTTTAGTTTATATTTGATTTTGTGAATCGGTAGATTATAATTATCACTCGAGCAGACACATATTCGAAACAAATGTAAACGTAAGATTTTGTTTTGTGTGCATTTCACAAATCTAACCGGTGCTATAATATCTAGGTACATAATATTATATAAAACGTAAGATCTTTAACGATTGAAACAAGTGCTATCTGTCGTGCTGGCAATGAAATTTAAGACCGACTGCATCAATTCCACGGGCCCGTCACTATCTAGCGGTAACCGACAAGTTATAACTCATCTCTCGCGGACACCGTAACGATACTAGCGGTAATAACTCGCAACAGCTTGTCCTAGCATATGTTTCCATGATGTTGTGCCACCAATCAACGGATAAGTCACGTTGGCGTCCTGTAATTACATCATTATGTCGCCAAGAGAATCGGCTTGAAGGACCAATTCTGTCATTTTATATTTTATATTCTACAACTAGGGTCGGACTTTCCTATAGACTAACTAGGCTTCATTCATACCTAGGGCCTCAAGATCAAGAGGAGCCTACATTAAAATTGTTAGCAAAAATTAAATAGCACTCTTCTAAAAACAGTGAACACTAAAACACTGAACCGAACTGCTGTGGTAGGTACTGATGTGCCAAAAAAAGTAATAGTTTAATTTAAATTTGTTTCCACTGCAATGTATGAATGAAAATTCTGACATCCACCCTATAAACGGAATTCATCTGCGCAAGTTCTGACAACTCAAACAATTCCCTTCCATGGGAATTAAAATATCCCGTTCCAATAGGGTAATTCTGTAAATTCACATATCAAACGTTAATTAAATATTATAATATTTGGAACGAAGGCAACGCTTAAATATCATTTTTAATGTCTTATTTAATGCCGCAGTTTTTAAAGTATTAGATTTTTTAAACACTTTTTCGCTTCAAAAATATTAGTAATTCATAAATAGTAATCGCATCCAAATTTTTTTTATCAAATGTATATTATATTTATATTTACACCCTATATATATTACACCTGAATCTTTCTCGCGAAACTAACTCTCTACTGGTAAAAACCGCATGAAAATACAGCAGAAATTTTTAAGATCAACGTATTCACACAGAGACTGCGTCATAATATATCACAAGACAGCTTAATACAGAGATATGATATTCGTGCAATATGCTAAACCATTTTTCTTTTTTAATAAAATTGTCAATCGCATTTGCATGCACTGCATACCATGGTCTTCTATTCTCGACACCAAATAAACGAGTAGGGTTATTTGAAGTTGAGCAATTAGTATAAATAAGTACCGCGGGAGCAGGCAACCATATCGTTCTCCAAGAAAAACAAGTTTTTTCTCGAGAGAAACGGAACTTATAGCAGGTAACTCGCCTATTTATTTATCTTACAATCATTTTTCCTCCCATTTATATTACATTAAATACTGAAGCCAATTTACGGCCAAAAATATACGCAAACAAACAATATTTTGTTATAAACAGTTCGTTACACATAGAAATAAGGTGAATGGTATTTCCAATCATTTCGTCAATCAGATTGTTTTTATTAATATTCATTTTAAAGGCAACTTCAATTTTATTTTAACACACTTCACCTTATTATTACGCATAATAAAATGCACGGTAATAACGCGAGCGCTTCTTCATATTCCGAACATTACTTGCACCGGTTGTGAGCGAATCGTAAAATTGAATATTAGCCCCATTCTCGAGCGATGGATGAGTTACGTACTGAGAGACGACCAACTGCAGTGGATTGGCGAACGGTCAACAAATTCAAATTACGTTTACCAACAAAAGCAATGTTTTACAAACAAAAGGAGAAATATTGTCTTTCACAGCACGAGCAAAATAACTATTAGAATAATTAAACTTGATTGCACACTGAAACGATAATTAAGTGTATTTTACAAGTTATTTACAAAGTACAGCAGTATAAACGATTTAACAAGAAAATTCTTAATATTCCAACTATCTAGGTGAATTAGACTAAAGCATTCTATTATCTACACCTGGCTAAGTCAATTTTTGACTTAAAACTCCACGGGGTGTCCATATAATTTTCATTTCATCCATTTACATATAAATAAATTCATGCGCCTATTAACAAACTAAATTAGCATACTTTGTATAATTGTGCATAACAACAAATAATAGTAGGATAATTGAAGTTTTTGAAAACTACCCTCACGAAACAAACAGCTGAATAATTTGCATCGCGGCCATTCAACGATCATAAACGTTAAGGTTCTGTCGTGAAAGTGTAATTCCACGAGCGCCGACAATCGACCCCCGTGAGACAGAGGTCTGGACCGCCAATACATCCCCTGTCGTTGATACTTCTTATCACTCGACCACTGAGCCCTGTCCGTTGGATATCTGACACCCGTTGTTTATGCCGAAAGTGGCAACCTTTAAACGCGACGTAAAATCAGGGTTACTAGCTCCTGCCTTATTCATGGTGCAAAGTATTTAGGCGTACGTACTCGACTTCTTTTACTGTAGGTATATAAAAGTAAGAGACACCGACTGAAAGTTATAAATATTTTTGCAAAAATGTTTTTGATTTTATCAGTAAAAATTAACAGCCCTAATTTTCACAGATCCAAACTAAGTAAGTACGTTCTTAGGTAGCTACATCCTCTAGTGCTGGCTCTTGTGACCATAGCGAGTTGTTCATAATACAAAAGTTCATACCACATTTGTGAACGAGAGATAAACTGAGGGGGATCTGCTGTGCAGACCACAAACTACGAGTATAATGCACTCATATAATCAACCATCAGGTATTACAATTAGTCTTCCATCGATCTGTTCAAGCCGCATTTCAACGTTACTGGGATCTCGAAAACTGTAAAACATTAAAAAATTGATCAAACACTCTATAAAACAAAAAATACTGCTTGGAGGCTTTTACTAAGAATTAATGAAAGAATTTTATAATTCAAAATTATTACGTGCAATTAACATTATTTTTTGGTCATATGCCTAATATTTTCCTAGTTCTGTCAACGCGACGTTCCACTACACCTAGATACATAGGTGCTACCTAAATTTAACAATACAATGCCGAACTGCACAATCACGACCCATTTCGTGTAACTCGACACACAGAGTTTCAATGTCGAACATAAAAATCACACGGGCACAGTAGGTACATAAAATAAATCTAAATCACATCGAAAAAAAAAACCCCCTCACGACATTTTCCCGCCGATTGACAGCCCTGTTCGGGCCGTAAGAGGTTTCTCTTGTTGGTAGCCCGGCGTTTATATCGAAAATACGTTATTGCCGACACTTTGCGAGCCGCGAACGACACGGGCGAGCCCGCCTCCCGCTCCTCGGCCAGTTTAGAAATAACCAGGCTATATGATTTATGTTAGACGTTCGCAATTATTCGCGTCATTCTGAAAATTGAAAATGGCACCCTGGTCGAACATTGGTATCGCATATCGTATGTTCGATAGTATCGAATTCCATAGACGACCCTCATGGCTCGGCCTGCCGGGCGATGGGTCTCATGTTCTGTTCTAAACCAGGGCATTTGTCCGTCTGTAAGAGTTTCTTCTCATTAGATAATAGTTTAGCGCGGTTGGTCAGTGACAATGCCTGTCGAGCAAGGGGCTGTTTGTTCACGTGGCTGGGTTGTTATTTGCCCCTGTCACCGGTCGTAAAAGGAATCCCAATACAGGGGTGTGCGTGATCGTATCATAATTAGTTATTTTTGTAAACACGTTTTTTAATCATGCGTTTGATAATCGTTTGTAATATAAGAAGATAGATGATAATGATAATTTAAGACGAGTGGCCTTAAATGGGGTACTCTATTTAAAGGAAATGAAATTAACAAACAAGGATAATGATACTCTAGTGGATCGAATGTCGCTTCCCTGCAATTTTTTTCATAAAAAGGAAATCCAATGTCCCGCATGGGGACAATTTCGGGTTGCGACGGAAACAGAAAAGGAAAATAAATATTTATAATAATGCGAATTCTGATTAGGTATTTGTATTATGCGTTCAAACGAAATGTATAATGAAAAACATACTGTATTTCATTAGTTACAACAATGACAAAAAAAAATTCTTATATAGACAAGTTACTTCATACAGCAAATCTAGCATTATCTTCAATCCGCAATTATTCTCACTGTCTTTCTACCCTCACTGCTTTTCTAATCTTTTATCTGTCTTTTTATGATTTACAATTATTTATACTGAGAGAGATTCAGCAATAGTTGATCATTAAAGGTAAATCTATAGGTACTAATTATATCTATTTTAACAATAAAATTGTAACAGAATCGAACCTGTGCATCGAATATTTTTAGGACATTTTAATATACGTAGACTCTGTCTCTCTAACACTCTTTGTCTGTCTAAACACGAATAACCCAGAAGCCAGTGAACAGATTTATGTAGTTGATCTTTAGCATATTTGCAACTTATACTTTGGGTCTATTCAAAATGTAGGATTCTTTTGACGGATTCTGCCTGTCGTAAGTTATGGACCGAGTTATGTAACTGTGGACGCAGTAGTTGGATGGGTGACCGAAGCTGGCTAAATTGAGTGCCTCCATGGTTCTTAGGGCACGTTAAACCATCGTTTTTGTACCTACTGTTCGATACGGTATATAATATACCACCTCCGGGCGTATTATTTTGTTGCCAATCAACTTTGGGTTTTTGTCTTAAATTTGTCTGTATAAACTTACACTTACTCTGAACCGTGCCTAAAACTTTTCACGGCAAGTTTTCGATCGTGTCGTAAGATGCTTAATTTAATAAACACTTAAGTCTCAACGGTCAAATTTTTCTCAAATATGGTCGCAGCTCTCATGTCAGCTTCGATTGCTGTATGCTAATGTATACACTAAAACCCCAAAAACCAGAGACACAACACACACAGAAACAAGTGAGTTGGCCCCTAACCCCTCCACCTATTCTCACTGGAACAGCGCGGAGCCCGTGCTGTACAATGGGCCGCTAATATATTGAGCACAAGTGTAGGTCAAGTGGATAGTAAAATCTAGCTCTTATGCACGATTATGTAAGAGTACATAGAGAAAAATACGGTACGCAATTCTTCTTGAAACTTTGAATCTCAGCGAATTCTTGTAACACTTGTGGAGTCGCCCGGGAGCTGCAAACTTTGCAAAATACTTAAGTAAGCCACGGGAATGACTACAAAGTTCCCGGTATTGAAATAAAATATAAAACTGGAACTTTCAAGACGAACAATGCTATTGTGCAGAATTGAAATTTCACATCAGCGTGTTGAACGCGGGAGATGGTATTGTGTGCATGTGAATTTCACTTATGCTTGGTTATGGTTTTGAAATTACGTTTAAAAATTTGGGGAAATAATCTCCCAGACTCCCAGACTTTACCCTATTGCCAATCATCGTGTAAAGTCTGAATTTGTCTGCACAATTTTACATTTAATTAGCATCAAATGAGGTCGTAGTCCAGACGCTGCTTGATAAATGGTAATAAAGAATTATCAATCGTAATCATCACAATCATATTTGGAAACTCATATCTAGAGCGCCATATAACAATGAGTTTTCAACACACAAAATTACTTTTAAAATTTAAAGGTGTGTCTGTTTAAAATCCTGGTTCCTCAAGTGAAAGACCGATGAAAACGGATCTTCGACGGATTTGAACAGTCTGCCCGCGTCGGTGTTTTTAACCCAATACGGTGGGGATGTCTTTGGATGAAGAGTGAATAGGCTTCTTCTAAGTTAATTCGCTATACCATCTAAGGCTACGTCGCCATTTACTATCAGGTGGGAGTGTAGACAATTATATGTATATATATGTAAAAACATTGATTTATATAATGTAATAAAGCATAGTCGACGGCACAGGGTGTATGGTAAAACTCTAAGGAGTTTATGTTTACTCCCTATCCCATAATAATGTTGTTGTAATGCTTGTATGTAAATTATAATAAAATATATATATATATATATATATATATATATATATAATGCAGTAAAAAAAACTAATATGCATTCGTTGGAATAGGTTTAAAAATTGTCAACGACTGCGGAAACAGCCGCACACCGCTTAAGCTTAAGGTGTTTAACGCACAAATGCTTATCGAATTTCATCACCAGCGATCACCCATTTGACGCTTCGATGGTGAAAAGTGAAAAAATGATTTACGGCAGACACAACAAGTTTCGTGGTTGGGGCAGAACCTCTTCCGCTACTTCTATAACAAATAAAATGGGGAAGATTGAATTATTTTATCTCTATTATCCGTCTAGCTTCTCTCAAATGTAAAATATATTAAACACTCGTACTCACTTCGTATTTCATCTTCGTTTTATGCCAACAGATATTTATAATTAATTATAAAACTCGCAATTTAGCCTTTAAATTATTCATAATTCCATTAACTTTGCCAATATAGACGTTATTCTGGAGAATATTATAAGTAAAAATATGATAGCAATTCAATTAATATTTAAAGAGTACTAAAGTGAAGCGAGGGCGGCTTCTCTTCGCTTCAGCAGACCCAGCGTTACCGTTTTTACAGTAGGACCGCACCCAAAACAAATATCATAAATTTTTATTAGACATTTAATAAGTATCATGATTGTCCCATTTTATTGTTTTAGGGATTCTTTAATTGGATTGTATACAACAAAAATAGCAAAAAAGTTAAAAAATGGCATGGTAAAACAATTTTGTATGTTTTTTCAAAGAAAAAAAATGTCAGTTTTTTTATTTATCATTTCCGTTACAAGCACACACGTTGTCGCTTGACTGTAAAGATAAAAGTCCTGTAAATCAGTGCTACTTCAAAGAGTATTCGACGTGATAAAGTTCGTAAGAGCTGAATTTATTTAACTAATTTGAAGAACAAAAATAACAAGAAGAAACATTTATTCCATCATAAAATTTGGAATTTGTCATCATCTCTCTTCCGATAAAAATATTCACAGAACCGGCTGAATCCGATCCCGGAACTTTACGCTCGGGTGGAGAAAACCAAAACCTCGTGTCGACGAGGTTACGAGGTCACCAACTTCACCGAAGAATCGAGAACGATAGGTGGATAGTTAATATTAACTTAAATAACACGAAGCACATGCATATTTAATAAGGTTTAATTCCATCCCTGAAGATTTCCTAAGACAGTTAAGTATTTACCAACTTGGGAGGGTCAGTCCTCCGGGAGTTGGGCTACTTTCGGCAAAATCAAGGCCTACGCGTAAGGACCCACGTTACTCACATTAATTTATTATAGTTTAAATATACATATAATATTAAAAACAAGGTAACAAACGACCAGACGATACACTCTTAAAATATCTTTAAATTATACATTTTATAATCTATATCAATACTATAACATTACATATACTGAACAACACACCCACAATTACTCGTACAATTCATTAGCTACTCTTAAATCCTATACTTAAATCGGACAACAGTTCGTTATATGGGAGAAGTCGTTGGTCTTTGAAACACAGTTTCGACTACCTCAGGGACCAGAAGATTCACAACTGTCATGTACATGTTTAGTTTTTCAACAAAGAATTATTATTATTACAAATAAGAGAGTGCGCATTGTGGGTTTGTGTGGATGTGAATAGTCAAATGTCAGTAACGAAGGCACCAGCTTGAAAATATATTATACCATTTCAAAGGTTTATATAAACATATACCATCATCTATGTCTTAATTTGTGTTAAATAAGTTTCGAATTTTCAACCTACATAATTATTTAATCCGATCGAAGTCGGGGCGGGCCGCCGCACTTGTTACAAATACACTACCGGTCAAAAGTTTGAGACCACTATAAAAAAATTAAGAAAACAAATAAAAGTCAACATATTTAAATCATTA
>PDGT01000002.1:1995629-2047688 GCA_003671415.1 Megathymus violae
TGCCCGAAAGCGATCATTATCTTAACGATAATATCGCTATGTATAATGCATTTTATGTTTTAAATAACCGTGTATGATTGTATTTTATGTATAATAAATAATGTTCTGTAATTTTTTTAACTAAAAACCAAAACAATTATAAAACAACAAAGCCAAATCAACCGTAATACATTTTAAGATGACTACAGAATGTGCTTAGCTCCGCACTTTACCCAGCCCCACTATCCCATTCGGGTACAGAGGTATCGGAATCAGTTACAGGACGCGTCAAATAGTTCAAATTAATTGTTCCTTGGGGAAACTATGCTGAACCTTTTCACATCGGAAAGACCAGCTCGAAATTTAGTTTAGTTATGTTGTTCGGTGACAACGATGTTCATCTTTATACTATGTATTAGGCGAATATATTACGGTTGTCTACGTCAATATCTTCGAACACTTCTTGTATATCAGCTGTAGTCTAAACAATAAATTAAAAAATTCAAAAAAAAAAGAAATTCACCACACTACACCGTACATATACTTGTCGCACCGCTGTGCTCGGGTCTGCGATATTATGAGAAGTAAAGTAAAGTCATAGTAAACCACCCTGGCTAAGGGTGGCAGGTACATATGCACGTTGCCTCGCGATATTTTCCTTCATCCAACCAAGTGATAGGTACGTGTGGCATTCGAAGGTGGTCCTCGTGTGGGAGAATAACTATCAAATTACTAGGGATGTTGTGGAGCTCCGTAACCGTGACCGAAACTATCGGATATCCGAAATAAAAATAAAACCGAATCCGATAAAAAAGTTTAGAAAATTTTCCGATGGCGCGAGAGTCTAAATCAGAGTTCGAAAATATCAAAATGTCGGATATTTATGATATATATCCATTGATATATATCCTCGAACCCTGGTCTAAATGCCACACGTTATGCAAGGTTATCGCTGGCCGAGCCGATACACTAGCCGCGTCGTTCTCATTTTTAGACAGTTTTTATCATTTAATTTTTAAGATTGTAGGGGCTGCGACTATGGTTCTTTTCTATAATTATAATATCGGATAACACCTAGAAATAAAGTCAGTGTTACCTTGTAAATACATTATATATATTTTTCCGATTTCTAAATCATCTAATATCCCTAACCGAAATTACCGAAACAATCGGGTAATACGTAATCATTTCATATGCATTACCGTAACCGAAACCGGTAAATATTCATATATCCGTATCCGGATTAGAAATTCCATATCTAACACATCCGTACAAATTATTAAAGTATGTCTACAGTTAAATGTATCCCAATGGACTTGTAACTACTGTATATATCTAGTTTGCATATTTATCCCATGCATCGCACAAATACGAAGACAACCGAAATTTATTTAAGAAGATTTCCGAGATACATTAATAACGGAATACATTGCAAGTTTTGAGTGTCTAACGATCAATATGTGTACTGTGTACGGGCAGTGGTTGTGTACGTAATGGATGAAGATTTGTCATTATCATGCCTATTAATTTCATCCATAATTTCCAATATCAACAGAACCTAAAACAATATTTTGTAGAATTTTTGTCTGTTTGTCTGTGCGGTAGTGCGCGCTAATATCAGAAACGACTAAACCGATTTCGTTATAGTTTTCACTGGTGTATTGCTGTAAGCCATCTATAAATAAAATAGTTATAAATTAATATTCCAATTTCTAATTCACAGAACGAGAAAAACACCGTTCTAAAACAATGCAAATGCTATTTCTAAGCGTAAAGCGTAGTTTGTCTGAAGCGAAGCCAGGGCGGTATGCTAGTCTGAGTAATAGAAATATAACTGATTAGATATTTCAAAAACCACAAATATAAGTGTCCCCTATACTAATAATAATTGTTGTAATTCAAACTCAGGGTGGTAATAAAGAAGAAAGGTATTCGAATCGGTTTCAGATCGAAATAGTTTTAATCATTCCGGGGGCGGGTAGCACCGCCGCCTAACGGAAACTATTTACAAACTCGCGTCGCCCGGACACGGTTAGTTGACAGTTCGTTTTTAAGGGTCACCGTGGACCCTCCGAGGCCCTTCCAATGACGGCGGTCACATGAAACTGCTTCGTGAAAAGTTATTCATATCAAAACGACTCCGTTTATATATTTGATATTACAAACCTAACATTTTTCTTTCATCTTAAAAGCTGATAAACGAGTAGACGTTGCATTTAAATATAGATGGTCACCGCTAACCCTGAACTGGTGTAAAACCACGAGGTCGTTGTTACCAGTGCGTTGCACTAAGAAGGGAGGCCGAGACCTGATTGTGAGTCGGTTTTGTTATTTGCGCCGAAACACGTTAAAACATGTTCCAACTGTTTAAAAAAAAAGATGGTTGCTAACTAGGTGGGTAAATAACATTACAAGAGAAACGTCGAGATTAAGTTGAATGTAATCTAGTCTATAGGGAGTCTATAGTCTATAGTCTTGTGAGGAAACATCTATAGACTGCTGTGACCGAGGATCCAACGCGCTCCATACTACGACCAGTTGTACTAGGGAAGATTGTTAGAAATATCAAAATATCTACGTATGTAATCTAACTATATATATATATATATATTCTTAGCAGAAACGGGACTAAATAAATAAAAACAAGAACTTCATTTAGATCACTGGTATTTTAAGTGGTGAAATTTATAAATTACAAAATAGAAAATCAAGCAGACTTTTGTACGTCAATTCTAAACAAATATAAGACGAAACAGAATTAACTATTGAAACGGGCAGAGTTTCCCCTTAACACGTTCACCAAAATATATGTGTCTCCAGACGAGCGTTCATCGTCTTGTAAGGTGCTTGACGGTGACTGTCCGCCATCCCCTCCTCTTAACGGATGTGACGTCACTTTGCTGCTTACAATATAATGTATATTTAAATAGATTTAACGAAACGGTTGATAGGGTGCATCATTCCTAGTCCACAAATGATCAACAAACACGACGCTGTGTAACGACCGCCACTCCTCGGCGGCGCTGTGCAAACCGGGGAGCTGTGACGTCAACGTGGACGCCTTCGACGGAAAGTTTCACGTGGCTTTCCACGGTGAATTGAATCTTACCTGTTTTAGTCCGTTAAATAGTAGGAAAAAAATTTGCGTTATCCGCCAATTTAGCTGTGCGACTACACTAATAAACGAGATATCTTTAGGGGTGGTTAGTTAATCACACGTGGCCGATTGTTAATTGCCGGTAGATTATATAATGTCCTCCCTGCGGATCTAACCCATCGGGATTATTGAAGGGGCGGTACCGAAGTTAAATCGAGTAGGTACTTGGTGATTGGTTTTGGCCGTATTGGGGCGGCCTAGAATACTTCCCCCAATCCCGTGCTGGTAGAACAGGGTGTCGTAAGAGGCGACAGAAGCCAACCTGCTTGGTGGTAGGGCTTCTCGCAAGGAATATATTATCAGTATTATTAATAAGTCATTAATAGTATTATTGGTATTTTTTTTCCATGAAGCCCGTCGCCCTAGCTATCACCCTCCTGCTTGAGTCAACCGCCAAACGACTCGTCCTGTTCCGGCTCAGGGCTTGAGAGCCGGTACTTTTTTCTTACCTTCTTCTCATTCCCTGGCGAACACCCGACAACACATCAGTGATATCTTTTGTCTTGCTGATGTCCATGGGAGACGGTGACCACTTACCATTAGGTGGCTCGTCTGCTCGTTTGTCGGCTATTAGCATAAAAAAATCACTTCCCGACCATCACAACTTGACAGATGCGTCATACATAAAAATTCATCAATACCCGTACTCGTATTTACCTATAGATAAGACACCCACGGTCGAATATCGATCCAAGTATCAGTGAGTAAGTGAGTATCCAAGTATCAAGTAACTTTCTTGGTCCTTCGAGCTTTCACATCTGAAACTCGATTTTCCAAAGATATTCTCCAAACAAAAACTCCAATGATTTTGATGAAAATATATTGCAAAAAGATTCATATACGGCGCGAAGTTGAAAGTGACACTACGAACAAGAGGCCAACGAAACAACCCACCCACAAACCCACTTCAATCAGGAGGAAATGTCAAAACACGAGTGGAAAAATTGAAGCAAACACCAACACTGAAGGTAGCAAAGTCAACACCTTCAATAGCTTCCAGTGTTTGTGCATGATGATTTAGGTCCGTACACGAGGTAGATGTAGGGACATAGACGAGCGTACAAATAATTGTGGGCTAAATGTTTTTGAGATAGATACGTCTAATTGTCTAAACAAGTAGTTTTGACGGTAAACCAAACTATTCCGTCTACTTAACACGCACTGTGTTATTCTACAAACAGAAATTAATTTGTAGTTAGCTGTTATACATAACGTGTGAATGAAGATGTTTATACATATATTGGTTATACCATCGGAAAGAGGGAGAGTGGCAGAATTGAGGGTGGCACCTCGAATATTATCAGAACAGTTTCCCGTGATCTTCGAAACGAAAACTTGAAATAAAAATATTAAATAAACGTTCACACAGTCACAAAATGGGGGGAAAGGGCGGGGGCATTTAGAATTCCCTGTGATGTGGGTGGTGTGGACGTGCGGCCGTACACAAATAACATCACAAACCACCATGATCCGAGAATAATTCAGACCAGGAATCGAATCCGGCCTTCTCGCTCGGCAGACAGGGTAACTACTTACAAGGGATATGGGGCCATATAGCAAAAGAAATTCAAAATGTTGAAAGCCAAACAAACACAATCCCGTTTTCTAACTCTATCTATTTTCTTGGTGGATAGTGTGCATTTACGCGTTTTGTACCTTTTTCATTACGCCTATTCACCTCCGCCGAGGCAGCGCACAAAAGGGCCTTCATATTCATACCGAGACTCTGTCACGTCGCCCATGTTGCCCGTAAACAGGGGGGGCACTTAATGCGGTCGATTTTCGCGGTCTTTTGACAGCTGCCAGTAAATGCATTAAATGCATCGCGGGAATTCGTAGAAAACCATGGGTCTTAAGATTTTTTTCAATAATACTTTTCCGATTTAAGCTACTATCGTAACAATTAAGAATGTTTATTAATTAGCGCCCCTCTTCTTAAGGGGGGGTCGCATCCGATGAAGGTTTAGACGCCGTATGGCCAAAACCAACCCCGGGTGATGTTTAGTGGGTAGGCCCCTAGGTTTATCGGGAGTAGCCGGCTGCGCTGGTATGCATGAGCATTCACCTCTCCCCTCCCGCGCATCTCCAGACGGAAGCCCTTCACCTTTGTCGGGGCGCAAAGAAAAGTTTATTATGCATTATAATTTATGTTTATATTTATATTTAATAAGTCTGATGGCAGATCATGTCGTCCGTCGCTATCCTTCACAAGTAACGCCGTCAAAAAAAGCAGAGGGAAAACCCGTTTGTCAACTGACTTCATAACTTTGGAACACGTGAAAACCATTATAAAGTTCCTTTTACAGTCAGGCAGTCTAGTCATAAAATTTTACCAGCGATTACGTGTCTCGGAGAGCACAAGGTGCTGTAAGTTTCGGTTGTCATCGTCAAACACTAGACATTAAACCTTGCGTTGAAAGTTAAGAGTTTTGGATACTTACATATATGGAACATAAAAAAATTTAATTCGTTCACACGTTGAGATATTTAATTTGCTTGATGCAAAACGCCGACATTATTTTAAGAGCTCTCGTCAAACACTGAAGAATACGATTACGAGTACAGTCATCATCAAAAGTAGATGATCAAGTTTTGAAGTGAACGATCTCATCTCATAGTTCTAACTAAAATAAAAAATGCAGACAATACGTTCACTATTATATTCTAATTTTGAGTATTAAGTTTTAATGCTGACTGTACATCGCTCGGGGCCTCCTCGGCTGCGGGGAGACGCGTGGCCTGCACTAACCGCAGGGGATCACAAATTCGCATTGCTCTCCAAAGACGGCACGTTATTAATAAACTGACGTCAATGGCAACGTCGCCCCCAGCGTCGCTGCGGGCCGTCATTTGCGATTAGGGTCATACACTCGGTTCGCCCTTAACGTGCTGTGACAGCCTCCGGTCTGATGGGAAACTCTTTCACTTCAATGAAGAGGTAAACATTATTTATTCAGCTACTAGAAGTTAACCTTGGCCAGTGTGAAGGCGAGAATAACTTAGAATACAGTCAATTTGTTAAATTATGCCATAGCCTGGTGCTGTAATAAGTACCTAGTATTATAAGTACTTTCTGATAACCGAACAGATGGATCATCTTATACTGAGTATTTGTCGATCCACGACCGTTATTACATTGCAAACATCACTAACGCGTTGCCAATGAAGTAGAAGTGAGACACCCACGTATTATATTACGTTGCAATGACAGTATTGGTGCTAATAAATCATTAAAATTAAATAACAATACTAAAAAAACAAACACACGAAACAAGTGCCTGTCTATTTAAATAAAATAACTTTGTTTGCATAAAACCAACATTCACTAAACTTGCAACCACAACAAAAAACAATCATGGCGGTGATCTGTCAATGTAACAAACTAATGTCAAAGTATTTGTTGACTGTCATAAACTGACGGCTGACAATGAAGTTATAAAGAAAACTGTAAATTTTGTAGCGATATCCGCCTTAAGATCATCGCTTAAATAGACTGTTCTACGGTTATTTAATTACGTTAAACCAATACAAGCGTACACAACAGCAATCACTATTAATAATTAACTGTGGGTATTGATACAACGCCCCCTTCGGTGCAGTTAGTTAACTACACAACGATAATGCGAAGTTAGTACGAGCTCCATTTGAACAAACTATTACCACGAGAATTCACCGTCTTATACATTTCAAGTACCAATTACCACACTCGTGTATGCCCAAGATAATGGTTTAATATACGAAGCCGTTTCTTGAGGCACCAAGTACATATCCGCACACGGAAAATAACCTAATGCAGAAGATGGGTGTTTCTCCAACGCTGCTCCAGTGTGGATTGGCGAGGAATGGCCAACGCGATGTGCTTATATGTTGAACGTGACGTTCTTATGCCGCTTGAAGGTGTCCGACATGGGATACCGACTGCCACCACAGTCTTAAAGCCGTATGACTAGAAGGTCCACTCTATTAGCTATACGAACAGGAGTTATTTTACAATCAAATCTTCTGCACGCTTAAATAACATACCATTTAGGATTACAGATTAAAAAGTTGATCAATCGCAACAAATTTATCGATACGATTATACAACGTCATATTTATTAATCAGAATATAATAATATATATTTTATCCAGAGACTGATGGCAATGAATTACGGGCACTTTTGTACAACAATAGGCACGTTGAGCTGTCCATTCTGGTGGTTGTTGTTAGGTAAAAGGCATTTAGACGAGCCGGAGGCCGTCAAGCTGCATATCTTCCTTACATTTGCGTTGACTGAAAACCTCGTGCAAACCACGATTATGCTTAGGAAGAGCGACGTCGAATGCTTTTTGGCGTTTCGTTTGGCTTCGTCGTCATTTGCGTGCGAGCAGAGAAACGGGACGTCTCATATTCAAATTTCCTTGCAGTGTACAACGCGTTCTAAATTTAATGGTGTCTTAGTATGTGACTATTGGTAGCATCTTTAGTATTTGACATTAACCTTGGCAGTAGCACCACCGCCACATTTGCTGGTTCTAACATAAAGGCATGATGTTTCACGACGTCACAGAAGTCTGGGGTGTTGTAAGGTGTTTCAGTCATCTTTGAGTTCAACATCAACTTCCGAAGTTTGTGATCACCGAATTGATTCAGTCAAGTCTTTGACTCAAAACCACTCAATCTTATCTTGCCGACGTCATTGACCTTCATGTGACCACTAACTATAATGTCTGCAACCTTATTTTTTTTATGTAAAACCTTCATTGGCGCGCCTTGACAGTAAAACCGTCTCGTATGCCGTGACGGCAAATGGCATGACGCTCTCTCGTGCCGTCATGGCCCCACTAAGCCACTTGACATATTTACCGCTCGTATGCACGCCTTGTATTTTTGTTTTTAAAATACTATTTTATTGTTGTTGTTTAAAGAATTAGAATCAGTGATATTTATATTACATTAAAAGATGTATGGGTGATAAGGAGTCAAGTGATCTATTATTACGTATTAAAAATATTAATGTACCATGTTTCTATAACGGACTAAAAAGTATAACATTTTTCTTCTTCTTTTGATCACATTTTCATCCATTGTCATTAACTTCTGAGCTATGGTCCAAATTTCAAGTATCTAGCTCATCGGGAAGTGATCGGGAAGAACATGCTAATAATAAATATAAACAAAAAGTCAATAATGATGAAATGTGAAATGTTTAATGTGTGTGTGTGTGCTAAAGTTCGCTTTACGAAACACAATCTACTGACACAAACCAAAGGCTAGTATATAAATTTTTAATATACCTACTATATTACTACAACTTAAATGCGCCACATGTACAGGGCATCTAGTGAGGGCCAATTTATATTTAATAGGACCGTGATTTAGACAGACAGTTCAAGGAACGACTGTTTTTCTTGCGTGCGACTTACGATACCTCTCGCTGAGCTATCTCATAATTTCTCATGTAAGTACCTACTTTCAATGTACAAATACGTACTTTTTACAACGATGTACCCAACTACTTAGTATATACTTAAAGTCTTGATCCTTTAACTTGAGTGCGTGCTTTTTGCCAGTCCGTAGAGGTACAAAGACATCACCCGCGTCGAATAAGGGTTACGTAAGACCGAGACAGTTGTACGCCTCGCTGAATTACAAGTGGTTTAGGGTTAAGGCCACGTAGTCGCGATACGGTGAACGCGTTCTCACTGCACCTTAATATTTTATGATGGATCGAATGGACAATGTACTTACGATATCATCATACAATGAAAGAACAGTCCACAGCCTCGATGTACATTCTACTCTTCGAATTGAGAGACGAACCAGTAGCCCAGGTGGTAGTGACCCTGTCTGTAGAGTGGGAGTCCCATGTACGATTCCCGTCCGGGGAACACATTTATTTGACAGATAAATCATTGTTCTCGGGTCACGAGTGTTTTTGATATTTGTGTACGTTCATGCAACCCGCAACAAACGATATCCTATTGCGACGGTGTGATTATGTCATCGTTCATTATGTTTATTAAATAAAATATTTACACATATAAATAGAGAAGTTAATACTACCTCATGACAGTCATCGCAGTTTGGCACTAGAGCACCCAGAAATATTAATTTTGGACACCTCGTTGATTTCTTTACAAACCCAGCTTGAGTTTTAGAAATTTGCACCCCTTCATTTCAGAGCTTCAGTACGTATGACTTAGTTGTGAAAAATTAAGATTTACTTTAACATAAATTAATTAAACTAACCTTTGGATTTCATTCTTTCTCTTAACGGAATCGACAGTAAAACACAGAATGCGACGACATTAGGATTTATCGCGTATCAGACATAATGCTTCTCCCGAGGATCGAGAAGGTACGCGTTATTTATAAGTGTCGTGTCCCGCCATACAGTGGACACAGTGCAGCACGCGCGTGCCCCTATCGATCGCGCCCCGGAGAAAACAAATTAACGAGTCGAGACCCCGCGTACCGAGTGCGTTGTGCAATACATGTCTTTGCGTCAAAACCTCACCGACGGAGACAGTTGCGGGAGTTTTTTTTGAACATTCGTTTATTCCCACTTGGTAAATAATACGATATCAATGTTTCGCCGGAGTTTAATTTCGCAAATTGACGATGGAAAAAAAGATAATACTGCTCACATATGGGAACTTAATAGACGAGTTACACAGGTACACTGTTAACGGACTGTATCCAGACTGCTACCAATAGTATACAGCATATTTTTTTCTAAATTGTAATATTATCATTTTATAGGTGCTTAATAGATGCACCGTTATAACTCGTTATTCAACACAACACCCATAGTTTGATTAATTTGTATTGCATCGAATTCCAGCAGCAGCACCGATCAATGAAATGATCGACTCAAAAGTAAAACATTCACATCGACGCACTTAGCAGGCCTCCTTGTAAAGGAATCGGCCGAAACAATGAATACCATATTTAATGAACGTATTCAAAGCCAGCGTCAGGTAATAACATTTACGGGGTGTAAAGGAAAATCACGGGTGGATGTACACCACGGGAATATTAATAAGCGGAGTGCTAATCAACCGCTCGTGTGTACGCGGCTTTACGACCGCGTCGCTTTCCCTTGTGCGAAAGGCTCTTCCGTGAGCGGTCGAAAGCCAGGTTTCCATATCTATGTCTCACTCGATTCTCATAAACATTTGAATGTAATATTGAAGATTATTTTATTGAAAGCGAGATTTCGTTGATCAATATTGACATTTATATCAACGAGGCTTAAAGCTGACTTAAAAAAAAGGAAGAGAGTTTCGTAGACAGAACATGTTAAAAACGGAGTTGTTCAACACGAGCGCGGCGAGGTCGGTCAGCTTTACGTCAACCACCTAGAGTCTTACAGCTCCAAATTTATCGTCTGAAGACGATATCACACACAATGCACATTAGAAAATTTAACACGCTATTTTATCGACAGGAATGTCAAATACCAATGTAATAATAATTTATATATTACTTTTCTTTAATTACATTACGTTATGTTTTATGGGCGACGTTTTAATTATTGGAAGTATTACATTAATGAGAATATAACTCACATTAATTTATAAATATCGGTCGTACTTTATCTAATAAGTACTTTATGTACTGCGTTAATACAAACACCTAAGCCTTAGGTTAGGTCCATTCGACAACAGTTCTATTTGATAGTATCAGGCGTTACTTTGCGGAAATTCATTGTTAAGTAGTCTACTCACCCTGATGATGCTCTGTTTTGGAGCGAAACGCGTGTTGGTGACGGTATGTATGTTGGTATATATACTTTTATCATAAATGCATGTCTTCCTTTGTCGGTGGAAGGGAGGTTTTATGCTGGAGGTTGCATGTATACAAGTATATACCATCATACATCGTTCTTGCGGATTGTTGCAAAGTAAATTAATACTTATTTAATAACAGTTCTATTTAACACATCATTTATGTAAAAAGTCACCTGTCAAACTGACAGTTATTGTTCGTGAAGGCAATTTGACAGAGGTTATTCTTAGTGTAGTTTGTTAATACTGGATCGAAATATCGATACATTTGATACGAATTGACATCAGCATTACAATATCAACGAAGTTTTCTACATCTAGTTCTTTTTCGTAAAACAAAGCCAAGTGTGTTTTCAGCTTTACCGGAATTAATTGATTCGGCGGGCGTTCGATATTATCTCGCGTAACGAGGGATGTTATAGCCGGCCTAAATTATGCGTCAGGTTTGGTGCCCGCGCGAGGTAACAGTAGGTCGAATCGATCGATCGATTGCAATGAACAGCGAAATTCTCAAACGTATTATCTCTTATCTTCAATGTTCATTATGAAAAGAAAATCAAACAATTTCTAGTATCTATTCTCTATAAATAAAATTAAAATTCCCTGAGGCAACATGGATACACACACAGATATACCAACAAAAACAGTCATCAGTTATACCCAACTTAGTTTCGTAGGCATGGAATTTTGAAATCTGAACAGACCATGGCCCTCAACTCGGACATGCAAGATCGTGTTACAGAATACATCATAATAAAATGGCAGTCAGACTTGAGATTGTTTGTATATTTATTGATTGAAATATAATACCAGTTACTACTCCTTACGAAAGGCATTAGAAAGCAACATTATACATGTGAATATCAAAGTCATTGCTCTCGACAACAATAAAGCACTCGAATGATTCAAGGCGCATTGTACTTTAATATTGTACCTTTAAAAAAAGTGTAGCGCAAAGCCGTACATCGAACCACCGAGTCATAATACAGCAGGAGCCAGCCAAGATCGAAGCTCATAACCTTTTATTAGTCAGTAAAACACGGCAGTTACCGTCTCGTATTTGTACCGCGCATTATATTGGTTGTGGACACGCTCCAGTACTTCGATGGATAGATAGCACCGGTATTTAGTTTACGACCTCCCCCCGGCATAGATGGCGGTGAAACTCCTTGGCATGAGTTTCGGGCCCGATTCCTAGTTCGGGAGGAACTTTATATAAGAGGAACTTTATATATATAAGTCGCATATGGGTGAGATATCAAAAGTGAAACGCTAGACCGCTCCAATTACCAATATTTCATTTGAAATATTTTATAATTAAATTAAATTAAACTTGATCTTATTTACTCGGATGGACAGGATTTCTGACGTCATTGACGTAATTCGAGCAGAGGAACGTGTCCAAAACAATTCAGTGTTTTAACAATAGATATCCACAAACAAAACCTTTCTTTCTTACCGTTTTCTCATTTCCTGGCTGACAACGCATCAGTGATACCTCTGGTGTTTCTAATGTCCATGGGTGACGGTGACGACTTACCATCAGGTGGCTCGTCTGCTCGTCTGTCGGTTTCCAGTCCGCCCCTCAGTTAGGCGCTGTCTTAGAACGAGTTGCCGAGTGTCGAGTTACAGCGACGGTGCTGCCATCACTCGGGTCACGTGCCGCGGTCCGTTCAGTAACCGTATCCATGACCGTCTGAGCGATATAGTGTTGTACAGTTTCAACCGGGCCGCTCACTTGCCACGTGAGTTTAAAGTGGTCAGCGCCACCCGTTTTCATTTTCAACACCAGCTGCGTCTAATTGCAAACTTAATTTTTAGCCGGATCTACAGCATTGCAATCAAAAAACGTTTAAAATACTTCACGGTTGAGTTTTGGATGAAGGGTGGTACTGAGCCGAGCAGCTGAACAACCATACCATCTTGCATAAATACATACGTCGGGATTAAATTGGGTGGTAGCCAAAGGAGAAGCGTTTATCATCTTAAAATATAATATAATAACAATTCATAAATACACGCACCCTGTATTTAGGGCATGGAGATACAAAAATAAGGCGTTACTGGTCATCTATCAGCACACTGGAGCCGGACTGTGAGAACTGGGCTGTGAGAAGGGTTCGTTTCCTGAACTGCTAATGACTCATGATCTACGAGCAACTACCTTACATTCAACAGTGTGCTTAATATACATAGTCGTTGGTGAGTTTGTTAGTTATTATTTGACAGACGGGTGACAGTATTTGACGGGTTTATAGATCTAAATGTAAAAAATATATAAACCGCCTGATGTTTCCCGACGCGAATCATCGATAACATAAATATTATTGATAACAAAATATAAATGCATCTTTGGGTCCTAGAAAATGTCCAGATTTGTCTCTCGCTGCATCAGCGTTCTTCGATCACACTTTAAGAGGTTTTGAAGCGGTTTAACAAGTTTTATTCGTAATTCGGGAAAATAGGATGCGGGCAAAGACTGTACGACCTATTCCAGTTTTATGATTAAGACAGGTTTATAACATGTGGTTATTGTCGTATTGTAGTGTCGTATTAAAGCTGGGAATGGGTTAAGTGCGGATTTAGACTAGGGTTTAGTGGAAAAAGTTATCGATAACAAAAGTTGTTCTTCACTCGTCGCGTTCTACCTAAAGGACGGTTGATTGGATAAAAAGCTTTTACGAGATAGACTAATGGTCATATTTATAAACCCATTTCAGTTATTGTTCAATTTTTTTACGTCAATAACAAGGGAGCTGATGGACATACACCGACTGTAAGCGGTCACCGCTGCCGATGTACACACGTGTGCAATACTTCTGGTGTCACTGACGTGTTGTTGAATAAATAGGAAACATTCAAATAGGAAACGTAGATATTTAAGGTTATTGCGTTTTCTTCCTTTATTAATAAAACGTCGCATATTTAAACTTTTTCTATATCGACAGCCTCACTGGATACTTCTGGCGTCCAAAAGTAGGCACCAGGGTCCAATTGAAGAGATAATAGTCCAAGGAATAAGCAGGTACAGCAGATTTCGTCTTTTTGAAAATCAGCAAAATATTTGGCTCGTGGCAAACTCTATACGAGTGCTTTGAACCGTTTACTTCGATTGTACACGCAGTTTGGGATAATAAAATCTCTCGTGCTTAGTAAATGTAAAGCTCATTCCTAATTAGATGCTTTTTGAGGGTTTCATTCAGCCGATGTTAAAACAGGACCCCTACAGTATCAGCCATGTATCTGTCTGTCCGTCTGTCATACATGATTTTGTCGGAATTTACTGTAGGAAACATTTTGTACACATAACCAGTGAGATTTTGAGATTTGAGAGAGAGAGAGAGAGACGGACGTACCTATATCGTAAATAATTCTTGTTTTGGATGTTTCGCTTTGTTAAATATTGTAAAATTTTGCGAAAATCCTTATGCCTCAATTTTTTTTTATTGTAACATCAGAATTATTTTTGGTTTTTTAATTATTTATGGCTGGTGATTTACAGTACCAAATCCTAAACTACGCGGTGCCGTTTTGGATTTGACCAATATATTTTTCTTTTACCGACTAAGATTATACTTACAGGAAAATATATCTTGTTATCTTCGTGGCGATTAATGCTCACTTACCTGGAAAGAAAAAAGTTAGAATTTAAAAAGGTACACGATACATATATACACGAGTACTTAGGTACCACGAAATCGAGTTTGCACTATACAAACAAATTAATAATTATGATCTTTCAATTTTTACAATCACCATGGATTTGTTTTCTCTCATCCCATTGCCGAATTGGACGAGGAAAAGATGAAAGTACCAGAGTCCAACACATATGAGTCGAACGCGGGAGGCCTGTTTCAACTTTAAAGAACAATTTACATAAACTGAAAGTTATAATACGCACATGCCTTTGAAACATATAGGAAAATATGTCCTGTATTCGAGTTTCTACCAACTTCTTTAACTGAGTTAAACACACACACGCGCGCGCGCTCCCATCCGTGTGTTGCAACTGGCACATAGAATAGGATAATACATTTAATCAATATTCCAGAACCACTGAGGAATGCGAGTCTGGGACATGGCTCCGGGCAGACACGGTCACTACCAACCGAGCTGTAGCGTTGTGTATCGTATTCTTCTGTTTCAAGTGGCTAAAGGGTGTTTCGATAACTTTTAGATTGAATCCCGATTCAATAGAGCGCAGTTTGCATCGCGACTCGCTAATCGAATCCCGCCCGCCAGTAAATTAACGAGCGAATAAGCTACCGGTTCTATTCCATTATAACTCTGATTGGGGCAGTGGGTTGAGTGAAGAAGATTTTTTAAAGTTGCTATGAACCGAAATTAGGTTCACTGAGCGGTTTACTGTTATTTGTATACCCTAATTTATTATTACGCTCGACTAGATTATATAAGCCTAATAAATGACATACTTTTGACCTAATAAACACTAACAAGGGATTTACGGGTCGTTAAAATTCGTATCTAAAATAAACCTGAATAAGCTAAACGAGTACTAGAAAAGGAATTTTAGATATTTATATTTTAAGAGCAATCTTTTTTTTTGGAATTTAGTAGTTAAAACACGTAACGACTTGAAACTTATTATTTAGTTTCAGTAAAAGAATGAATTTTGTTAATGAAGTAACTACATTTATTGAAACATCATGAAACAAAAAAAACGTAGTGGGCGCTCGTTAATTAAGATTATAAACATTGTTTTATATAAGCAGTCGACGAACGAGCATACGAGCTACCTAGTGGTGATCGGTAACCGTCACTCAGAAACAACAGTAACACCAATATTATTTTTAAAACTAATATTTTTATGAGGGCGTACCGCACTGAGGGAGAAATTGAATAGTCACGAATTGTGTATCCAATATAATATCGTTTTTGATTAAAATAATTAAACATCAAAAATAGAGCAAAGAATTCGATAAAAGTAATACCTCCTTGTAATAATTTCGTGAGCACGTCGGCATGTTTATTAAAATATAAGTAATTTCTTTCTGGAGTTATGTTTCAACTTACAAGATAATAAATTGTGATATTATAATTTGACTCACACGAGTAAAAGCTAATATTTTAGTATATAAACGTACGCTTCTTGTAAAATAAATATTTCATAATGAAGGACAATTGAGGAAAATGAAACAGGTCCTACGAGCTGTTATTCGTGGAAATGAAAATCCGGACAACTGCTGGTGGGTTCATTAGATCTCATGCAAAGTAATGCGTTATAACGGACGATAATCACTCAGTGATATAACGCATTGTTTGTACTTTTTGTGTCAGAACGCTACTACGCCAACAATAAAAGTGGTGGGTTAATAACGTTCCGTTTTGCGTTAATACTGTAAATATATGCAACATATACACGACAATAATCCATACTAATATTATAAGAATAGAGTGCGAATTGTTGTATAATTGCTAAATCCGAACTTATTATAAACGTAACGTCAATTAGGTTCGTGTATTAAAAACATGTTTGTATCTAACCTGCGTTACCTTAATTTTATTTCTCCCAAGACACTGGAGTAACAGATTCTGTTTCTGACAAATCGGCCCTGTAATTGAATGGCCAAATGAATGGTCTCAGGATCCATCCCATGTGCAGCAAATATTTTTGTGGTAGATAAATGTTTGTTTTCGGATTTTCGATGTTTGTAATGTTTCATTTGTTGGATAAGGACAGCACTGTTGGCGTCATGGTCAGACATCTTCGCGGGTGGATAATTGGGTAATTCGAGCAGCGTAACGTGTCCACAAAAAATCACTGTTGATGATTACGAATTACGAAACGAAACATGTAACAATTTATAGCAAAGAGGGACTAGTCTCCAATACGGTAAATACAAATAAGGCCCGCCATAGCGCATGTCCGTTAGCAGGCTTCGTTGTAGCACGAGCTATCAAGTAAGTGTTCAGTCATAGCGCCGGTGCTGCCATCACTCGGGTCACGTGCCGCGTTCCATCTAACAGCTGTATTAATGACTATCTCCGACACATTTATGTTTATCCCTGTCATCCGCAACATCAGGTTTCCTAGTGCAGGATTTGACCGTTTAGGCCTTAATTTACTTACACATGCCAAACCTGAGCTACTGTGTAGTATCAACTTTCAACCCTGTAAACACCTTCGATATTTGAGTAATTACCATGTTCTTTGGTGACCGATAGTAATTTAAGGATTCGTACTGCTCAGGGGAGTCCTTCATAGTGTTTTCGAAGGTACGTGACATATGATAATCCGAAACTCGCTGGACCGTGGCCTCACATTGTGAGAACAGACCTGAGCCCAACATTGGTACTTTTATTGGTTGATATATAAAATATTGGTAAGTAGAACAATGAACAAACATGACTTCACGAAGCTAAAATCTACACGACGGAAGACTCATACTGTACAATAATTCCAACCAACAAGGAAACTACCTACACATTACGACTCAAGTAATACAAACGTTTATATCGATACCCGAGAGCATCGGAATCTCGTGGTCGGTGAGACGTAACACCGCCGAGAGCCGAGCAAGATGGCCGCCGCCAGTTCATAAACCCGTAAGTCCCGTCTGAAAGGCTGCAACACGTATCTACGTACTTCCGAGAGGAAACTACGGGGGAAATAATATTTGTCGATGTCTTAGTGTATACACCGGCGACGCCGACACGTCGTGAACGCTAAGCTGGCGTACTATTCGGTGTGTGAGCGTAGGAGTCAACAGGCTTACAGCTAAGCCGTCTCAACATGTTCCTCAAATCAAAGTAAAACAACATTGTACATAAATTATTTTAATTATGATAAAAGCACGACAAGCGAACGGGCCGTGTGATGGTAACTTGTCTTCGACGTAAATGTATATCGTGTAGATCCTCCAATTAAAAACTGCTCACTTCTCCCTCAATTCATATAATCAAGTTCGTACAAGAACTAGCCACAGAATGCCGCTCTTAACCTCCGAACAATAGGCTTTTATTTTTATATCCGTGATTAGTGCAGCTACCGATATCTGTCACTCATCGGAGATACGTACAAATTAACACAACAGCTAAATTAATTCACATTCAGCTTTGAATCACATGGTTCATATTTTATAAATATGAAAATTACAATATTAATCCTGGTTAAAAAATAACGACACCAACGGAGCAATAAAACCAGAATAGTAGCTAACAATCATTTTGATGGTTATGTGGTGTTCACATTCTACTATACATATATACAATCATTTCTACCATTCGTAACACCAGCTTCGGCCACTGACAAGTCGTCGACGAAGAAGTAAGTGCTGAACAAGCTTGTTTATTAACAAGTACATTACCCCAGTCTTCCATCAGGCCGTAGACCGTCACACGTTGCGATTCAAACACACTTTTCTTTATTTTCATCCATCATAAATCATATTTGCACCGATTAATCTTATTTAACTTTCCCTAAGCCGCTGCCTAAGTGGTCTCATAGATACGTCTGGATAAGGCTTTCGCGGCTCCATCGCGACGGCTTGTGTTGATCGCAAGTTATCTAGCGAATCCTTCGTGTGACATTAGAAGTTCTGACATTTGGGTTGGTCACGAACGATTTAGACCTTCATGATTACAAGGAGTGACCTTTGCTATACCTAGTGTCACTATTGGTTCGAAACCTGACACTCCTGGGACGAGCTCGGCCGACAGACGCTACTAGAAAATTCTATCTGGTCCGGTGATGGTGGAGCTACAACGAGCCACATGAGGAATGTAATGTCGTCTGGTCCCGCAGTCTCTTTAAATTCTTGTGTTATTCTCCTTTCGTAAATTCTCTAAATGGGGTCACTTAAACATTTCGTTTTCATTCTGAAATCTGTATTATCAACCCATTTTCAAGTTCGAAATGAATGCTAAGATCGTTCATATCTACAATTTCTTATAAAGAATTGCATACTTAATAAACGCAAACTAGTTATCAAACTGGTTTATCCGTTACTTTATTTATTCGTTTATTTCAAAATTTATATACACGTGACACTTAAAATATACAGTAATTCAACACAAGGACAGTGCAAAAGTATCTACTGCTTTTTTTAAATGAAATCTCTTTCAGCAGATCTGGGGTCGGACAAGAGATGTGAGAGGAAAATTTAACGTACACCACAATTATTGGAGAAAAAAAATACAGACATAAATATAATAAAAATATATCCTTTTTTTCTTGGCCGATAACATATCGTTGGCGACCTCTGGTGTTGCGGATATGCACAGCAATCACAACATTGCCTCACGCGGTTAGCCGCCCGTCGATGTAAAACCAAATACCTATAACACAGTCTCACACTTGTGGCTTTTGAAAACTTTCAAAGCCCTCCAGATATACAAATATACATATTAAGCCAATGGGTGTTCTGAAACGTTATTATAATCACGGAGTCAGTCGTTTGCCTCTCACTCTATCGTGTACAGCTATTTCTAATTCGCTTTCGTAAATGTAGCTAGATTAGGTATTATTAAAATAATTCATGGTCCAAAAATTGTTTCAAGTTAATCTACTGAAGCATAATAATATACCACGTCGACTTTGAAACAAAAACAGAGTATGTTATTTTCTCCTAAGATAAAAATTCTCTTTAATATAAAAGATTTATAAATCTGCCTACAAATATTCTCAAATATGATTACAAAACCGTATTAAATGTCGGAGGCGTAGATATTTTATCATAAAAAAAACATTTTGCTATACAGTGTTCCTCGATAAGGTGCAACTCCGAAAACAGGTGACATAAGACCGAAAATTATCGACGAAAATGTTTTTTTTTTACTACTTGTTATTTTTTTTTATACGCCAATTAACATTTTTATCTCGTATTCTGGATCCTATGCACAAAATAAAGTATTTCTCCTAAAGTAACGGGCCGATTTTGCTGAAATAAACGAAAAATCAGTGCCAAATATCTAATGATGACGATAAAATAAGAAGCGGCAGGAAAAATGTCTCTCAGGACTTAATTTTTATTAATAACTGTGAAAAAAAATTTTTTTCATACTATTTTCTTAATAAACTCAAATTTTCTCGAAATTATCACCATAATGTTAGTTAATTTTATAATTTATCATTATTCCTCATAGTATTAGCTTTCAAATAAATAATAAATCAACATTGTGTCTCATTAAACATGGTAGCTACGAATTCCTAAACAAAACGGAATAAGCATGATAAAATTCGTTTATATGAAAATGGTTGATATTTAGAATAAAAAAAATTTTAAATTTAATCCATAAAATTATTTATTTCTTTAGATCATTTAATGCATGAGGTGCTCAAAATGTCCCCTGCGTTGTTGTAGGCACATTGCCACACGAAAAGCCACTTGTTGTGTGGCCCTTCGTATGATTCGTGATTCAGTTTTTAGATCTTCCACACACTCCGTGTCCATCTTTTGTGCCGTATTGGGGCGGCTTAGAATACTCCCCCCAATCCCATGCTGCCAGAACAGGGTGTTGTAAGAGGCGACAGAACCCAGCCTGCTTGGTGGTAGGACTTCGCTTAAGGATTATATTATCAGTATTATTATTAAGTCATTAATATTATTACTGGTATTATTATCTTTCCGTGAAGCCTGCCTGGCTAGCTACCACCCTCCTACTTGAGTCAACTGCCAAACGACTCGTCGTGTTCCGGCTGGAGGCTTGAGAGCCAGTACTTGCTTGCTTTCTAACCTTCTTCTCATTTCCTGGCCGACAACGCATCAGTTATACCTTTGGTCTAGCTAAATGTCCATGGGCGACGGTGACCACTTACCATCAGGTGGCTCGTCTGCTCGTTTGTCGGCCATTAAAATAAAAAAATAAAAAACACTGCATAATGCGGTCAAGCAGCTCGGCCTCGGTGTTTATCGTTGCGCTGTAGACTTTTTGCTTCATGACACCCCATAGAAAACAATAATTATGCTCAAAGATGGATTGGGCGCGCAGGTCCAGTGGGCTGGCCAGTCCGCTCTCCTGATCTGACACCCCTGGACTATTTTCTATAAACACCATCGCATTCGAAGTTGCTTAACTTTGTTTGTCACAGCCGTCGGGCTACGAGCGGGCATAAGAGCCGGCAATTGAAAATCATCGTTTAACGAACGACATTCACAACGTAACGCAAACGCTGATCTGAAAATCAATCGGACGTGAGGAAGTGGGTCACAGTCGCGGCTCGCAGCGCAGCCGGCTAACGAGGTTTAGTCATCTGCGCGCTCTGTTACGTTAGCTGCTGCAGCACACACGTTCAGAACGCGTCACATTATATAACTAGCGTTAACTTAACTTTGTAACAGATAAGTATGGGAATGTAATATTATTTCTTTTCTTTTACATTTAAACGTCTCGAATTTACATACTAGGAGAAATCCGTGTTGTAGGGAACTTAAAAAACATATTTTTGCGAATACATGAGAAGATGAATTAGGGAGTGCGAATGATGTGTGTTTTATGTAAATAGTATAAATATAAACGGAGTCGTTATTTCCTAGAGTTTTCTTAAAACCTAGTTATTTTATACAACAGGTTTCAATGCAGTTTTCACTACAATGTTTAGATAATTCCTTAAGGTGTAAGCCTTGCCCTCGCCATTTATCTTAGAAGGTATCAAATGCGAATTCATCAATAGCAGTGCCATTTTTCACCCTTAACATTTATTAGTCGTGAATTTTTCAATCCGTCGGACTCTGGATGGGCGTAATCGGATGACGTCGGATCCGGCCAATCGAGAAATACGTTTCTAATTCAATATTGATAATCGATTATTCGAGTGTTAATATCGAGTTTGTTTTTGTAACGTGGGGTGGGGAAAAGCATTAGGCGTGTAGCTAACAGTTTTTTAAATCATCCACTATTCATTCATTTTCGTATATACGTTTCGTAGAATGCATTGGTGTATATAATGAAATAAATCTGCTGAACTTACATAGCATCTCATACATTCACCAGAGATCAGGTTATTTTAGGATGTTATTAATATCACTTGACTGAGAATGATTGGATTGAGTCTTGCGAGCTTTCAAAGCGGGGTATATGGTGAAGCGTTACAGCTTCATTTCGTATACAACTAATGTAATTTAAGTATTGGCAAGAAACCTATTGAGTGCAGAGCCCAATCATTCAGAGTTGCAGCCTACGTGCCAAAAGATGGCGTAAATAGGCTCCAAACTAATTAAATACTGCCTCATCGGAATTGGTCAAGCCGACTACGTAATACCATAGTATTTTTCTTCTGTATTCCTCCGTTCGACATACCCACAAAACGTCACAAATTTCTTTTTTTAATGTTTTATGTGGTTAAATATATACACGATAAAGATATAGTTTTGGCACATTCTTAACATTCATAAAAATAATAATACAATAAGAGGGTTACTACAAAGGGCGATATTACAAAATGTTACCTGCATCTCTAATACACATTCTTCATGGAATCATTGATATAGGTTTTACTAACTGTATTCCAGCACAGTATCGACGGTACAAGCCGAAGGAAAAGCGCCGCCATATTGAACAATTTCCCGCCAACGATTGGATAATGGCCGCCGGAAATGGTTCCGCCGATGACGTCACGTCACTTCCGGCGCCCCGGCCCATACAGCCTATTTGATCTTGCTTGTTCGATGAGGAAATATGTGTGCGACAATATGTGTTAGTTTTATTTATTCCGACAGTTGTGAAGTACTTATATGAATCCATGAAAAGATTTTTTGTTGAGTTTGTGACGCTAGCCAACTGCTAATTGGCGTATTTCACATATATATTTGGAAATATCACCCAGTCTAGTCTTTAGATGAAGACATATTTAATGATAATATATGCAAATATAAATAAAAATTTGAATACTTACATTTAACTTTCGGGCAATATTACCTAAACATTGAATGCTATACTTAGCTAGCCCTAAAGTTGAAAGAAATGTAGCATCATTTTACGTCGCAATTTACTAAGGGACTGTAAAACCATGTCAGAAAAAAATTGCTAAAAATGTCTGAACATATTTATATTAAGTCGTGGTTGCCTACAATTGGGACGACTCATAATGTATTTCTAAATTTATAATGATAAATGTGTTGTGTACTTTCCGTCGGCGATATTAATTAAAATAATATATATATTTATAGTAAATTACGATAAATTTTAATAAGCATTTAATTAAAAGAAAATTAAGTGCATGTACAATTCGACCTCCGGTCTTAAGTGTGTGTGACCAATATTTAAACCCCTAGTATATCACTGATGTAGTCAGGAGTAATGAATGAACGGTTACACACAAAATCCTTGCATTACCTTTCCCTGTGCAGTAAAGATAGCAACTGGGCTACGAGGTCGTCGCTACGGATGTTTACTGCAATTGTGTAACTCGGATATTTCAAATACAGAGACTGAAAGGCGGCTTTAATGCCGACATTTGTGGTCGGAATACTAAATACCAGATATCGAAGCATACTCAAATTCAACCGACCCCTCACCCTTGATGTTATTAAAGTTATTAACAAAACATTTGTGAATTTTATTATTACTATATGGGGATGCTTAAAATTAAAAAAAAAAAACAACTTCAGTTCCACTCTGTATAAATTTATTTTTTTTTTGAGAACAGTGAAGGCTTGTATATTTGAAATAAATGAATCGAGTAAGATCTCCAGTGATTAAGTCTCCTCTAGACTTATAACCCCTATTTTTACCAAGTGAATTGCTATTTAAAATGAATTAACATCAATTTATGTGACGAGGTAGCGACGAATCCACATTTTCATTTAACAACCGACGAACCTGATAAATATCTAACAGTTTATTTGAGAATGTTGTGTGGGTAGTTAGCAATCTTTTAATATGTAATCAAAATGTGGGTAGAATGTTCTTCCTCTCTCCTAATTAAAACGTGGACGATAACGGACGCGTTCTCTTTGCGCGGATACCCTTAATCGATTCATAGTTCGGTACGACAGCCTAGAACTTATCAATATTTTTTAAAACATTTCTGTCTGATGCATACATAACAGGTAACTGTTTAACATTCTTTCTAGGTATTATTTAGTATTATAATCATAGAAAAAATCTAAAATGATAAAGTAAATAAGTGTATCATCGGCCCAAACAGCGAAAACCTGTTATAACGTGGTTAATGTAGACTTAGCACCTATCCGAAATTATTCGATACTTTTTTATCGGATTCGGTTACGTTTTCGAATATTTTTATTTTGGATATCCGATAGTTTCCGTGACGGTTACGCAGCTTCATAACATCCTTGGTATATACCATCGGTAATTTTTAACATCTCTTATTTATATAAATAAACTTTATAATTTTATACTCTTGACTTAATATCGATTATATACTGAACTTGTAAGTTATTGTTTTTAGAAAAAAAAATCATATAAGTAATTTCTTTTAGAAAATCATGTTTAAAAGTGGCTTCTGTTATCGGCACGGGAAGATCGTTACATCCTGTCACCTTTATAACAAAATTTCAAATTACAGCCTCATTCTTTGTTCATAATGATGTAATACGGAAAACAGAGTTTCGACTTTAAGATGACCCGAACATGTTAAGCCCTAGTATTTTACTTTAAATAATCAGAAAATAGCATCAAAAGCAATAGGTGACTTAAAAACGATACGGAACCCTCGGACGGGTTCTATTCGCCGTCGTAACCGCACGCGAACGTTCCCCAGTAGGTACTTTATTCATCAAATCTCATTGTAATACGGGAATTATTCGAAACCGTTCGAGTGTTATTTCATTAAGCCATTATTATTGTTGAGATCGCGGGGCGACCGAGTGGTTCTTTTGTGTCTGTCATAAATAAACTTTGTCACGATTAAACGAGTTCCGATTTAAAAATAACAACATGGCGGACGTTAGTTTTTAAATGTTAAAACCGATAAATATTATTATTTACGGTAATCTTTCTCCCTTCACACACAACAGGAGGAGGGTTTAAGAAAAACTTTTGTGAATAAATTGAAAGTTATAAGCATCGCAAGATATAAAGTACAATCCTAACGAGATCGATCAGTCTTCTGAGCGTAATAAATTCTGTTTAACAATATCACCAATGGGACACTTAATTATTGTGGAAAAATGTAAAAAATAAATAACATATTATATGATTTTGAGAAAACATGAAACACAGCATGAAATACATTTTTAGATAATAAATCTATTATTTCTATAATTGCTAAGGATCAAACTTAAAATAATTAATTCCCAAAATGCTACGATCAGGCAACTACATACGTGACACACAAATGTTTGGATCTGGGATCATAAAAAGTGCCGTTCATTATGATATTATATTTATATCACTCGTGCTCAATATGGATGTGTGAGTGTGATCGTTAATTATAAACTTAAAACACATGCACATTCTTAGCCTGCAAATACCGATGTTGAAAAATATATTGCCCCCACATATTGCCCTAAGCACACAGAGCACATGCGACTAACCGTGGAAACACTAAAAGACAATAAAATATTCATTGCAAGGTCACCTGGGACAACGGACTAGACGACGCACCTCTCCCGTGGGTGCGATTTCATCCCTTCCTCACTCCTCCCACTTTGCACGCGAGATGCAACCCCTACCTATTATTAGACGTTCAATAATTTTTCTTACTTTTTAACTGAACGTGCTCTTGCTTAGATCAAAACAAGTCGGTAACCGTGTGTAAGTCAGCGTTTTTATCATATTCCATAGTAATTACTCGTACAGCCGTATAGTTTTCATAAAACTAGGGATAATGATTACAGAAGAACCATTTGAAAAGACTTCATCCGATTCGCTAATTTCCAAAAACAAGGAAACCTCCAACGCTTTGACAGGCAAACCGACAACGCAGCAACGTTTGGAAAAGAAGTGACAAGATGTCCGTGATTGTGTGAAGATGATGGATGCGCATACATTGCTTATTAATCTACCACCTAGATCGAAAGTATGCTCAAAGGAACGACAGGGACAACTCCAGACATCAATACGCGACTACGAGGCCGAAACGCGATGTAAGTTTTGGTAGTTCTGCCCTTACACTTAGATCCGATGGCCCTGTAAGCAAAACAACGCATGATCTGGTGACTGCTTTGCTTGCTTAAACATCATAGGCAAAATAAAAAAAAGATGCATTTGTTTGTTTGCTAAGCATTGCGCGAACTTTGGCAGTTTTAATCACCCACGGGCTCAAATCACTTTTTAAAAGAGAGGGATAGGGTCATCTGGGTATGTTACACTTACTCTATATTATACGAAAGCATGCCGTGTATGTATCGATGACGTTTCTATTCAGTACTAGATTCGTTGCTACTTAAAATCTATGTTCAGAACTTCAAACACCTTATGTAAGCACAGATTGGAAACTGGAAATTCGGAAAGCGTCCAATATGAGTAACGACGAAACAATTATCTTGTATTTGCGAGTCGATTATTAATTTAAAATTAATTAAAACCCGTAAATTAAAACTGTTGTCGTTACCTCGCACTGTCCTCGAGTCGTTGTTTGAATATGAAAGCGTGGCATGAATTATTGTGCTTATTTTTATGCGATATTTTATGGCCGCCATGAAAATAATGGAAGTCTGGCCGGTAAATGGCCCGATAAAACGAGGTTTCTGGCAGTTAAAGATGTGTTGACTTTTTGGCCGTTATAAAAATAGACGTTGAGCATCAGCTAAAAACTATATATATATATATATATATATCTTCGTCCCAAAAGCTGATCACATACCGTTTATAATCCAAAAGCAATATAACTAACTAATTGTATACATTTTTTAAAACGGTCCTTAAAGACGATTGTCCTTAGCACAATAACTATGAAATGACATGTAGGTATGATATGTATCATAGGGGACAAAACATAGGAGTAACAAAATTGAATGGTGAGTGCAGAAATTAACTCCAAAACATACGCATGGAAGATATAATTTTAAATCCACTAAGCCAAAATTGATTTTAGTTACCAAGATCTTACCTATCGAAGAACATTTTGCTGCAAAAGCAACATAACTTTGCAAATAACGAATTAGAACTTACTAGTTTCAGTGTGTTCGCACACACCGTCCCCTTGCGATTCCGACGCGCCACCGTCCAGACCATTCATGAATGTTTGAGAACGCTCCGGCTCCATAGGGGACATTTACAGTTATTGGCGCCAAATTGCTTTTACATCTTCTACAATGCTGTGTAAATAGAGCTCTATAAGCTCTATATTTCCGTTCGGTCTTTTGAGAAATTAACAACAGTACACGATATTTATCTGTCCATTTACACGTAATATTTTAATATCTATTGAATATCGCAACCGGCCAACTTTGATTATTAAAAAAGCATTAAATCAGTCTGATGATTTATGTTAATTTTTTTAGATGAATTAAAAAATATTATTTCGCAAAGTAAGCTTTCTCTCTTTATATTTTTTTAACTAGATCCACATAGCAAACCATAAATTACAGAAACGCTTTATTTAACCATAGCCACCAGACCCGTAACACCCAAGGCAGTCAGTAACGCGTTTCCGGTTCAGAAGGAAGCGCAAATTCAGCCTATTATTTATGTTTGTACCAAAAAACTCGAACGTACTTTCGGTGTTTACATATCAATACTTAAAATGTATATTTAACTGTATTATTTAGTTATTTGTTTTTACACCCAATTAAGTTACAGGTAACAAAATGTGTATGAAAAGTTTTCACAAGGGCCCAACTTATCCGTAATCAGAAATCTCATCCAGTAGACCCAAAAAGCGGAACAATGATAGAGAGAGGCCAACATAGTGCGACCCTAAACAACAATATATATCAAACGAACTATTAACTACCAATACTAATATACATACTTATCTAACAGATACACACACAGATAGATATTGTTCTATTTTACAAACGGACATTTTTATAAAAATAACACCTACGTAGTTAAAATAAATAAATTACAATGGGCATGCATATATTTTTTTCATACCGAACGTAAAAATCCAGCATAACAACATTCCTCGCAAACAAATTGAAACGTACGACCGCAACAATCTATTTCAATGTATCTCCATCAAAATCTGTTATTTCGTTACTGGAACGTGCTTTTAGTTGAAAAATATCGCGTGCGAAGATTATATTTGTAACAGTTTATTTTTTGATACAAAAATACAATACTTGACACAAAAATAAATAACTACCTCCATGATTTATTATGAGGTGGCGTAGTAATAGTTTAATAAAATAAATGAGTCCATATACGGCGGCCCGAATTGTTGATCTTGTATTGACAAAGAGTTCATCATTGATCGAAGTGTATAAAAGTTTGCAGGTTAAGCGTACGTACATACATTGTGTTAACAGTTAATCGTACTTCTAATCACGTGTTTAATGAATGAAGCGTGTTCATTGATCACCTTTTGTGCAAAACACGTGTTAATGGATTACGATAAAGGGTAATAAACAATTAAATAAATAATTTAAAAACGTCTTTAATAGCAGTCGAATTGAAGCTCTGTGTAACATATTGTAGGCGATGACGAATCGGATTTATTTTAAATGTATGCGTTTAACGTAATATGACTTATGATTATGAATCATTCATACACTTTGAACTTATCTAATTTGGACCGATAAATGAGAGAGTGCGAATTTTGTGAGTTTGTGTGTATGCGGAAGGTAATCTCCGGAACCATGGCACCTATTTGAAAAATTCTTATACCATTTAAAAAATTCTGGACAGACACAGCTATCTATCTTGTTCGTATTATACTATTCAGAAATTAGCATAAATTATTAAAATAGATAATTATTCAATCCGAACGAAGTCGGGGCGGACCGCTAGTATACAATAATTCTACAAGTAATTAGATACAGACGAATATCTGTATAATCTAAACTAATTTTTGACTAAAGCAAACCTAAGAAACAGCGAATAAAACTATGACCAAGGTTGGAGTGATCACTTAATTTCCATACCAATGAAAATAAAATAATTAATAATTATATATTGACCAGTACGTAAGGCGTTAACTAATAAACTGAAAACTACATTCTAGATCTGCTAAGGCACAACTAGAATACACAGTTACATAGTAAACCTCCGCAACAAATCTTCAATTTTCTATTTAGTAAGTGCTCTATACGACTAAAATGTTCCTTCGGGCCGGATAACACAAACAACGATCATTTTGTGGGGAAATACATTCTTAACGCAATTGTGCAGTAACAAATCTTCAATTTCCTCTCTAGTCGAAACGACGCTAAGAGATTTGTCCGGATTAGTAGTTGTTGATTAAAAACTAAACGCAAGTGGCGACGCCTGGCGGACCATCGATGCGGACTTGGGATATAATCAATGATTTATTTTATATTCGTTGGTCTCGACAATGTACTTATTAAATTCCGTAATATAAACTACGATTCTTGTAATCTTTAATTTCACAAAACCGTGGTTGGGGAATAAAAGGCTTGTACGAATTAGTAAATGTTGATTGTAATCTTAATGCAAAGAGAACTGTTCACTGCGCGATTATTAATAATTTATGAAACAACATTAACAACAATAATGATAAAATAGTAACACTGGTAATTTACTGTGATATTTCCACTTCTGAATAAATTAACTTCCTGACTTTCCCTATAAATATACTTATATTTGTATATGTTTTAATTATCTTTTTGTCTATGAGGATAAAAATTTACGAAATACTTAACCTGTATGGTTGAGCAACTGAGTTACATTATGATGTTTAGCCTCTTCTTTATATGGATTCCGAGACCGTTGTAATTTTAAAATTGACATTCCCGTCACAATCTAAAATAATGACAGACTTAGATATCTGTTATTAAAAAATAGTCCCGAGCGTGTTGCGCCAATAGTTATAGTATGTAATTGTACTTGTCAAAGACAAATTTTAGCAATAATAATATTCGGAAAACGGGCGTTGCGTCGAGTGATCATGTTATTGTCCGTTACATTTACTTACTATGTGACTGTTGTTAGAAAAGAATGTACAAGAAATACTGCAAAACCTTAAAATCGATGAACAATCAAAATGGTCCTTCGAGTCGGATAACATATAAATTACGATTCGTGAGCAACAAATCTTCAATTCCCTCGCAACCACGCCGGAGACTAAAATGTTTACAGGCAATAGTGGATGTTGATTAAAAACTAAATGCAACGGGAAGCACTGAGAACAGAATTAGCAACAATTTATGATCCATTTACAAATAAATTTCTTATGATTGTTTATATTTTTATAGTACTTGGGATAACGGTAAAACCGTTGTGGTTTAATTGCAGCCAATTGTGACACCTTCAGAATATGCCGTGAAGGAAGTAACTTTACGATCGATGTTATCGTCTGATAAGTCTGTCGGGGCATGCCGCTCTGAGCAAACTTGTGTCTCGGGGTTCAGCAATTCTTAAAAATAAAGCATTCCACCTCGGTCCTCAATCGCAGCCGTGCGCTAACAACTCTGAAATAAATTTAACAGCGCTGTGGTTTAATTTAAAGTAAACATCAGGTGGATCGAATGTCCATTTGATACTAATACCTCTGACTTAAAAAATAACCAATCTATCTGCGTTGAACGTATAGGTACGTGTATTGTTACACGGCAAACGTTGCCCTGCCTCTGTATATGTTCATTTATCTATGTATATATACAGTTCATGATTTGTATGTAATACGGTATTTATTATTCATGGAAAAAATGCGAAAAAATTTCCCATGCTAACGAGATTCTATTTTCACCAGCTCGTCTGATTGACGGCCGAGCTGCCGATGCCGCACGTGTTTGGTAAATTTTCTGCCCGATTTTTTGACCACTCATCATCACCGTACTATGAAAAAAACATGGTACCGTTAAGTCGGTATGGGAAGACACGAGACGTGATAAACCCCATTAAGGCGAGTCGGTACTGAGAGCTTCACTCGGATCAATGCTGTTCTAGTTCATGATTAGAACTCGAACAAACACAATAGGACGTATCGAACCAAACGTGTGTGTGTGTCTGTGTGTGTGTGTGTGTGTGTGTATGCCTTATGTGTATGACTGATAAAACTAGTTTTTATTTATATTCACGCCAGTATTGTAATTTTTTTACTGTTATTGTATTAAAACGAATCGAATTTACTAGTGATCCAGCGTGGCGAATGAATGGTGTCCTGTTCGATTCCATGTCAGGGTCAAAGTTAATGTGATAGAAAAACTTTTACATCCAGGTCGTGGCTGTTCGTGATTTCTTGTTTGAGACCTTGTTTATTGCGGGGGTGCGTGTGGAAGATTTATTAACGTAAATAAAGGTTTATCCCTTAAAGGGAAGATTGTATTGAAGCATTTACGTATAATAAATACCGTATTAATAAATTATTAAAAAGTTGTATAGTACCTGTGTAAGGTGTAACTCGAGCGGTTCTATGCAAGTATTTTCGTGTTGAGTTGAGATGGGTGAAAGTGGTGAGCTCAGCTATAAAACTATAAAACTTATTACTACTACTATTACATATTACATATTACTACTTACCAACTTGAATAGAATTGTAATCCCGCTTGAGTTCGTTTACAAATTGCTATGAGCGACAGTGGCCTCTTACATATTACATATTACTACTTACCAACTTGAATAGAATTGTAATCCCGTTTGAGTTCGTTTACAAATTGCTATGAGCGACAGTGGTCTCTTACATATTACATATTACTACTTACCAACTTGAATAGAATTGTAATCCCGTTTGAGTTCGTTTACAAATCGCTATGAGCGACAGTGGCCTCTTACATATTACATATTACTACTTATCAACTTGAATAGAATTGTAATCCCGTTTGAGTTCGTTTACAAATTGCTATGAGCGACAGTGGCCTCTTACATATTACATATTACTACTTACCAACTTGAATAGAATTGTAATCCCGTTTGAGTTCGTTTACAAATCGCTATGAGCGACAGTGGCCTCTTACATATTACATATTTCTACTTACCAACTTGAATAGAATTGTAATCCCGTTTGAGTTCGTTTACAAATCGCTATGAGCGACAGTGGCCTCTAACACCAGTCAAACAGTAAGCTAGTTACCTGCTTATTGTTCTAAAAAATAGTATAATGTAGCATTAGAAGAAAATAACAACAACAAACTCACTATTATATTCATGTCATGAATATATCAACATGTAGTTTCAAAATGAGACGCTCCAAGCGAGGTAGAGTCAACAAACCAAACAAATAATTTTCATTCAGCGCTCGCGTACAAGTAAGATAATTTAATAACAATACTGTAGCGGTACGTAAAAACAAAACGGTGAAACTAACCTCCATTCCGTACATTATCAAGATAAGCGACACCACCTTGAAACTGAGCCGGGTAGTGTCTGCAGAACAATGAAAATTATGAAAAATAAACATTTTCACATTGAGTGTACTTTGAACTAAGCCGTTTTACTGGGAAAACTTTATAGCGAACTACACAGGGAATAAATATTCTAAGGAGCCTCGGAGTAGCCGCATGTCGCCTCAGTTGAAGAACAGAATGGATGGACAAATGAATAGTACTATGTGATATAAGCTTTGTTTTTATAAAATTTTCATCATCTGGCTTGGTGAAGGAAATAATTCGCGGAAATTACCATAACCAACTCTCGGTCTGACTAAACTCAGCAAATGAGCAGAAATGGATTGTGACGAAAATACATTGATTTTTAACCCATGTGAATTGATTCTGATTAAAATGTTATGTCTGTTTGAGTTTGGTTTAATATTAACATGGGAAGTAATGTCTACTTTATGATTGACCGATAGCCAATTACCTAAATATTTATCAACTACAAAATTACTGATTTAAACTAATATCCACGAAACAATCTAACTTTTTATGCAAGCCGTACATAGCCGGCGGTCACTTACAAGTATTGCGTTGGAGCAATAAAAAATATAGGAAACTCAAATACATTATTCGCGAGACTGCTCCGACACGGCCGCTTTACGACACGGGACACGAGACGGCCGCGTCACGGATATTGAAAATGGGTTTGACGTAATAAATGTTGTCTTTGAAATATTTATGGATATGGACGACGCCCGCGAGGTACCCGTTATCGCAATGGAACATGTTCAATATATTTGGATCGAATTAAAAAAGGCTGTGAAAGTCTTGCGGTTCCGAATTTCATCTTCGACCGTTTTAGATTGGAATCTCGCATATATTTTACAGCACGATAATTCCAGGAAGGTAAACATCTTGAGAAAACCTGTATTTCTACTATTAATAAAGGGTGTAGAGACCGAGCATGCGGTCCAGCGGGTTTAGCGTCAACTCCTACCCATGGTTATCTGCCAGCTTCACATAGCATATTATAACCCCACTTGTGGCCGGGCACAGGTCTTTGCTGGTACAGAAGCCCTGATAGACGATCGAGTTGAAATCTAGAGCGTTCCAATATAGCAGCGCCTGTCGAAACACAGCTACTTTGAAACAACCTGCTACATGGTACAAAGGTACATAAGACATTTCTACTTGAACCAGTTGCACTACTAAATACCTCGACAGAGTACTCTACAGGATTCACCAACTATGTTGACAGACTAATCACCCTGCAATGAATTAACCAAGAGTTTGTAATCAATCAGCAACCACTGACCTATTGATAAAAATTGTTAGCAATGGCAATTATCAATTCAAGGGTTAATAGGTTTTTATTAAAATTTACCATCCAAGACTACATCGCCACCCAATCTAGATATCGTCTAGAATTGCGATCAATAATAAGCTAGTAACTATTAAATAAAGTCTGAGTCGCTCTTGAAAGTCCCCAGTTTTTAACTTTCTTTAAACCTAGTACAATCGGACCGAAAACAACCATATTGTCACCGCGACGGCCGTAAAAAAACAGTACCTACCTACTGCAACTTAGTATTACAAATGAAAATATGTGCGACATCGTAAAAGGGCACGCGTTAATATGACGCTTTGCGAAAATTTATCACCCCGTGCCGGCGATATATCGAACGCGGGTGACGTAACGTAACCCATCTTCATAATACAGTGCCGTTTTATTGGGATAAGTTGTGTACTGAAATATGTATTAATTTCACCTACATAGACAATGAATATAACTGATAACGATGAATATATGACGTATCATATTAATAAATGACGTCTCCGACAGAACTCTATTGTCGGAATGAATGGATGCAAACATTGATTTTATATATATATATATATATACATCGTAATATATAGGTTTATGTCCATCTGGAGTGATGTACCATTCAAATGGTATAAGAATTTTTCAAATAGGTGCCCCGGTTCCGGAGATTACCAAATACACATATACACAAACTCACAAAATTTGCATTTTATCTCTCTCTCTTTATATTAGTATAGACTAGGGTAGGTAAACATATATTAACTCATTTTACCTGATATTAGGTAACGCAACAACATATCAAACAAGACTGCTATCTGATTAATATTAAATGATTCATGTGTGTTATTTACCAGATATGAATACCTAATTCATAATCGAAGTCTACTGTTGCATTGTGTTTTCGAGATAGTTGGCACGGCAGGCATTTGTGTTGTGGATCAGGTCACCAGAATCTCAACATTCCAAACTCCGGAGAACTATTTCCTTAAATATACCAGACTATCAGGACGTTCTCAGCTCGAAAACCAATTTTAAGTATAATTCACGAGGTGTTAATTGACAGCAAATTCTATAATAAAAAGTAATACCAACCATAAGCACATTCTTTCCCGTACAAAACCGTCACGGTTATTTTTTTTCGTTATTTAATTACATTAAACTAACGTATTTATCCAATTGAGTCGTTCAATTAAGCGTTTCAACCGTAACCCCGGTAGCATATGGTCGTTGAGATCCATCCCCCCGAGTCCCTCGACCAGGCCACTAGCGCACCCAGGGTCAAATCATGCAAGTCATCTCATTGATTGAGATAAGTCATGCGATTGTTGCGTGAAATCATTATTACTTCATTGTGATATTGTTATTCTATTACGTTGTTATATTTTACCCCTCAGTATTTTCTTGAGAAGACCAGTAAAAATGAATTCTGACTTACACAACTTTTACTTTTTTAACTTATACGTTTTATCACATAAAATAATATAATAAAAAATAATTATAGTGCATGTAATCATTTTATACCACGTGTATAATTGTCCAATACGTTTAGGAACGTTACACTTTTCCCAGATTGCTGATAGAGATTTGGGAACATGTCTCACCTCGTACATCTAGCACGATTTACATGTTTAGGAGTCTGCGTTTTCCACCTGTATAAAAGAGTTCATGTGCATAACAGCATTTTTATATTGTACTAATCCTTATACATATAACTAAATTTATATTGCACATTGGACTGGGACATATGGTCATTCAGGACTCGGCTCCCCAACATTTCCTCAAAACGCCAAGTCATTTCATTGATGAACATAACTTATGCTACTGATGCATGAAATCTAATTCAAATTAGTGTGACCCCTGTTTGTCACCCCAAAATTAACGTTATGTTTAATGTCCGCACCAAAAAAAGGACCATGCTTAGATAAAGTTGGACTTTGAGAAATTTAATTTATCATCTCAAGTAACACTCTTCAGACTATCCTCTTACGTACGAGTATGTGTAAAGAGGATATATAAGTTTGTTGAATTTGTGTTCGCGTCTGACTGAACCAGGAGTGACTGAGTTGCCCTTCAGTTTGAAGATTGGCATTAGCTAAGGATAGAAATAAAGCGTGCATCTCATTCTCGTACCCGTTTTCAGAAGTAGTAACCTAGCATGATGTCTGTGATCGGCCACACATGTCACTGGGGTTTTTTTGTAATGTTCGAAATGGCCACTGGAATCCCATTTGTTAATTCCACAACAATTTAAAAATATATGTTATTTACTTGTAATTCAAATTTAATTCTGTGAAACTGACAAACATTTGAAACGTGCCGGATAAACGGGGGTAGGCGAGTTACCAAATCTTCAACAGCATTGAGCGTAATATAAGAGCATTGAGGATAAGCGTATTGACAAATTATGCACAGCACCAGTATCACAATTGTTTACTTTAAAAGGTTTTTTCATACACTTTTTGGGAATAAACGCGTTTATTTACACACTGCGTATTGAAGATATTCGCTTTCAATTTTGCGAAATACAGCAAGTTCTGTCATAAAAACCAAACTAGTTATGCAAGCCTGTACACCGTTAAACAACATCTTGTTACGCCGAAATGCTTAGATAGGGTCGGCTTTTCTTTGAACAACAAAGACGATGGACTACAATGAGTTCTTATATAATGCCGTTACCATGATCATATACATAGAATATATAAAATTAGTGCATTATTTACTTTTCGCCATTACCATCCAACGCCATAGCTCATCAATTTTCGTTCCGTTATCAGTGTCGTCACGTCGCCCATCAACCACCACCACCACTAGTTGATTCGATATGCAAATCCGTCCGCTATTGTTGGTTCCATCCAATATATTCAAATCTAGCCATCCATTCACCCTTGCCGCATGCATCGAATACTGAACTAGTAATGGTGACTTAAAATAATATCGTAAATATATTAATCGTGCTCTTCATGGAACTGCACTAGTGTGGCGTGGAGAAATACGGTTAGGCTTTCACGTAGTGTACGTAGTTTCTCAATACTATTCACCATAATACGAGCAGTATCGACACTATTCAAGTATCAAATAAATGTATCTTATTTCTTGTGTTCTTATTAAAGAAAACATGAATGGTTCAAATTTCAATTCAAAAATTAAACTCATCCATCTTCGATCGACAGCACGTAACGACCCGTACATTCGTGAACTAACGGGCGAACTGTCATCAACAATTGACATTTATTTTGTTTCAACTGAGTGTAATTTACAACGCATTAGTTCAATGTCAACGTTCAAAGTTGAACGTATACCCAACCGAAATATTGTATTTCTGCGGCGAAACTTCCAAATCGGGAAACTTGCCAAGTGGGTAGGTGTGAAAAGCTTTTCATCGGTTATGATATTGATTTTATTACGTTCCTATAACTGAAGAGCGGTTAAACGTCATTTGTATGAAGTGGAACTAAGTGATATCCATCATCGATATTGAAGCAATTTTACTTTACGTTTCAAATAATATGTCGCACACAACAACAGCGTTATTGAGAAATTGCATAAGACCGTTTCGCAGTAATTACTTGGCTTACATTAAGGTTTTAATTGTGTTAAACAATGAGTAAACATAATAATGATTCAATAATGTATGGTACGAACAGATGATTACGAACTTATTATTGATATAGAAATTAGATGTTGAAAAAATTTTGAGATTTTTTAAATATTTTTTTACGTTTTAAAATCACGTTCATGAGTTAAGACTGTTTACTATCTCTCATAATCATCTAGTCTCATAATCATTATTGTATCAATGTCTTTGTTCGCGTAACTGACTTCAGACCTGAAATGTAATCGGTCAATTTATTATTGAATGTGCGATTTATGCCACTACAATAATATGAAAAACAAATAAAATTGCTGCCGTTCCAAATGAGGAGTCAAAAAGTCAAATGGTTGTAAGTAGGTAGTAGGTAGGTAGAACAGCATAATATAGCATAGAATGCAGTTGGTAGCATCCACATGCTCAACTCATAAGCATTCAGCCCGTACCACCAGATAAACCGGATTGACTTCAATTTATTCATGCAATGCAATGTCCACATTAAATAACCTAAACTAAGCGCATACTCAAAACTGGAATATCAATAAGAAATAGGGGAACTGCACAAAAAGCCATATTTTCGGAAGCGACGCTAAACGCAACGTCACGCCCAAAACGATAACACCAAATCCAAATCCCAAACACAAACAATTACATTAACGCACTGGAATCGAACCTCCCGCTGATCGAGCCGCATCTACCCCGATCTTCTAACAACACCGCGCACGATCCCCCGCTGCCGATCGTGATCCCCCCGCTGCTTGCAGTCGTGCAATTACAACCCAATCAGTCCACGCGGCAAACAGTTATGACGGGGCGTTTTTGACTCCATTACGCTGATTTATTGAACCCGCCTAACGCGTGACATTCTTGAACGTCATAGTTTTTGTGCCATTCATCGGCCGGCCGATCAGTGACCAATCACGGTTATGAAACAATATCTGTTGTCACAGATTGCAGTTTTAAGGGGAACAAAACTCATAAAATATTAAAGAATCCGTGGCCAGTAATAATGTGAGCAGCACTGGTAGGTCAATACGTCGAATTTTAATGAATACTGTACAAAAACTACTAGAATACTGTTCAAAACATAATCGTAACGATATAAAAAAAATATGTTTGAAAGTATATCTTTGTATCAAAACAACAATGTAAAATCAGATTACTTTCATTAGTATAACATTGAAGAAGCATTTCACAGATACATACATATGACGCCAATGGTAAAAAAAAATCCTGTGATATATGGGGATGTAATGTTGAGTCCACGCCAACCTCCGTTGAACATGGTGCACTCTGCTGGACAATACATGAGGCTGCATTGAATTATACCTCCTGTTGGACTTCGCTCGACTGTTTATCACCCAATTTAATCTCAAAGGTAATCGTGACTGGTGCAATGGTATATTACTTTCTGGCCATCTGCCGTCTCACGTTGAATCAATTATAGCTATATTAGAGCTAGTATAAGCTGGTCCGCTTTCATCTAGATCAGCCACTCGTCAGTGATGCCTTCGAAGTGGGCCGTATGATTGCTATTAAGATATAAAAAAAAAAAGTATTTGGAACCCAAATCGAGAAAATAGGACAATAGAAAAATTTCAAATTCTACTCTAGTTAAAAAAACAGAGCGTTTTAAAAGAAATTATATTGTTAAAAAATCTGTATGTAGTTTGTATTGTACAGTATCTATTCTATGTAAACTTCGGGAGATTTTTAAACAATATCAAACTTTGTAATTGGCTTCGAAAACTTGTTACCGAAAATGTACAGTTTCACACAACTGAACTGGGAAATATTTCTCGCTACAAACATTGACTTAACTCCTTCGCACTATTTTGTTGGAGCAGTCGCTAACGACGGCCATAGTGACGTGGAGTATACTCCAAGCCTCCTCAGTGAGAATGCGTGGTGTACACAGAACTTGTGAGTAGAGACCTATGTCCATTGTGAGATTAAATCACGTGCAACCGTTGTAACAATAAACTATTATTATTAACATTGGTTGCAGCAATTACTTTTGTACAACGTTCTAATACAGCATCTCTAGCAGCAGCACAGCCTAACGAAGAGTTTATACAGAATCGGTCACCGTCTGAGCAAATCAGGGGAGATGCGATCCCAGTTTTCTAACAGCGTTCGGGGAACATCAATGAGCGTAAGCGCATTGTAAAACTATACACCACCCGTGCAATCATTATTTATTTTGTAACAAGTGTAAAGCCTGCCGAATTGGTGCGATGTCCACCGTCGGCTTTTTTCCCGACATCAAAGACAATGGACCGTTCTAAACCCTGACAGTGTTGAACCACTAATCTCACAAAGGTTACACTTATTTACTTATCTGCAATTTTGAATGCTAATATTATTTTACAGCTGGCCATATTGCAAAACAGCATCTTATAGTGAGTCACATCCGTTCTTAATAGCTATCGTAGGAGCGATAAGCCATCATATCAGGACTGGATGGAATAGTCGAAAATGTGTTGAGATTGTGATTCATCAATGATTCAAAACAAGTGAGGGACGCTACAGTTTTTGACGAGGTGAATTATAAACGGAGCTCCACTTTATGAAGCAAGTGTATTTCAATACTTAAAAGAAGTAGTCTACACCTAGATAAGTATAACCTGTTAATTTTTTATCGATAAAGGTATTATTATTATTATTATACATTACATTACAAATAGTTTTTATTGCACATAAATTGTATGCCGTATATAAAGACATAGAAGACAATTGATACAAAGTATTTTAATCTACAGCATCGTATCTTGGGGAGCAGCTTTTAGTTCACAATTTCTAAAACTAGAATGTGTCCAGCGTGCTGTCTTAAAAGATGCATTCGGTAAATCACGCAGATACCCTACGGACACATTGTACACTGAATGTGGAATGCTCAGATCGCGTCAATTATAAATTCTCTATCGTCAACAATCACTTCTTAAAAATCACAAAAAAAGCTGAAGTGGCCCCTACCTCAATCAAACACGGTTTTTTTTCCATCGAACATTTTCTTTTCTAGGACTCTTAATTTATAGTAAACTATACCACAAACTCAATATTTCAAACCGAACTTTGTATATATGCAAAAAGAAAGTTAAATCTTGGCTACTTCAAGTTACATATTATAAAGACACTGAAAATTTGCTTTGCAGTAATGTTTAGATTACAATTAACAAACTTTGATAATTATAATTATGTACACATACTTTTACTTTTTAAAAACCATCACACACATACACACACAAATAAGCACTTTGTAAATTTGGGTAATTTTATATTATACTGTATTATATTATATATTACTATAACTGTATTATATTATGTTACCCACAACACAGGGAATCCTATTGTGGGAGCTAGAAACCAAAAATTATGTCAAAAAGAAAAACAATAAATAATTTTTCATTTTCATTTGTTTTTCATTTTCAATAAAGCAAACGGCTGTCTTACTGTTTAAAATGCAATTTTTTGACAACATTATTTAATACCTCCAAGTTGAGTCAATAGAAGCCAGATGTAACGATTAGTGAAGTGTTTATTAGTTTACGCGTACAGTTTTTCGTTCTACACTTGATCCAACTACCCTTGCCAAGTGGATTTTATTTTTAACGGTAAGTTACTCTAACCCGGAAATCAAATCACATTCAATTTATAGTACCGCATCTTCAGACTAAATTAAACTATGAACATAATTTCTCGCCCCTCTTCCCTAAAGGAGATCGCATCCGATGAAGGTTTAGAGGCCGTATGGCAAAAACCAACTCCGGGTGGTGTTTAGTGGGTAGGCCGCCTGCACTGGTATGCATGAGCACTCACAACCACCCTCCCGCGCATCTCGGAGGGTAGCCCTTTACAATTTTTCTGGGCGCAAAAAAAACATCATTCATGTTAATAATTGAGATTATTAAAGAAACAATCTAATATAAAACATGAAACTAACAATTAGTAGTAGCATATGGTATAAAATATTCAATAACTATTTAATAGGATAATTTTTTTAGTTACAAATTTGCGAGAAGAATAGAAATAGCTAAAAAGCAGGAGAGTAAGGAATTTATGAGGAGCGTTCAAAGTGTCAATCGTTTCAGACTCGAGTCTTCTCTGGGGACTAGAGATGTTAAGACCATATAGCGCTGGTGACAATTTGGATACTGTTTTTTGTAAATAGCCGCCAAATAAATAGATTGGACAGCTGATACTGAACGGTTCCTGAAACCTACGGGCCTCCATAATACCTGATACATTACCATCGCCAGCAAGGAGGAAGCGGTGAATAAGTTTTTTAATGCCACGGTGAACATTATACGTAACTTTTCTACATCGATATTATTTACCTTTGAACATCCTTATATGTATCTAGTGAAACGTTTAGAAAAAAATTTCGGATCAGTGAATATGCACAACGATACATGAAGGATTCAAGGTGTGTGCTAGAATTTCAAATTACCGACTACAAATGCATTCTCCAATGTACCTACAACAGAGTCGGTAGCTGCGGCAAAGCTACTTACACAATCCGTATGATTTCGAGATACTATTGTCAACATATACTATCATGTTGGTACCATTTCGTACAGAGTTGTCATTTTCCTTTGTATCCTATAACTAATATGTGCTCTTTATATGTATATGTGTTACCCGTGCTCTTTTAACAATACGTAATACATCGTACATTAACAGCGTGAAACGCGTATTGGACCAATGTTTGAATCATGGAATATATGGATAAAAAACACAGAACACCAACTTATTTAATTCGATTAACTGGAACAGAATTAGATTTCCGACTGATAGGTACTGTTTTATTATACTTAAATTGAGTTTATTAGCTGTAAACATGAAATGAACACGTCAAGTTGTCCCGCGTTCATCGGTCCGGTATACCTCACAATTTACTGCAGAATTAAACAACTGTACAAGAATAATGCATAATTAAGCACAAATTGTGAACGTTTAATTTATTATAATCAATAAATGTTTTACGTGAGAATTTCCTAAAAGCTTGAAACGTGGCGTAGGAAACTTGTTTTAGTATTGTCTGATTGGTAATCATTATTCGCTATGTATTTTTTTTTATTATCGTTTCGAAACATTATCAATACCTATTAAATATTATTAGATTAGTTCATGCTCAGTTTTTACAAGTCTCGGGCGGGACACCCTTTAACAGTTACCTATCTGTCAGTTTGACACACCTGATTCTCTCCGCGTCTACCTAGACGGCAAAGTACATGTTTGGCACACGTAGTGTAGCGTTACGTGTTCCAACAATGGATGTAAACAGTAAATAAAACAATTCTAATTTTCGAACTTAACTTTCAAGCATAAAAGTAAATGATTTTTTTTCCAAGAAAAGCGTCAAAAAAATACCGTTACAATTTATATTTTAACGGATAAATAAAAATATTCCTATATACAGAACACTGTCAAATGTGACACCGATTCGGACTTCAACTGTTTTATATGATCGTTGGGTGTCGTAATCTCTAGCCGTCCCCATTGTCTTTAAATCCTGTCTTACCTGCTTCGCAGAAATGTCGTCGACGGCGGCATGACAAATGAAGTTGTAATCAAAACTCAACGTTTGTAAATCGGTCCTATTTGATTGAGTTGATAACATTGAAATTATTTAAGAAGTCAATTTGACGAAGAAGTTAGATACATGTAGAACTTTCATTTGGATATATCGCTTCGTTGTCGCGTCGGCGATGAATTTGGTATCACGGACGTGCATTGGCAGCGGTGGCCGCTCACCACCAGGTCGTCTGACCGACCGTAGGCAGGCGCCCCGAATCTAAGTCCAAGTACCTACATATTTTCATAGATCTAAATTGCTCAGATATTTGTTCTAACGGGCATTTACATACTAATCGATATCCAATAGATATTATTTGGTAATATACGCAATTACAATTAAACATTTCAATAAAACATTTCTCCCATAATGTCCGTTATGTTGCATCGATATAAAAAAAAAAACTACATACAAAACTGGGGTGAACAAATTCTAAAAAACTGACAAGTTCAACAAGCGTAAAATCATTGTCATTCTGTTTGTGCATTAATTACCGTGACGATGCATCTATGCGACCACAACCGTGGGTACCGCGGCGAGGGTCACGTCACGTGAGTGCAAGCAAACGCGACAATTGAATGTAATTTAAATAACGGAAACACATGTAAAACAAAGTTGCCATTGCTCCCTGTCCGATTTTGCATTGAGTTTTTACCTACGCAAAAGGTTTTGATACGGTGTTCATTATGAGTTAAGAATTTCTTCAAGAGCGTTAACAAGTACATAGCATATAAAATATAAGAGACCCTGAATTGGGTGTTAAAAATTCAATTTTGTATATCATTTTTGCTGTATTATAAATTATGTATTGATTATAATCGTACATAAACGATATATGAGAAAAACTATACTGTGTCTGTGCGTTTGTTCACGTTAATCTCAGAAACGGTTGAACCGATTTTTTTATGGTTTTCACTAAAGTATTGCAGTAAGCATCACTTAATATCACGTTTCATTGCAATCCGTCCATAAGTAAAGAAGTTATAAACTAATATTGTAATTTCTAATTCACAGAACGAGAAAACCACAGTTCTAAAACAATGCACGTGCTATTTCTAAACGTAAGGCGTAGTTTGTCTGAGCGAAGCGAAGACAGAATCCTAGATTTAAATAAAATTATTAAAACTCAAAAAAAAATCTATTTATTGTTTCAACGCTACTCAGTATAACAGAGTTGGAACTTCGGAATAATTATCATCGCCGGCGGTTACATCTGATACGATTACCAAAGTCAATGCCCGTCAGAAACAGAAGATGGAACAGATTTCAATTATATACTAAACGCGATCAACCGTCGACAATTCCGTGCATCACGTTAAAACGTACCGCCAACGTACGTACGTACGTAAACGTACCCGCCAGGAGCCCTACGCGATAAATAATTCAACAAAAACTAGTCCCGCGCACCGCCGCCACACGTCGCTAGCCAAATGGCACCCTGAAATATTTTCACCGCGACCACCCCTTAAGGATTTCGTTGCACCACCGACGACCGGCGAGATAAACTTATAAAAGAGTGAATTTTTTTTAATCCTGAACAATCTAGCAAAAAATACATACCCATAATCACTACCGTCTTTACCATAACGGCACAAGGGGCCCACGCCCAGGGTTCCCGATCTCACGGATACCTAATAGCTCTATTGAATAGTCTGTCTACTTATCTGCAGCTCTCATAACATTATCTAAAGTAACATCTCGAGAATATTTTAAACCGATAACCTATAAACATGCAATTGATATACATTACCATTATTTATTGCATTATGCAATAAGAAAAACTTAATCCCCATCTCAACGGATTTCCTGGGAGGGAATCCCATTAGGCATTAAGTCGACCCTTTGTGTTCCTTAGTGATTTTAATAAATTGGACAAGTATGTACGCATATAAAATTCTAAGTTAATACATAATCTAAGGTATGTGAGAAAAACTATTGATAGAGGGTCTTTTATTAACCCAAAATAATAGGTGTAAGAAGTTTTGTCTGTTTGTCTGAGCGTTTGTGTGCTAATCTCAGAAATGGCTTTAGCGATTTCGTTATGATTCTCACTTATGTATTCCAGTAAGCATCACTTAATATTTAAGTTTGTTTCATTGCAACCCATCTAAAATAAAAAAGTTATACATTAATATATTTCTAATTCACAGCACGAGAAAAACCAATACCTGGAACAATGCAAGTGCTATTTTTAAGCATAAGGTGTAGTTTTTTTTGAAGCGAGGTCGGTTTGGTAGTAAATAAATAAAAAGACTCTCACAAAATACTGTAGTACTTTTTTGAGATTGCCCGTAGATAATATTATACATATAATACAATCGCTTATCGTTTAATCGTCCGAGGTAAATTTCACCAAGGATTAATGATCTACCGAACCCCTCGTACATTGATTGCATTCTGAGCTTATAAATACATCCTCAAACTCGGTTATTATGAAATAGGAATCCGGCAACGATTTATCCTAATTCACATCGTAAATTATATCATCAATTGACGAAGTTATTTGAAATCCTAGCACAGTGGTAAAGGCTTGAGGATTATAAAAGAGTTAAATCAAAACTCAATTACATATATCCTCTTGCGTTAATAGTTTACTTTATGCCAATATTTCTATGTAGACAACATGAGCAACTAAGCAAGCAGATTCAGCAAAGCGATGTCAATATAATTCGAACCGTTCACAAACGAAAAAAATATCCAATCAAAACAGTCCAAAATCTTCTGAATCTTGTGATAATAAATGATCAACACCAATCAAGTAAACGCAAACTACTAGGAGTGTCACTGATGCGTTGCCGACATTAGTGCCGTCCAGATAAGCTCGGTAGTGCAGAGTCCAAAGATCTCGTCAAGAAAAAAACTAACGTCTCCGCCTCATCCGTTGGTGTCCGTTAGCCAGTGCACCACGACCCGTGGAGATCAGTTTGGACACATGGATGGATGAAGCCTCTTACGACTCTATTACCCACTAATATTACATACTATTATATCGCTGTATGTTAGTTATTTCAATAGAACCCCACCTTAAAATGTTCAACGATTTGAAATAAATATACCTTCAAAAGTTTTGACGCGTACCCACATAATAAGAGGTTCTTTACTTAAGCTAATGTATATCCATTATACAAATGAACTTTTCGAGTTTCAGAACAGCCAGCTCGCGTAATTTCAGCTTTGTCTTTAAATTGTCACAGTTACCAATTCTTCTTTATGTAGGTACTCGTAGAAGTTGAGAAGGAAATTTAGGTGACCCAAATTTGCTACTCCCGAACATTAAACTTGTGCTAATAATTCATTAATCATGTAAGAATCTAGAGATGAAGATCTCAGGGTGCCGTGTATGATAATTATTTTTAAATTTTTGTATTGTTGTGTATGATATTGATTGTTTGTGTATGATAATTATTTTTAAATTCACAGTTTTGAGATGGATTCCAGTTATTGTCCTTGAGAAAGGCTGGAATACAGGAGATCAGTAATGGTTGATCAATCTGGTTTTATTGATTAAGTGGATAAACTCAGCATGATAGAAGACTTGAACCTTGTAACAGTTGAGGCTTGTGATGATGATAAAAAATAAATAGTGTGCTATACACATCACGCCCAATAGTGATCGACCTGGTTTTAGTTTAGTTTTTACACGGATTCTGGTAATTTTTGTTTGTTCCAAATTTTTGTAGTGTGCTGAACACGACACACATGCTTCCTCCACCTACAGTTGTAAGCTATCATCAGCGGTCAGAATCATTGGCCGAGGTCTTAATTTGGTTATGTGATTGTTAGTCGCAAAAAAAATCATTAGAGCTTCCTTATTTGCGGGAGCCTGCGAACAGAGAGTTTTTCATCTTTTGGACCCGGTTTCAATCGTTCCATACTTAGTAGACTTCAAGACGGCCCAAAACATCCGGTCTAGTCACTAGCTCTATACGAACAAGGCATTGGATCAGCTTAGTACACTCTACGTTTTCTCGTTTACGAGTGGATGTATGCGCTGTTATGGTGCTAATAGGCTCAGTGAGCCAATGAGTTGTAGCCAAACCAACGAGACCGGACTGTGTTGACAAGTAAAACTTTTCAATTACGATTCCCCAGCGATCGTTAACTGAGTAAGTTTACAGTGGCTCGTGGTGGCGAATAGCAAAAATGGCAAACATTCCGGCGTATTCGCTTTTCAGCGCGGTACATCTAAAACTACTTTGCCCTATTGTTGCTAAAATGCATTTTTATGAAGAAAAATACATTTCGTTGTTAATATATTGATTTCGAAATATAGTACTTACACGGCATAGGAATCGTAAATAGGAAATCGAATTATCTGTCCAGTGGATGGGAAGTTAAATATCAATAACAGTGATCTGGTTTAAATCCGGGTTCAGAATCTGACGCCTGTGATTACGGGCATTATGTGAGATAGTAGATAAGATTTTACATATAAGATTACTAATAAAATACTTTCGATTTTATAATGCATACAAGCTAATTCAGATACGTCTAACTGAATAGAGCCAGGCCGCATTGTTAGTATTATAAAGAACAAGGAAAACTTCGCCAGTCACGATCACAGAACTTGTGTTACAAATGAACTTAAATTTCCATCACGCTCTGTCTCCCCCAATAACATAATTAGTGTATTAGATTCAATTTATCGCACGTCGCGAACTTGCTAAAAAACACGGGTGACTTAAATAGATTGAGCCGCAGCAAGAAATGTCTTTAACAGATTTTTCTAGCATTAAATTAGAGCTGATCTCATTGTAAAATATAGCACTCATAATCCAGTTATTTGAATGTTTGCAGGTCAGGGGAATTGTGGCTTTCGTCAATATTATATTCGAACCGAAAATTTTCTGTTTCGGTAAAGGAACCCATGGTGAGGAAACTAGTAATTACTCAAATGCAGGTAGGTGGCTTCTACAATGGTTTCAAATGTATACGAAGTTGGCTAATCTGCACTTGGCTAACGTGGAAGACTATGGCATTAACCATACTTATTTTGAGAGTTCCAAACCAAACTGTGGAAGTCTCACGAAGCTTATGGAACGCGATTATAATGATAATCAACGTACTTCAAATCTCGTCAAATGACTTTTTCAGTTGCATTCAAATTGCGGAAAATATTTGTGAATTGTAGCTATTGTACCACAATGAATAGGGAATCCATTTAAAAGGACGAAATCAACCCTCTAGCAATTTGTAACGGTTGTCGTTACATTCATTCAACCCGTAACAATTCCCACAGCCATTCTCGTCGGCAAGCATCAATTTAAAGTGTTTGGCATTGGCGACCACATGCTACAGACCAAAAGCCTTCTTAGTCTACTCACTTAGGACCAGCATGTGTGACTGTGTGGTATGCTTTAAGCGCATAGAATAATACAGACTTTTCTGTTAAGTGAAAATATAAAAAAAAGCTTTGGAAATCCATATATCTCTAATCTTAAATCCATTCAGTTTTTATGTTTAAATCCTACATGCCTAATTTTATTTGTGCAATTAAAAGCAATTTCTGTATGCTATTCATTTCAAGTTTATATAAAGTAACTAAAAAAGCTTAGCACTTTATTTTGTTGGACCCCATCTTTACAATATTTTAAAAACTATCTCCTCATGCTAATTGTGCAAGGACTGTGAACTGTAACTGTGTGTGTAACAGCAAATCGTCATTATTTAATAAAACTCCAAGTAGCGTGTCGCGGTCCTACGTGCGAAATTTATATGCCATGTCTATTCAATAACACTTCTGTAGCGTTGGAGCAGACATCTTTGTTTTAATTATGAGCTGTCAGGGGTGCCATTCTATCGGGGATGAGCGAATAATGAAAATAAAAGATAGTTATTTATCACGGTGATGGCTGACCGTGCTCGATGCAAATTGTCGATTTAGCTTAGGTATGTAAATTATTGCGTGCACAGAAATGTCCGGAATATGTGTCTACCTATCTGGCAAACAGTTGCGACAATTCGCAGATAAATAGAAAACAGAATAGAACGCACTGGAAATCATCGGTCATTGCTTAGTCCTTCTATCTCATCGTCTCTCGCAGCATCGATCTCTTTACATACTAATTATAATATTTCAGTTTTCGGTGCTATGGTGTCGTTTGTTCTATAGGTTAAAGCATTCAATATATTATTCCTGTTTTATTTAAAATGCCTATCCGCTTCTTTCTTTCTATCAACTTTCCTAAAATACGTGTCTTTCAAGAAGTACTGGCGTTAGCAGAGAAGTGTATAAGATAAAGAAGGGAATTGTTGTCGATATAAATTAACTCACCGCCACGTGATATAACGTAACCCTGTTTGGAGCTACCACAAAACACACAAAAATAAATTGAATTCAACGTGTGAACAAGCTGACCGATGAATTTTATATAAATAGAATGGCCAACCAACTAAGGTATATACTGAAAAAGCCGCACCGAGCGCTTAAGAGACATGGACAGATCAGTTCAATGCGGTGTTTTAGTGTAATGTTGAACCCTGAAGTTCAATCGTTCCTTTTGCCGGCCTTGTCATCTTAATATAAAAAAAGTTAAATTTCCATACTGATTTTAGCATTAAATTATTAGCACATCTTTCGGTAGACCCTTGCCCTTGATAGTGGTCAGGGTTTCCGTTATAATACTAAATTTTAAAACGTTTACTTTGCATGATAACCCTGCGATCTGTGCAAATACTATTTATATTGTACGATCAACGACATGACTTGGATTGGAGGTAGTTAGCCAGGCAGATAAAAACTTTTCCACGAAAACTATTCATTGAATTGTACAAATCAGGCTTCGTCGTTGATCTCATATACGAGGGGCAACGCATAGTATCTAGGATGGATAGAACCCTTCTCATCATTAAACTGCAGAAGATAGTGTTTTCATTCACTATTTCTCTTCTACTTCAACTACAACCTATTTCAAGCTAACGTTGTATTAAGTTAATTATAGTACAAAACATATTTTCTATTTTGCCAACAGCCTACGGTACCTCACATGATTTAGAACGGGGGTAGTCAAGGGTGGCGGGGGCTGAAATATGAATTTGTAAATAATTCACGCGAAACATCAAAATACTAATGTTGAGAGATGGAACATTAAGTTAGTGGTACACGAAAAACAAAAATACACTTCGAAAAATAAGACACACATAACAGGTAAAACTTAATTTTTAGTCCTTCTTCAGCCAAACCAGCAGCAAATTCGAATCGGTAGTGATCATGCCCGGATGAGGATGCTTCCGGTGGGACCACGCTAGAGTTCTGACTAGACTAGCAGGTACCAAGTCGGTCGAATACGTCAACACTATGTAGAAAAAGGGCGCTATTTTACTGAAATAACATGGCGGCGCAACCAAATCGCGCAGATACAAAATGTATCTACCTATTTTCCGCTTAGTTCCGCAACGAATTTGGTGGCGCAACGACTAAAATGGATAACGCTTTATGAAATGTCACTCACCCAGTCACCAGATGTGCTGTCAATGACACCCTCTTTTTCCTTCCCGCTCTTCTTTCCTATCTCATGACAGTATTACAGCTAAATGCTAAGTCTTTGAGATCCATTTTGAAACACGGGACGAGTCCAACGTCCGCTCTGGTTACTTTTTTTTTGTTAGTTCAAAGTGCTTGCGAATGCATAACCGGTAGTACGACCGTGGTCTCTCGGCGAAACACAGGCCTAAGATCTCCATTACTAAAAGGTAGAAATTTAGTATGGATATTTGTTACAGACAATTCTCCCGGCGTACCACCGACGTAAACCCAACGGAAATTAGTCGTAAACACCATCACCGTATCGGAGCCGGCATATTTATTCATTATTGTTAATAATTCATTGCGCCTTACACCGAGTCTGATTAATTACTATAATTTTCCGTGTTGTATTAATTTTGCTCCCCAGAAGGTTGAACGAAACGACGTATCTAAACTGACAGTCAGGTTGATAGACAAAGCAATGTTGCGGGATCTCTGCTCATAATTTTAGAGAAACTAAAGCAAACTCAGACATACTTCTCCAATTACGAAGGATAAGACATTTGAAAGAAGTATAAGATATCTCATCCTGCTGTCATATTAGCATGTAAGAATTTGTGCTCAATAAGCCGTTTTAATTTAATGTAATTTTATTTTTAACGTTTAAAATTGGACCGATTTCGCGTGATAATACGACTAAATGCATATATATTAATTTTTTTTTAAACGTAACATCAAGCTCAGAAGCCATTTTCTTTTAAACATCAAATATAAAATGTTGTATTCTTCCACTTTTCATGTTATAAACATACAATATTTGTTCAGAAAAACCAAAAATTTTATAAAAAATATTCGAGCTATCTTACTATCATAGGCTGATAGTATTTGTGTACAATAAGGCAAGAAGCCTGCTGTTCTATCTCACTCTATCAAATGTGCAACAATCTCCTTCTCTTTCGCGTTGCCATGAACAGCACCACAACCGAGATCTACGAGTCGAGTGCTCGTTAAGTTAAGGTAAGTATTAAGAGCGCTATCAAAACATGTTTTGAAAATCAGCAGCGTTCACTTCTTCGAATAATCTCGTGGCGAAGTTCATAACAAAGTTAATCTAAAAACATTCTTGTTACATTTGTTATTGTAATGATATTCAAATTCACCTCCTCATAGTCACCTCCCCCTGACTACTCCTCCCAAGAGTCGTAATTACGTTTTCTTTTACACGTTAATGTTTCGAGCGAACTTGTTTTGCCGTTTGTCACCAACGTAAGTAAGGAGCAAAATGATCATTTTTGCCCGGCAAGTACTTCGAATTTAACCCGGAGTACGGTATGTTTTACGCCTATTAGGTAAGGAAAATACAAGATTCATTTAAATATTGCGTACATGTTTTATTATTTATAAGGAGTGGTATGAATCTAGTTACCCATAACACAGGGAATCCTAGTGTGGGAGCTAGAAACCAAAAATTTTGTTAATAAGGAAAAACAATACATAATTTTTCATTTTCATATTCATACATACATACTAATACATACATACTAATACATATGATAATGGTAATTGTTGAAGTCTGTCGAAAGTTTTTGTGTGTGGGCCACCACGTAGGCCACATGGTGCAGTGCGCCTCAGATTTTCTAACTCTCTATAGCCCAGTTTTGAAGAGGAAACTTTTATATAAGGAAATTTAAATCAACATGTGTTGACGACCCCTTAGCCCTGTTGATAGTGACTTTGTCTATCGAGTGAGGGGTCCCGGATTCGATTCCCGGTCGAGGTAAACATTTATGTGGCAGATAAATGTCTGTTCACGGGACATGGTTGTTTATGACATCATATTTGTGTATATCCATTCCACCCGTAACACAGGGAGTCCTAGTGGGGGGGGG
>PDGT01000002.1:2047698-2149348 GCA_003671415.1 Megathymus violae
GCATGTGTTAACGTTTAAAATATATACTTACATTCTATTAACGTTAAACTGACAACAATTTATTTAGTTTTGTACTTACCTGAAACAAATAAATTATATTCAATTAATTTTTATTCCAGATGATTCAAAAATTTTTTAAACGAAAAATTGCTCGTGTCCACGGGCGGCGGGCGCCACTTATCACTCCGCTGTTTGCCCTCCTCTAATATGTACATGAAAATCAGATTTTGTATCAGTTACCACACAACACCACATTAACGCTCATAGCTATCTATTACGTACAAAAGCTTTGAATAGACGAGGTTTGCGGAGAGAGCTAAAACACCGACGAATGTATCACTTTGCCGCTATAGAAGTGTAAAATGCTAGGTTTAATGATTGTCTAATGAATTCCGATAATTCTCACTGTGCGTGCGTCCGGTTGAGGACGTCTACAACTTTCTCTACCACGGCGCTCGTAATTGGAAGGGTTGGAACGATCCAATCGCTAGTTCGTATGCCAAACGAACGCTTCTGACATATCTTAACTACTGATAACGTTAACATAATGAATCGTAACCATTTACGACCGACACAAACCGTCGGACTATGAGCGCTCCAATACCAACTGTTCGAGTCTCTTATTGCATCTGATATGTGGCACATTAAGTGACTTATTTTGATGCCGCATTAATCTATAAGAAAGCAGTCGTGTCGGCCTTCGCCCTGGAGGTGGCGGAGCGACACGCCCATGCAAGTGCACCGCGCGGCGCGAGCGGCGCAGGTATGGCCAGGTGCCGCGTGTCCCATACGCCGGTCCACCGAGCCGCGTAAGCGAGCGCTGACCGCTGGAAATAAGTATCGCCTATAAGTATGAAATTTGTGAAAAGAAATTCAAATTGCGTTTAGTTACATTCGTAGGACGACACGTTCATCGAGGCATTCGGTTACGTCATAGTGTACCTACGTAGTGATGGGAACACAAGCAGCAAAAAAAATTGTACTTAAACTCTGGCCCGCTCCTCATGGATAGGTACCGGTTGCGTCATTTCAAAATAGATAATATAGAAATTACCGGAATACTATTTAATTTATCCACTGCTCCAATTTCATCAACGAGCTGGATGGAAATTTTCTAGGTCTACGAACCTATGTCTAAAAAATCTATCAGTGCGCCCACGAGACGCGACTCCGGTATTTGTCAAAGCCCGTCCGCTAACGTTAGCGTTACATTAATCCGTTCGATTGGAAATGGAGCGACTCGAGGCAGAGGGCACTTATTCAGGACGTCGAATATTCAGACTACGGGACGCCGATAGCGCCAGTCTTATTAAAAATCTGGTGATAAAGATTTTGCGACGACTAAGATCACATTAATTGCCAAATTGATTCCCGAACCATATCCGATGCCTCGAATCGAAGAATTGCTCGCTACACTGAGCAGTGACGAATAGAACTAAAAATTGATCTTACGCATGCATACGCACGCGCAATTCATGTTAGAGGAGAGCTCACACACATACACTACAGACACGAGCAGTTAGAGCTGGTCAGTATATGTCGGTGTGTCGACAATGTAGCGTCTGTAGTGTCTGGGGAACAAGGGATCCTGGGTTCCATTTGCGGAAGAGACTGACATTTGTGAGGGATAAATGTTTGTGTTCTTGGGACTCAATCGTTTTGCTATTCTGATTACTATATAAGCGATCATTCCCCGCGATAAATGAAATTCTAGAACATGGTGTCAATTTATTATTTATTAATGAACATTTACCAATGAAAACCAGCACCCAGTCTATTTTGGAAATGGGGTCGATTATTGCTAAATAAATAAATATGATTTATGAAATCCTTTTAAGACTGACCCCCTCAATCAATTTCACCTTCGCCAAGCTCTCGTCTTATCTCGTTTCAAATGCGGCGCATTGCGCCGTTTTGATTTGAAGCTTTTTTTTTAAAGAAGCTTCGTTTCTTTCGTAATCTTTTATTTTAATAATATCCCTGTAATGAAGAAAGTTATAAAAGTGATCTTCAAACGAATGATTTTAAGACTTTACAAATAAGGGCTTTGAATGGTTTTACTCTTTGATATTAGTCGAGAACTTTTTAATTTCTTCCGATCTTTTTATGAATTTCTACTTTCCCGAAGACACCCGTGTTTAAAAATTCCGTTGGTAATTATTCTTATGCTGCTTTCCTATATTTTTGTTTATCGTTTTTTTTTGTAGTTATAGATGACCATCGAGCAGATGGGTCACGGGATGGTATGTTCTCATGTATATCCAGAACTTGGGTGATCCACGTGTTGGCGGCTAAGAAGGTAATTGCAAATACTTCTTCTAGCAAATTCTTCACTCTGATACTTCAGGAATGCGACAAAAACAGAGATCGTTAACTATTTTTGTTTAAACTGTATGAACCGTTGGAATTTTAAACTTATTTCATGTGAAAAACAAACGACAATTAATAAGTTATAGTGTTCGTCTGTCAGCCGAAATTCGACCAATATCGTTGAATAACGTTTTGTTTCCATTTTCTTATGGTTGACACTGAAGCTCGGCAATATGTAGCGAAATAAAAAAATAAAAACCATTGACAAAGGTACCGAATTGTTTTGTGTTTGTCTATTACACATACACATACATAGATAATGTGTAGTTTTTTTGAAACTTTTTTCTTGATGACACTAAAGCTCGGCAATAGCTGCCAACCAAAATAAGAATAAGAAAGAAAATCGTCTGACAAACACAGTATAAGTAGGAATACAATGGTGTTTACTTTACGTAGGTATATAGACTTAAGTTTTTTCTTCGCGTTTTAATTTTGACGACCCCGTAGCCCAGTTGGTAGTGACCCTGCCTGCCGAGCGTGGGGTCCCGGGTTCGATTCCCGGCCGGAGCAAATATTTATGTGACAGACAAATGTTTGTTCTCGGGTCATGGGTGTTTGTGACGTGATAATTGTGTATGTCCATGCCACCCGCAACACAGGGAATCCTAGTGCGGGGGTGTGAGTATGTAAACGTTTATTTTACGTTTATAAAACAATACGTATGAAATGCTGTTTACATATAACGAATCATAATGTTTTGTTCAAAAAAAAAATATATCCAAATTATTTGTAACCAGGTGCAATAATAAGAAGCGGGCAGTGACGACCGGTTTTAATACAAACCAAGGTAGGATTATCACACTACCAAAAGACTGCGAAAGAACATCCGATGCTAATAAACGACTCCACCTGTATAAATCGCGAACAACATATTGCCGAGTCCCGTTACGACCGGACGAATCTAACCCAACCGAAACACTAGTTAGTGAAATCAACATTAAGCCAGATTCCCATCCAATAGCATTCACAATCACACACGGAGCGCTTTAATCAAATCAGTGTGTAACCCTCGCGCGAGTGTACGTACGCAAAGCCTCATTTAATTACACCGTTACAAACCGAACTCGCACGGGGGAGTCGATCGCTTTGTGAACAGAATTCGCGACAGAAGCCGCGCCGGTGTGAATGTGAAGTCGTTCGGAATGTAATTAGTACGTCTTTGAAACCGCGATGTGGCGGTGAATATTAAGCGTCGTACAAATACGTCTCCGACTCGTAACTGTAAGTGCGGTTACAGATTGAGAGCGTTCACCGCGAGTGTTAGCTCGCAGTCACGCGCCGCTGCGAACTGGGGGACGAGGAAACGATGAATGTGGCAAAAACAATAAGATAAATTGGCTTAAAGATAGCTCTTACGGTCTGGGGTTTAGTTCGAGAGGTAGCGTTTATAAGCTCCTATAGGTGCGAGCTACTAGGTTCCATGAGACCTCTCTAAGTCGCATGTGTTTTTGATCCTTATAACCAACACCACAAATTAAAAGTTACGAATGCATAGCGCCGCGCGCCCTAAATTGCTTACCCTGCACTGCACCGCAATATGAGGTTACATATTATATTATAAGAGCGTAGATATTAGATAGATTATAACAGGATATTTACGGGGGAATTATACGAGCGAATTATGTGAAATTTACGAGCGTTGAAATGCTTTATCAGATCAGAGGAGATCATAAACGATCTTGTACGCAGAAAACAACCAATCTGTAATCAACTCGTCCTTCCAACAACAACTTCCAACACGCGACTCATTTGCGTCTCCATAGCGTGCCTCTCATATTACTGTGTTAACGTAGAAACAGGTTAGAAATATCAGTGTTATTTATGTGGTGGTTATCCTTTGCGCCCTAAATAAAGAATTTGTTAATCTAACGAACCTTTAAGTTAAAAACAATATATATTGGATTTTATTGTAAGTCTCGATGCACTAATGCCACCTTGTGTACTTTTAGCGATGTACTCGACTTATGCTTTGACTAAGACGGCGCTACATTTTACAGTTTTACGAAAATATAATGCGAAACGATACAAAAAAAAAGTAAATAAAATGTTCACACACACACACACTTACCGTACTTCGACCGCTACGGCAAGCAATGCGGTTTGCTTGTAATGAACAACCGTTAAAATTCGGAATGCCTCGGAACACTGGCCAACTTACTTATTGGCCACTGACCACAGTAGAACCGCACACGGGCGCACGGTGATGTACTTTAGAAATATTCTCAACAGTATAGAGAGCTGTATGTCCTCAAACATTTATAAAGTCTGTGAAGATGAATTCGGCCAGCGTAACGTACGAGTACCTACATCGTGACCAATGTGAGGGGTACACTGAGAAAGGAGGCCATGAACATACCAGGTCAAATTCACAAAACGAGGTGACTCGCACAGCCTCACCTTGTAGTACTTGTCTGTCGTACTGCTTCATGTGGTGTATACATGTCCGGTGCAGTGATGCAGCGGCCATTCCATATCGCAATACAGGAGAGTACTACGAGGGCTCGGTGCGTCGACATTTATATATACTCGTATATACTGTAAAACAACTCGGCATTTCCACCACATGGAGAGAGAATGCCAATTTCAAACTCGATTTAACTGCGGACGCGGCGTAGAGTAGGTGTTGTCAGAGCGTTGGGAGATATAAAACAACTCATTCATCCGATAGCAAAAAAGATCTTAATTTGCGGTTTGATTTTTTTCATTGCTTCATTTCAATCCAATTCATGTTTGTAGTGATATAATATTACTTTTAAATTAACCTTTTCTCGTGTTTTAAAATTGCAAACTAAGCAACTATTGTTGTATCGAGCCGGAGACGATTTCTCTTGACGAGAATCACAATGGGCTTAGAAGCAGATTGTCACCAAAACATTGGCATACGATGCGTTCCAATTCGGTGTACAGAAGTAGCAATACTTATTAGAGGCGTAAGCTTATACGTATTTCCTGAGTAAATCAACTTGCAATAATGTGTCAAAAGTTCAGAGAAATAACAAAAAACTCTATACAAAGGTGACAGGTGGCACTTAATAGATGAGCTTGTCAACTTTACGTGTAGCTTGTTTTACATTCCCAGGTACCGTATCACGACACACGCTACTAACGACAACTTCGCGCCATTAACTTGACTGTTTTTACCCCATTCAAGTTAACCACTGGATTCCACGTTGATTCCTGAATTTAAACCAATCTTCTCTACTAATATTATTGGAGTGTTTTTTGACCTCAACGGCTTCCCTTTAAACCGTGAAATGTACTGACATTCAGTTGAGATCAACCGTGGGCTGTTCAACTCAATCCAATGCTTTGAACCGACTTCAATCAGACGCTCCGCTAGGACGGATTTCTTTGGGTCCTCCTTTTTGACTACGCTGATGTGTTTTATAATCCGTTGATAGATAGCCAGTTATGTTTGACCAATGTAGGAGCTACCGCAGCTACTATAAACCCCGGGGCAGTGACATGTACCTTTAGCGACCGTAGCTAAGCCTCCACTTTTTTATACAGTGAAAAATTTACTTTGATGTTACATTTTCTTCTAAGAATCCTACCATTTTTTTTATGTTTATAACCGACAAACGAGCAGACGAGTCACCTCATCAGTTTAAGTGGTCACCATCGCACATGGACATCAGTACAAACAAGACGAAGGCATCATTGATGCGTTGTTGGCCAGGAAATGAGAAGGTAAAAAAGAAAGGAGTGGCTCTCAAGCCCCCACCGGAACACGACGACTCTTTTGGCGGTCGACTCAAGCAGGAGGATTGTAGCTAACCAGGCAGGCTTCACAGAAAGATAATACTACCAGTAATAATATTAATGACTTAATAATAAATACTGATAAGATAATCTTTACACGAAGCCCTACCGTCAAGTAGACTGGCTTCTGTTGCTTCTTTTGAAACTCGGTTCTGCCAGCATGGGATTGGGGGGATTATTCTAGGCCGTCCCGATACGGCCAAATTTATTAGTCACCCCTTCGATATAAGGCAGACATATCGGTTACCATTCTGCTGTACGTGCTGTACTAGCAACGAGTCTGTGCGTACATCTTGATGTCGTCTTGAAGTCGTTTTGACGCAAAATAATTAATGTGATCAAGTAAGTCCTTGCGGCAAACGAATACCATAAGCGTCGTAAGCTTTTTTGTTAAGTTCTTGGCTCTGTTGCGCCATTAAAGTAGCTGTCCATGTGAGTGAGCTTTCTGTATACTGCGTGGCTTACTATCCGGGGTGTATCACCAATGCGACATCCAGGAATACTGGCCTCCCATCGTTTTTCAATTCGGAATTAATTATTTTTCAATTAATTACGCTTTACATCGTAACGTATTTGATAAAATATTTCCGAAAATCTCACCACTAAGTGTTGGTAATACAAAAATCTATAAAGAATAACGACAATTTTATCACCTGTTTGTAAAATTGGATTAATTTTGCAGCATTTCATAAGATCTGGGAAAAACCAAAACTTAAACGTTATTTTGTAAATTTTTTTACTTTCCCAACTCCAGGGTCAGGTCTCAGAGAGCTCATTACTACGGACCGATGCAATCGGCGTCCATTTGCCGCGAACATCATAAGTTCAAAACGTAGTCAAGATAACGTAATTAAATAAGACAACTCAGAGCCTAGAATAACTAAAAGCCTACAAATACAGTGATGAGTCTGAGAGCATGGAATTTTACACTGAAGCTCTTTACATAATGTAGGTAACTCACCACGAAAGGATTTTTAAAATTAGGGTGTATTAAGTTTATCTAAAAACCTTTATACCGCATGGTTTAAAGCTAAATATTGTGGTATAAAAGACCGTAAGTGGGAGTGAGAAGTTAATTTTAAGATCCGAAGGTTCCGGAGACGTTATAGAAAAACCCGTCGGACAGAAACGAATAGTTGCCAAGATGTTGACTGTAGGAAATCCCATTGGGTGCAAATTTCATTTGATCCAGATCAAATTCAGAAATATGTCGATAGCTGGAATGAGCCGCGAGCAAATGTTTGTTCATGATTGAATCGAATACCCACTACAGGAATACTGAGGTCTCACACGCACTTGTCCAGTTATTTTTTAACCGGCGTTCAATTCAAAGTTTACCACGTGTAGAGAGTTCACCAATTTCAAACTCGATTTAACTACGGACGTGCTACAGGGTAGATGAAAACAGAGGGCTTGGTTGTTTGTAGACTGCCTGTATTTTTAATACTTTTGTTTTGAATGTAGCAACCAACCCCTAGCTTCATTACGAGACGGAAATTTTTTTTTGTAATCTTTAATTATGTATTTGTCTATATTTTTAATTTTCATGTAACTTTTTATGAAGTCATTTTGTAACTATAGTTTCCGTATAACTACAAATTTAATAAAACGAGAGACAGTATCATAACGTTGTAGCAAAATCTTTTTGTGTTAAAAATTAGATATTACCATTTTTGTTTTGTGGTCAGTATGATTGGATTGGCTGTATTATACATAGGAAAAACTGCAATCAGAATACTCTATACGAAACTAATCTACGCAATTGGGCCGCACAAGTGAGATGGATTATTATATTTTTTATGAAAAGTCCGTCGCAGTTAATGACCCTTTGTTCTCGCCGCTTCGTCCGGCAGACCGCCGCGCCGCGAGTTACGTACGCGGAATGTACAGAACAGATAGAAATGCGTGCACTGTACTGTACCTATAAACACACACACACACACATAATTGTTATTGAGTCTGCTACTGGTATTGTAATTTAACATGTCACAATTTACGAAATATCATTTAAATATAATAAATCGAATTAGTATATTAAACTAATTGATTCTGTGTATTTATAAATAATAATAATACGAAAAATCATTAAATTAGTTTTATTGATAATAAGCAGATCCCGCGTTTTCACGATCTCATGGCTTTATCCTGGGAAATTAATTTAATGATTCCGAAGCAAATCAAACCTTTGTGTGTTATTAAATGTAAATTAAAATATTGGCATTTTACCATTAAATAATCAATATTTCAAAATATTTGTTCGACGTCTTATACACATATACATAAAACACTTTTTACGTGACCTGACGTAATTTTATTCCCCTGCGCCTTCATCTCAATTCATACCTATGGATCATTCATTTCAAAATTAAATTCAAAGGCATTCCACATCAAAAACATAAAAACTCGTACAATTGCGTAACTTTAACGCTCCAACACCGAGATAGGTGACGGGGACTCAATTTGCGTTATTGATCTCGCGTTCTCATAACCACATCACGACCCCGGTCGGCCGCAACACCATGATCGCGGACCGATCGAAATGCAACCGTGTTCCGTACGGGCCACGATACACACTGCGATAACGAATAAACGCGTTTACGACGTTACGTTTTAAATTGTTGTGTCAGCAGGACAATAGTGACAAGATCGTTGAACACCATTACTCGATAACACAACAGTATTCAAGATGCGACTTTATTGTTTTAATAACATAGTCCAATTCACCCTGCACTCGTCCAGCTGTTAGGGCGCTTACGTTGTCGAGTGCGAGATGCGTGTTAGAGGCGTAGACCCAGTGAAGTGAACGCATCTTTATTATGATCGCGTTAAGGACGAATTTTAAATAAAACGAGATGATCCCCTTAGCTCGACATTGTAAACAATTTGTTTGATGGGTAAGTAGAAACGGTCAATGTATCGATTATTCTATATAATTCCATTGTTACTTCTTACAATTCTATATATTATAAATGCGCCGTATGTAAACATAATATATATGCTCGATCAAGTTTATTACGATAACACTCCAAGTTTGTAAGTCCACGAAAATATAGACCTTGTAGAATAAGAAAAGCGAGTAATCGATCAAATATTACCATGCCTGCTTTACTAACAATACAACATTACATCCCGTTGCATGAGGAATTAGGTTGCCAGGGTTGCCCCCACTTTCAAGTAAACAATAGCGCATTATTATTCAAAACTTTGTAATAGCAATATAATAGTTTATAATAATATAATATTTTACCTATTTTGTAAATAATTCATTTACTTGAAGCTAATGAAAAAATAGCCCCACTAATTTTAGACCCTTTTACTTATTTTACTCTAGCATCTTATAATCAGCTACTATCACATTTTTACCTAAACAACTTATTTCATATTAATCAGTTCGGTTTTTCGAGTTGGAAAAATGTCACTGGCAGCACTTCTAAACATAATTTCGATGTTAGGGGTTGCCTATAATATATTAATAAATAAACTTGGGCATTACGTGTCATAGAATACAGTTCCCAGTAGCACAAGTTACCATGGAAGTGCCCCAAGTCACACTATTAGGAAAACTGCTATTTTAATATATACTAATGATCTTCCTTATTACCTTACGGACTTGTGTGAAACCGTATTGTTTGCTGGTGACAGCTGCTTAGTTTTTCAACTAGATGTAAGTAATACTGTTTCGCAAGTGTTACATTGGTATACATGTAATAATAACCTTATGTTAAACGCTCAAAATCACGATCATTTATTAAATTCATATTAACATACGTGAGACAGGTTCTAACATTATATGCTATAAATATGGAAGTGCTTCAACTAAAACGTTCAGCAACATTCTTTGGCCTTACTTATGACTGGATTAAAATGCAGTCCTCATATTGAAACTTTGGCAGGCGAGACTCAGCTCAGCTGCTCGCGCTGTCAAGAGAGCAAGACTCTCAACTTACTTAGAAACGGCAAGATTAGTTCATTTTAGCTTCTCTCACATATCCAATGTCATCTGGTCAGTTATTTTGCTCCTGATGATGATTCAATATTTATATCACAGAAAAGAGCATTACGCGCCATCTACAACTTCAGACCAAGGGACTCGCTTAGAGATCTTTTTAAAGAAATCAATATATTACATTCTGCGTTAAAAAAAAACGTTAAACACACTTTGATAGTTTTCTCAAGGAGAGTGATGACCACAACAGTATGTAATACTAAGAATAAAGCTAAACTTATTGATAACGAGTATCTTAACAACATTTATGGCTCTTTTATGGGCAGACGTATAAAAACTTATAATCAAATTCCGTTAGAGTTGACGGAAATTCCATTATGTTAATTAAAAACAGACGACAAAGGCATTCTTATGAAGAAAGGTAAAACGTACAAACTAGATGATTACTTAAAAGACAAGACTGGTTGGACGTGAGTTCAATATATCAATATAAAAAAACCGCTTAGGAGTTTCTTCCCGCCTGTTTTTTCTGGGACTACTCATTGTAGGGATCTGGTAAAGTGTAAAAATCAAAATCTAATTTTATTTCATGTTATCGTGAAAAGAAATTCGGAACTGACCATATCTCAGCCACTGAAAAATAAAATTACACAGGCAAATTTCAAAACAATACTTATACATTTTTTTAACATACATGAAAATATATTAGTATTCAAAATTGAATAGCTTATTAATATTGTTGAAAATTCTGATGGGGCAACATGCCCGTTTGTCACACAACTCAGTATTATCAAACAAAAAAAAATCATAGGAGGCTTTACAATTGTAAACACAGCAAACAAAATGCTATACGCCGCCCGAGCTTAACAAACAGAACTCATCTGGAAAAGCGAGCAACGTAAAACTGTTAAAAATGATTTGGCGATATCCAAAACATCAATATCAGATTCATTTGCCATAAATCACGATTACACCACTAATCGGTTAAAACGTTGCAACGATCGAGCCGTTCGATTTGAGGTCTTATTAACCAACCGATATCGACAGATGGTAGATTTTTGTCCGATTAATGTGACTGCGTGAAGCAATCTGTTTCAAGCCACATTGTTTTGGTTGGCTGTGCGTTGAGACTAGTGACCCGTATGATGGTGTTGTTGAACGTCAGGGGCGTGCGCTCCTTGTAGGCAGAAATGCAGTGCTTTACTTGCCATTCATAGACATTTTAATAAAACGTTCGTACGTTTTAGATGACTTTAATTAATAGTAAATAAATGAATAAACAAAATATAATAACTTAAAAACACCTAATATTTTATAAATAGCACCTATTTGCAAGTACACAAACATTATGTTTGCTAGGCGTTTGGCGACAAGCAAGTGGCGCTGAAAATATTGTACCTAATCAACCGACTCCTACCGTCGCGTTCCGCAGGAGATTTGTTCGCATGTGTGTAGTAATTTGGGTATCCGTACACAGTTCGCAAACGCACACACCCATGAATATCGAAAGCCGCGACTCCAGCGGCAGGCTACGGAAGTTCGGCAGTTGTCGGGAGTAATCGGAAATGTTAGTTGCCTATAATCCGAGTAAAAATAATAGACGGAAAAAGACTAATAAATCATTTATGTACATTATGCATTTTTGTTTAGTAAGGTTTTATTTGTTAAAATAGCAGAAATGTTTTGTGTTTCGCAGGAGCCATTTTGCTTTTTTCATGTGATAAGCATTGTTTACTATTTTGTTTGCGCCAGTATATTTATAGTTTTCTTAAAAGATTTTTCATTTTAACATTTGAAAGTGTGTACATTTAACAGTTTATTACTGAGTTTCTATAATAATTCTAGTGATTTGCTTTTACTAGTGCGTTTGTTGATTTTTTAAAATGTTATTTGATTGTGAGGTTTGTGTTGAAAATGTGGATAAGATATTTGAGGTGGCCGAAATCTTGCGTTTATTTACATCGGGATATAGTAATCTCAATTAACCGGAACCTTGAATATGTGGAAATTGAAGCTGACTAGGTGAGTAGTCATAATATTTCAGCTTGTTATTTTACTTATTAGAATTTCTTCCGCCGCGACGATCGATCGCTGTTTTGTCTGCGTTGTCGTAGAAGATGTACATGAATAGTAGTACATCTAAGACTTGTTCTGTTGGCATGGTTTCCGACTTAGAGATCCGTTGCGTGGCTGTGCCTATATGCTAAAAATCTATAAAAGAAAAAGTTTTTGTGACCGAGTACTCCGTCGCATACCCAGTGTCATAATCCTGTGCACGCCGCTGTTGAACGTGTCATCGAGCAAGTGAGACTTAAACCATTTTATTAAAATACATCTTCTGCACGTTTGATGCTCACATAATTACCATTATAAAATACGGAATTTCTCAGAAGACATCTTAGACCATAAACAGGCCATACAAATAGAGTATAAGAAGAAAATCAACTTTCAATGGTCCATCGCTGTTGACATTAACAGGTCAACCCGGCGCGATGCAGGGGACAGGGGGATCCAGTCAGGGTTGTATACTAATAGAAAAAATAATACTGTAATAAAATAACTAATTACAATACAGGGGTTTCACAATGCACTATGATTTCCCTGAGCGCTGTAGATCTGGGCCCGCATCTCTCTCACTCTCTCTCTCTCTCTGACGTGTCTAAACGTCTCCATTGGTTGACTGTACGAATGAGTTCTTTAAGTCTATGTCTTTGGTGTCTGTGTACTTGCTTCATCACGTTGTGAGCCGTCTTATATTTTTATTTCGCTCCATAAATCCTGCAACAATACTTATTTGCATTTTCGAGCCTATGAATTTAATTGAGCGTTCGCAAAAAAACATTTATATATTCGTTCGTTAAAATAAAAAATAAAAACATTCCTAACTTTTTTCACTGATACCGACCCAGTAACCCCTTTCAATCATTTGAATACGGAATATTAAAAATTCATAGGGTTGTTTGGGGACAAGAAATACCCACCCCGATATTAAAAACCGACAAATCGAATAATGTATTATAATATTTATTGTAAATATAATTAAGAATAATATATTGCTTTGGGGCTGGGAATTCAATACAGCAAATTAAAGTTTAGGGTTACATGTCGTTTGCCTCAATGATAGATGAAACTTTTGGGGCAAAATGCACACACACTAATGGGATTACAGTAGGACAGAAACACGGAACCCCCTCTACAATACTTTTGTCGCTAGGGCATGGAGATACGCAGTTAACACAATCATAACATGAACAAGATAGACGCTCAACTTTCATGTGTCCCGGTCAGCATTCGAACCTAGAACCCTAGGCTTTGCAGGCAATCACTACCAACTGGGTTATGGAGTCGTCACATTCACATACAAGGATCATAATTTATAACATATACTGTGCGAAGTGAGGTATAATCACATATTGATTACTCGGGATAAGAGAAAGATTATTTCCAGGTGCCTTGTTGTATTTTTCTTGAGATTAATATTTTAATTCAATTTGATGCCCTACGGATTAAAGTGAATTTTTTTGAAATGGTGACATTTATCTGTTAATCATTATGATGTATCATATTACTTCTACAGCAAAACCGATCGATTGTAAATTACTGTTTCCCACCTATTTTCATTTTTATTTTGTATTCCTTCGCTATCGTAAAAAGTACCAGTGTTGGTGACGCCGTGTAAGCAAAGAATTATACCTCCGATGCACCCTTGTTAGCCGATGCGATCAAAGATCACGATTGTGATCTGTGATTGATTCCCCAACACTCTTGTGCTACACTAAACAATTGCGCTACATTTTACAAAGTTCATCAGCAACATGAAACGAACATAAGTTTCCTAACGTATTCTCGATACGTATTTCACCTGCCTCAAAACAACGGACTAATTAAATCTCCTAATCCACACAACATCCCGGCAAAGCCGACACAATCAAATTTCACTTACACACTATCATAACGTTGTTTGCATGTTGGAGACTTGGCCGCATAACGAACAACTTTAAATTGAAAACACACGGGGCGCACATTAGCGCCGGCATGACGCGACGCAACGATCCATTACAAGAACAATTAGAAATCTGTCTCATTTATAAGACGAGTGGCTGAATAGTAAAGAACAAAAAAGTATTAACGGCGATCCAAATGCAACAGAATAGAGATAAAAAATAAAAAAAATACAATAGAATAAAAGTAGGTACTATCTAAAGTAGGTAAGTTGGAGGTTATTTTTTTCTTATTTAGACTGAAGGTTCCTACGTATAGTAAACCTCAAATAGGATTTGTAGCAAATATAAGTTTATTACAAATATATTAAACATTCATATTACTGACAGCTTAGATGGAAAGTGAAAGTCGGGTCTTTTCATTATTTTTATTTAATTTTGTGCTCGTTTTGCTGCGCGAAATCAACGATCTTTTTTTCTACTCATAACTTTATATATGGATGTACATGTGCCACGGGCCCCTATATTCTGCACAACGGGACGCTTGAAACTTTTGCGCTAGAATTACAAAAAACAAACAACACGTTTACAACACGGCGTTACAACTGCCCCTGCAGTCCAATTACTAAGCACCATTCCTGTCGTACAAAAGGATTTCGGATTCGTTGCCGCGACGGAGCAAATATTGATGTGTCTGATAAGCGATTCTTCCCGTGTTTGCCGTAAAGTTAAGTGTAAATTGCATTCACATTTCATTAATATACATTAAAACATCATTGCTTGCCGTTGCATGGAAGGGATACCGATTCGCTTAAAATTTACAGGTAAAAAAATTTACACGTATATTTTCAAACGTTTAAAATCTAAATTTAGAAACAGTTTTCAAAGTATATATACATAATCTCGGCACAGAAAGACGAAACTTGCCAGCTATTGATTTATGCTTAAGTTATTAGACGACTCTATCCCGTGGGACGAGACCCCCTGCGACTGAGATTCACCAGTTTTGGGATAAAAGCTAACGTGAAACTGGAGTTACCCTTGGTTTCACTATGACTTGTAACACGAAGAAGTATAAACTACTAGTGGACCCGGCACTCATTGTCCTGTCCTGATATTCGCTTGGCTGCTATAAGCGGGTTTAGTAAACGTTGCCTTTTCTTTTTCTTCTTGATATGCTAAATACATATTAAATGACATTTTACACCCAGATGTTTATTATCTACAAAAAAAAAACTGTAAGTGGAATGTTACTGAACTCTTACGTCTGGACCGATTTTGTTGAAATTTTGCAGCACAAATTTGTAGCGCCACATACAGAAAAAATTTCATTAAAATCGGTCCAGCCGTCTAATGAGTTCACTACAGTAGATTTTATACATACACAAAGATAGTTGAATTTTTATATACATATTATTTTAACTAGTGAAGATACAATAGCTTGCATTTTATTTATGCAGACAATTGTTCATAAGTTCGTTAGGATCCCATATTTATTAGCGCAGTTTTTGACAAAATATTTATATCTTGATAATTTTATTTGTTGAAATATATCAGAGAACAATGTCTGTTTGACTATCAAGCCTAATAACACAGAACATTCATCATGTTAACGCAATCTATATCTATCTTCTATATGCTGCGGACTTCGTCACCAAATTTACGATCTGAGCATTGTTTAGTGGCAAACGAGGAGACGGGCCACTTGGTGCACTAAAGTGTCTCTCTCCGGTCTTAATAGACTACACTGCAACTAAAAAATGTTAATGAAAACAGTTCGGGGTGGACTTCTCCATTTATGAGTACCGTGCGGCATAAAGTATATGTATATTTTTTGATACACATATATATAAGGCTGGTGATAACCGGCCACTACAGCCTCCCAAGATATATATTAATATATATTATATTAAACTGAGTTTTGGTGAAGTGATATTTATTTGTTGCTTAAATGTCTATCTTGTTCGGAAATCGAAACCTAGGAGTTCTCGCCCAGCAGGCAGGGTCACTATAAAGTGGGCTACGGGATCGTCTTTAGAAGAGTTTAATAAACTTACAATATAAAACCAAAATGCAACGAACGAAGTAAGTCAAATAAGACTTCGAAGAATTAAATCACAATAACGTATACAAAATATCTTATTGAAATACACCAGTCTATATTTGGTGATGGTAGTAGAGCTCAGTACATCGTGGTACAATAATACCTCCCAGAAACATGTCACGACAATATCGTGGGCCTGTTGTATCGCTCGAGAAGAAAGATTAAATCGCTTTCACGACAAAGTATTGGACGTAAAGAACGCGCTGCCGTAGAATTGAAGAAGAATCATTTGTTACTTCTTTCCTTTCCTTTTTCATCTTACTAATCAATAAACGAGCAGACGAACCAACTAATGGTAAGCGGTCAACGTAACCCATGGACTTCACTAGCACCAAAGTTATAATCGAAGCATTGTCAAAGTAAAAGGAATCGGGACCCCGCATTGTTATTAAATATAAAAAAAGAGAAAATTCCCATATGTTTTTAAAAGTTGTACGGTGTTAGAAGCTCTACACATTCTTAAGCTCTACAGGTGCACCTGCTGAAAACGGACGAGGAGGTTATCGTATCCTGCACCACCCAGTTTGTTTACTCGTTCTTGGTATGGTTTTCTATGTGTCTATCTTTTCTATTGCAATATCCGAAAGCGAGTAATGGTTTCCACGCTTCTATCGTCGCCGGAAACGCATAAGCACTTACTACAAGCCCTTACACTCGTTTATTGACATAAAAAAAATATATACTCGTTAACAAAGCAAACGTGCAAGGTTTAATGTGAAAGCATCTTTTTTCAACTATAATACTCATTGATTTTAACTAAACAAGTCCATGTGTGTCATTGTAATAATCATAAAACGACGTGTCCAATAAATAGCCTGAGCGCACTAAGAGCAAATTATTGGTGCCGGTGATTTAGTCATTCAGTGTTACATTTCGTTCATGAGGAATTAACGGAACGGTATGTGAACGGCGGTAAGCATCGCCGACAGCAACGATTCTTATGATGGATGTTTCAATGCTTACGTCACAAACTACTACATGTAGTATGGCTCCATGTTGTGAAGCCGCTCCGAAAAAACAAAAACGAACAAGAAGAAGTCGATGAAACTTGCACATTTTTATTGATGTTACGACGACTTCTGCAGAAGACCAGGAAGCAAAAGCAATATAATCCACTGGATGCGCAGTGATTCGATTAATGCTCATGTTCAGCACACTCCAGACGAGAGTTGAAAAAAAAAACGACACGAAGAAAGAAGATACCCATCGCCCGTCGTCCGCCGCTCTCGTTCACACTGCAACGGTACGAAGGAAGCGTGTCTTATGTAAATAAGCGGTACGCGACCGTGCCAACCTTACGAACCGCAATCGAAACATATCCATGTAGAAAATATTATACTTACTAGTAACATTACTGTCTTATTAACAAACCTCTGGTATAATTTTTATGTATTTATTCATCTACACGACATAGCTCTAAATTAAAACAATTATAATCATAGCCGACAAACGAAGACAAAGTAACATTTTAATGTTTTGGAGCTCTTTAGGCTACGGTTATACAATCAGTAAAATGATTCAAAATGGAGTTGAAAAATATCAGTTGACAATGACAACTCTGTAGCCCATCTAGCACAGAGACGTGCCGGTCGAGCGCGGCGTCCCCGACAGGGCAAATATCTATCTAAAGGCTACATTTTTGTAAAATCATTTTGTTGGGAAAACCACAGAAAGTCATTTGGATGGTATTTTTGTATGAGAAACTCAATACATAAATGTGATGTTGCAAAGCGCATTACACGTTTTTTTACATCAGTCAGAAGTTGGGGCGGGTAGTTAGTAATTAATAATTCTTCTATTAGTATATTTTTGTACTGGAATACTAATTAATAAAAATAATTTCCCAATTGATAATAAGGATAATTATCGTTAATGAATAAGATATCTTGTCAACGATGCCGAAATGGTGTGCTTAAATAGCAGATGTACTTAAAAAAAGTAATAGATTGATGAAGTCAGTTTTCCTAATAACTATAAATAAATAACATTTAAATTTACGTTCAAACGTCAACCCTGTGGCGTTCTTTAAGACGGCCGAAAGTAGCCCGTTGCCGCCATCGTAGTATCCGATCTCACAGTCTATGCCGCACCACGCGGATATCCACATGATCTATGCTGATGGATATGGATGAACCTCTCCATCTCCGGAGACAGAGGGTCGTGTCGCGTGATGAGAATATTTTACACGCTATCTACTTTCAATGCATTCGTTTTACACATGGAACAGTTAGTTTGTTGCAGTTTTGTTGAGTTTAACCGGTTGCTATTAAGTCGATAGCGGACAAACGTAGATCTCGCCCTAAGTAAGAAACTTACAGTTTTACATTGGCTTTGGAGCTTAACTTTTTTGCTCTGCTGAGGGACCTTAGATCTTAGTATGCCACAAAAGTTTCATCTCAATACTTCTGTATGTTTCTGAGCCAAAGGACGTATCATTTAAAGTGTTCCTTATTTGATGTTATTCTGGTACGGAACCACAGAAAAATGAAAAATCAAATTACTTTTAATATACTGTACAATAATCTGGAAGCACCCTGTACATCAGGACAAAGAAAAAAAAAGAAAAAATAATGAAGAATATCTTTGATAAAATGACAAATAAAATTGTTACTGATGTTGGGTGACTCAAATTCATGTTCAACATCCATCTGCAAATATACTTAAGCATGTATTTTTTTACTTCTATTGCCTATATTCTATTGCAAATAGTGTTGTAGTGAAATAGTTGAAATAGTCGATGCCGTGGATTGGTAGTCACAGAAATATCTACGGCAGAATGCACATCAACAATAAACTTGTAATTTCGTTTACGTGTAATTGCGCCACGAGATCATGCGCGATTGTCCGTCTGCGCGGGCGTTTTTAAAACGGAACTTTCAATTAGCATTTCTGCCTCCTTTTATTGGGACCCGCTGCAGCAGTGTTAACAACTGTTCGTTAAAAGCATGATTCACGTATCCACAAACAGCCAGACGGATAGAAACGATTAGTGCAATGGGTTCAACGCTGAATTAATATGCGCTAAGTGATGTTAGAAAGACCACGCCCTCACCCACGCCCAATGTTCCCACTGTTCACTGGCTTACACGTTTAACAAATATGACGTTTATGTATGCACTAGAGTTTTCGTTTTTGACGGATGAAAGAATCGGTATGTGACGCATTTACCCGAATTTTTAAGAGTTAGTCTCAAACACGAATTCCTTTTTTTTTGCACGTATCCAATACTTGTTAACCCGAATTTAACGAACCTGACGCGCAGGTTTTAGGAGCAACCAGAGCCTAGCGGTATGATCATGAATTCATGATGTACTGGCGATGACAAATTAATATTTGTAGTTTAATTTGTTATTCTCAGAATTCTATATAATATTCTTGGAGGTACGTAAAATCTGTCAATTCGAACTTGACCAGCGTGGTAGACCAAAGCCTTTTACGCTTCTCATCTATACATATAATAATATGTGTATATATTTTTGTAACACCTACATCTTACCGACGCCCAACGGTTGAATGGTCGAGAATGCCCTGAGGCATTAAGTCCGCTAATTGTAGCTCTTTTTGTAAAAGTTTTTTTATAAAGATTAAATGAAATAAATTAAAGCCACAGACCAGTGGGACAATTATGGGTTGTAATGATGATTGATTGTAAAGACAATTGGTGTATATATTTCTGCAAAATTTTGCGCCATTTTCATTACTTACACATCGGAACAAATCGCTCACGCACACATTAATGCTTTTGTAACACACCCAAACGTGTCATTAATCTTTGATCTAGGTCAAAAACTCGCCTTTACATACATCAGTGAGACGAATGTAATTAATCAACAAAACATTAAAGGATTAGTTCCACTTGTTGTAGTGCCAAAGCGAATATATGTTGTCGGTGTTCCTGCACTCGTATATAATCGCACGTCAAGCCGAACATCGCGCGGGCCTGCTCCGCGGATAGTCTCGCGGGAGTACGCGATTACTATTGCCTCTGCGATACCTAATTGTATTTTGTCTTCGTGTGACTGAGCACAGTTCGTTCGAGAACGTGTGTAGAATAAGGTTATGTCGGTCGAGGTATTAATTAGAGCAATGTTTTGAGTTGTATCTGGGTGCAAATCCACCAATACACACAGTGATAATTTCAAAACGTTTAACTTTAAAGTTAATTACTAGCAAACTGCTCTCGCTTCACTTCAGAAAAACAACCTTACGCTTACAAATAGCACCTGCATGGTTTTAGGAGTGGGTATTTCTAGTTATATGAATTAGAAATACATATTATAGTAATTTATAACTTTTTTGCACACAAAATTGAAGAGGCAGTGAATGAAGTGTAAGAGAATAGCGTATCAGTGAAATCGGCTGCCAAGATAATGTAATGTTTAATTAATTTAATTAACATAAGTGTTGCATTTATTGTTAATTATAAAGAGATTGTTATCTGTGTTTTTAAAAAAAGAATATTTTTTCAAGTTCGTTACGTCTAAGAAAACGTTATAATATTGTTGATTTCTGTTTAACTTACATATAATACAAACAAAATATTGCACTTACTTTTAAATTTTATTTTTAAACATATATACCTATATATTCAGCTATTATATACGTATTTTATATTTTTAGAATATGGGTACCAATATTAAAGTGATTTTCCCTTAAAATTATGTTTTAACCTTAATATTAGGTCCCTTTCATAAAATTATGGCGTCTCTTTCAATATAGCAAATATATGAAAGGGACAAAACACACATTTTTTAAGACATGAAAATAAACGACTAAGAATAAAGAAATTACAATTATTGCATTTTATTTCAATAGTTTGATAATGGAGGCTTCCCATTTGACGCTAACCTATTCCAAAATCATTTACTAGAACTTTAACAACAAAATTGTCCCTTTCAAGCCACCTCTCCCCTACAGAAAGTAATCGGTTACAAATTTATAAAACCCTTAAAATCTACCTAGCAATAAGTGTTCCATAATAAAGACTAAATACAGACCCTTTTACAACAGGTGATACTTTTAGCCCCCTGTTAGCTACCACATGCAAACAGTCTGTTCGTATCCTTAGTGAGGAATAAATCACTACAGTATTCAATTACGTGTTATTACCAAGTTTTTGCCGAGCCCCACTAGCGCGAAAGTGTGGCAAAAGATCACCGTATGATACAGCGCAACTTATTTCATTACAGGCACGTGACCGACTAGTGATGTAACACAGAGGTAAGACTACTGACGAGGAAATTTGTAACAAGAATAGATTTTCAATAAAAAATTGTGGATGTAGACGACACTGTAGCGACCCAAAGCAAGAGTGAATAGGCTTTACCATTGAAGGCCATATCGCTTACCATCAGATGAGATTCTATTCAAATACTGAGTAATAGGTAAAAAAAAATATCTACCTGAAAGCAAAGAAGACAACATGTGAACTTCATCTAGCAGTAGTGAACCTCCCCTAGTACGAGGGCACAAAGTGTTGGTCGTCATGCGTTATGTTCACTGCAGTAGACTGGAATAGTTTACCCACGTCGGTGTCACCGTCTACTTATGACTACCGTCATCTGATGACTACCTACCGTCTTTTTTTTTATGTAAAAGGCGGGCAAACAGGCATACGGTCCACCTGGTGGTAAGTGGTCACCGTCGCCTATGGACACGTGCAGCGTCCAAGGAGCTGCAAATGCGTTGCCGGCCTTGAAGAAGTCGATGGACACTATTTTTGAAGAACTCCATATCATAGCGCAAAGGGAATGCCTCTGGTGGAAGGTTGTTCCAAAGCTTCAAGAGGAGATTGAATAGCATTTTATAAGTTGGTGCGTACAACAATTAAGCTCATTGACTTATGTAGATATATTAAATTGAAATAATAATCCTGTCAATACGCGCTCGAGTATTTTTTCATCAATATTAATACTTAAATACCGTGAGAGTTTAAAAATTTGCCAAGTTACATAAAGAGGAACATATTTTGCGTCAATTGAAGCCCCTCGAGGGTCCTGTAATCACCAATGAAGAAATTTCAATATGCCAAACAATGCCGACACACCGAACCACGTCTGTTGACTCGCACTTTCCACGTAACTGTATTTTGGACGAAACACAGGATCACGCAGTACATTCACTCAGTGTCGGTACGTACCTCTTATATAAATAATGAGTTTGAAAAGCGAGAGATTGTGTTTTTTAATCTAATTTGCGTTAAGAATATGAAATGAAGACAGAGAGTTGGAGATCCTCGGCTCCGGGTCGTTTTTTTCCACGCTGTTGGATCGTCGGTGCTTTTTAATAATTGAACAATCACAGTCTCGGAGTAAGGTGATGTATCTATGAATTTTTAAGGACGAGCCAATTTGGATTTCTTGGAAGAAACGTTCAACAAATAAAAAGGTCTTTTAATGAATAACCTATTAAATAATACTCAGGGAAGGCGCTTTATAATGAGACTGCCATTTCTGTGTCATGATCATGTAATGGAATCGTGTATCTAATACGAGTATTATTTCAGCGTTGGGAAAACAAGTGGTTTACGGGAATTATATTATGTACGTTCAAATAATATTGCAAAACTAAATTAAAAGAAACATTTAAACATACAAATAATTATCATATTGAATCAGATCGAAATAATTATATGAGTTAAGAGTTATTTAAATATTTTTATAGCGGTAAGTGAATATACCTGAATGTTGGAGTTTATGTAAATCTCAGTATGTTTTTTACCGAAATTAAAATACCCGAACACTTTTATAACCAACTTGGGGTATCAAATCAACTTGTGCCAGGAACTATTTTGTAAAAATAAGAATAAACCTTTTTCAAAAATTTTAATAACGTACAACTTTCAGTGTGAATGACATCATCGACTCTGAACCTAACACGTGAAATGTCATATATTACGATATTCTTGTTTCAATTTAATTGGGTTTGTCTCTTTCTCCCTTATTTGAAAGGCGTTCATAATAAATATTTAACATATATTCGACTTTCGTTTCCATGACGGCCGTTTTACGTGCCTCCGATTTTCCCTGTCACATCTAAAATAACTCTTTAAGCTTAAGGCTTACAAAATTTTATAAGCGAATAACTGTTATAAATTCCGACCTTGGTTCTTATTACACCAAAAAAAATACTTTAGTCACGATAAAATTTAACATTCCAAAACCGAGTAAATTTGATCATCTCGAAACAGTAACTTGAAAAGATAAAATACGACTCTGACGTCCCATACCACCGTACCCTTTATACGCATTCACGTAAAGTCGACGGTCGCGTGTATTTCCAGGTGAATTTTGTTGAAATTTTTCAGTGAGTAATAGTGAGTGATAAGAGGCGACGATGTTTCACGAAGTGTAAATATTTGAGCGTGATAAATTATTTATAAATTATTCATGGGGAGTTACTGGGAAAATATGTCATTTATAACTGCGCTCCGCTCGCACACTACCCACAAAACACATCGGGCACACTTCGTACCTACTATGTATGTTTATATAATCGTTGATGCGTGTGTTAGTGATCGTAAAACTTCTGTAAGTAACGACCGTTTGAGGTCAATTCAATAAAACAATTATTGAAACGACGGTTTACAGTGACACGTGGAGCTGTAATCTCGTTACGAACAATTTCTACATTTATTAACTGAAATAAATAATTAAACATATCGCAATACATCTACCGGATCGTTTAGTTAATTTAAACGAGCATAGCGTAGTTCGGGATAGCTGTTGCTCGTAGCGGAGCCGTACAGCGTGCGTTAATCGCAAGCGATCTATTGGAACAATTTAGCATTATATGCGTCTGTCTAGAAGTTTAACGCATATAAAAATTACGTCCTTACAAAGCAGTAATCAAGTATCAAAGCAAGTAATCAAGAGCTGCTTGAGCGGCTTTTTCACGGACTCCAAAAAATACGGAGGTTCTATGTTCGTGTATATGTGTGTGTGTGACTGGATCACTAAAAACTGAGCTACAAGCTCCCCATATCGCATACACGTGTGTGCCGCGGCCGGGGGTCTAAACTAAATCTCGCTCACCCAACTGCCAACAAGACAAGGCGCGCGTGACACTCCAGCTTCCAAAAGCCACTGACGCAACTTTAACGACCAGTATGATGAGGCACATTTAATATTCAAAGTAGGCACTTGCATGTATCAAGTATTCAAATCGTAAGCTTATAGAGCATAAGGTACTATACTTGCTCAGCTAATAATATTATTAATTCATCCCGGTATAGTGACTCCTGAGCGCACTGCACTGATTGGTGTAATCGGCTTACATATACTCAGCGGGTTGTATATTACACCGTGTTGTAGCTGACGATCTGTTGTGGATTTTAATAAGAATCAACCTATCACAGGCACTGCAGGGCACTACTCTCTTCAATTAATCGAAGAGGCGTACACTGTACTCTACCACGTTTCTCCACTAAGGACTGGTGTAGGAATATAATTTTAATTGCCCTCAAGTTTATAAATTACTACCGAAATTCAGTTTTAAATATTTATGTAATAAATTAAATGGTTGTAACTTTTAACTTTATGCAGATAAATTAATATTATTATGAAGTATTCAATTTCTAATCATTATGTACTTGAACAAAATATCACACCGATTCAATCGTAACATTTTTGTTATCAAACAATTAATATTGGCTACGTTGCCAACAGTCTCCGTTACCCACACACCGGTGTGACAGGCGGTCCCGCAAGCCCACCACTGACGAGATTATGTGAACTGTTCAACAATTCCACACATTGACCGCCCGCTGATAACGCAACATAATATTTTGCCACGGTGACGTGTGGCTGAATCGTGACTTGTGTAAATTGTGATTGGCAGATACACGAACTTGGGTAACGCCGAACTGGGCACACCGTGGGTGACCGCAAGTGGCTGAAACGTGAAGCGAAGAGAAAATTTACGTGTCCCATGTTGCCGACTGGTGGAGAGATACGCAAAGCGGTTGGTCTTTATTAGAACAGGGTAAGGATCGAATTTGCGTGTGATCCAAGAGATTATGAAGACCATGTGACCATCAACCATTTCAGTGGCTACAACAAGAGCAACTTCGTGAAGTTCGCCTCCGATCTGGAAATATCTGGACCTGCTGGACCTGGCCTAAGACGGTGCAACCTGGTCTAAGCGAGGAGTCAAGAGCGAGAAGGAGCAGCCTTCACAGTGGGTCAAAAGCGGCTTGTAGCCACGAGTAATATAGCTATTCTGATTGAAGTTATCGCATCGCCTTCCATTAAGATCCGTGAGGTTTTGTAATCTCCAGATCGTTTATTTTGTATTGTTTTGTAATATACCATATTGTATTATCAAACATATTCCTTCAAAGGTAAAAATATTCTATTTAACTTACATACGATTTAAAATACCCAGATGTACAGCGTTGATCTTACCTGTAACATAAAGAGTTAAAATTATATCATATTTTGAGAACAAACACTTCAGTGAATCATGGTGGATATCAGTTTCATTGATGTATGTGTAAGGAGGATAGAAATACAACGCAGAATAGAATAGAAAACACATTGGTTAACGCGAAGTTTATTCAACAACAAGTACGTCATAAGTCCAGGAAAATACAAAAATTATCACAGAAGGCTAAAATCTGTGTAGAGAGAGGGGCGAGTTCCTTAAATGCCTCGCACTGCACAATGGTAACAGTTTGAGATGTCAGGCCAGAATAAACCTAGTTTTATATCCTGTACCAGTAAAGTTTTAAAATAAGAACATTACCATACATAAATACGGTAATTGTAGCTACGATACCCATGATGATATACGACGACCTCATAGCCCGTTGTTAGTGATCCTACCTGCGGAGCTAAGGGATCCCGGGTTCGATACCCGGCCGGGGCAGGTATTTATGTGACAGATAAATGTTTGTTCTCCGGTAATGGGTGTTTGTAATGTCATATCTATGTATGTCCACACCACCCGCAACACAGGAAATCCTAGTGCGGGGGTGTGAATGTGTGAACGTTTATTTATTTTATTTCATTTCAAAATTGGCCATGCCAAAGTATTTCGACATGACCAGGCCAATTTTTATTATGGTCTCATATTACTACATAGCCAGCGTACATATCTGTCACACATATGAATTTAAGTGAATCAATGTAATCAAATATTCGATATAGAACACAGTAAGTACACAATAGTAAGTACTCATGTAATCTGCGCGTAGTCCGTATGTTAGTTTATTTGGCAAACACAGTACTAATCTAATAGGATTAAACCCAATCGAGCGATAGCTGACATACTTAAGGGTGAGGGTATTAGGCGACGTTCGGAGTATTTCGGCTTGCGGTTAACGGGCGCGCCCGGCCGAGTCGCGGAGGCACACGGCATTCCCTGTAAATGGTTGTTAATGTGGAAACGGTTCCGTAAACAACTCTCGGTGAAGCCGTTTTAACCACAGCGAGGAAGCGAGGCTTGCTTAAGAGTTTTCGACATAAGACTCAATTTCTAGTTTATAGTAAATGGTAAGAAGTTGTGAACGTTGGGGCAAATGTTGAAAACATGAAATTGGTGCCTTTTCAACGCTCTCAAACGCCCTCAAAGCCCAGTTGATAACGGTGACAATCCAAAGAAGAAAAATAAACATATGCGAGAGACTTCGAGAAATATGTCCTACTGTCCTCAGTCATTGCTTTGAATCTGGCGAACTTCATGAAAAATATATTTCACGCAAACGAGAGTTTAGATCACCTAATTAAATTGAAATGTGAATCGCGAAGTTAATTTTACGCGAATGTTGTGTTGTTAAGCTTTTATTAAAATAAATGGTCGTACTTTTATATACGAGATACACATATCATACATCACGTAAGCGTAATTTAGAAAGTTCTTTATAAAATGTCTAATGCTCGTTTTCACTAGGCTTTCGTATCTAAATGGCAAAAACGGAACCTTTATAATTTCATCATGTTTGTTGTTTTATTCGGAGATGGTCCTACGAAGACAAAATTGTAATATAAGCATCCAACGAATTCGGAAGACTCGATACCGTGGTCCAGAAGGTAAAACTAGCGTAAATTAGTCGAGGAATGAAGTTTCAAAGACTGATTGACTGACTGACTGACTGAAGTAACAAGGATCACACAGTTCATACTCCAACTCACTGTTCCACTGCGTATCGAGGAGCTGGAGTTAGCACCTAACTTAAGTATAATTTATAAATACATGTAAATTCCGTGTATGAAGTCCTATAAAAAAATATTTTTAGTACTATCCATGGTAGGTAGGAGGCAGCCGCCATTATTCGGTACGTCGAATAACATATCCTTCCATACACTAATGATGGGCCGCTGATCCACTGGTACAATAAGGGATACGTTACATCAACTACCCAAAGTAACAAAGTTAACAACTTTAATCAGGTTAAAATCCTTGGGTACTTATGGACAGCTACCAAACAGTAGCTATTCAAATTAACGAGGTCAGTAGAAAATTATTTTCCCGAATGGGATCTCTTCTCCTGGAAATTTTTAACCTGTTGCTACTAAATTACGCGTTCTTTATCTCTAATTTTTCTAATCCTTGACTACGCCGATGCTTGATATTTAGATCTAACACAGGAGCAACTGAACAAACTTGAGCGTCTCCAAAATATTTGTACTCGATTCATATTTAGTATTCGAAAATGTGACCATATCATCATACCATATATCATATCGAACCAAGCTGAAGTGTGTCTTTCCTTCCATAATTCGTCTTCGCCGGAATAGTCATGCTTTCTACTTTGTACTGCAGCTTATTTAATTCAAATACTCCTGAATACTTAAAAACGATTACAATTCAAATTTATTTATTAATGTCTGTCTTAGTTTCATTCCTAGTCCTTTTCTTAATCCTTCTATTGTCAATCCTTAAATGTAGTCGCCGTGTAACTTTGCAACTCATTACCATATACAATTCGAGGTACAGTCACTGCCGCTTTAATTACTAAAAGTTTTCTACTATCTACTTCATTTAAATACCACTATATCCTGTCCTTTAACAATTCTTACTACTAACAATTTCAAAATTTGTAAATGCGCTATCTGCTGATAAACTGTAACAAATATAATTATTTTTCAAGATTGTGTACCCCTATCCTATTTCATTACTTCGACTTCGGCATCAGCTTCATAGGTGGTCTGGAGGAGATCGCTAATGAAGTCTGCTAATGAAGTACTGGCAGTCTGCCTGTTGCACTTAAAACATTATATCTCATTGTTTTTATATTGTTTCGATGTACAATAAAGAGGATTTTGCTTTAGTTGACGGCGTTGTTAACAATTTTACGGGATCAATGTGTGCAACGGTCAAACATGCGGTCAACCGTAAAACCACAGACCGCACCCAAAACTGTTTAACCAACAAGCCTTGGAGTAACGAGCGCTTTGCATAGGTTTTTTCGCTAACCCCAATCCGACCAGATGGTAAGTGGAGAACATATTCCGGTTGCCGCTCAGTTAAAGCGTAAACCCTTCGACTCGAGGACATTATTATCCCCGATGATGTTCTGACAATAAATAGCAGACACTGCAGAGTCATCCCGTACACATCATTCATTCATGAATCATTCCTTCTTATGACGCACATTATTATTCAAACTACATAGCGAGGATTTACGTTGTGTAATAAATCTACTCCTGCTTTTATTACAACGTGTTATTAAAATGGTTGGGGCCAAAACCACAAGGTAATAAATAACTATTTCGTTATTTACTAAGCCGGTCCAACGGCATTTCTGCCGTGAAGCTAATTGACGATTTCTGTTTAAACTGCAAAGGCAGGTAATGCCTTGCCTATATTAACTGAAGCCACCCATTTCGGATTTAGCAAGCCAAAACACAGAAATATCGGGAGGTCTTCAATCTTCTATTTCGTCTTCTATTTCGAACTTTATGGTGTGTGATTTAAAGTTGATTTTCGATTAAGACTGTCTCGAAACTGAACTGAGCGAACTGAGTTTAGTTACAGCAGACACACTGGAACATTCACTGTGATATTGTTTAGTGGTTTTAATTTTTCAATACACATGTATCGTACAGACTGCAGGGCTTCATGTTCGATTGTTATATAACGTGTTAACTATTTATAGAAATACCTGTAGTAACTTTTGTATTCGAGATATACTTGATGTCTAATATTATTCTTGGCAACCGAAGCACAATATACCGGCCATAATATTAAAATAACCAAATCTATCTAACTATCCATATGGAACGCCTAAATTGACATCGAGCATTGAATGCCTGAATAAAAAGTTCAAGTAACGGAGCTGACGCAGCGATGGATACACTATCTAGACATAGAACAGGTACACACACCTTGTCTTCCTGTATAATATTCCACACACTTTCTTAATATATATATTATAGATCTCGCTGTATTCCATTTTGTTTGGTTTTCCAAAATATATATTTTATCTATTGTTGTTATTTATAATATAATAGACACTAATTTTCATAGTCCACATTCATTTTACATCAACAAACTATTTTTTTTTACTTCTGTAAATAAACAAACCATTTTTAAACCAAACTTGGCCTTTCATTGCAACTGATCACAGGAATTTTGGAACGCACATAAAATTTTCAAACCCCAAACCACAGACTAATCAATCGTAGCACATAGGTTATAAATCTGTGGACGGATGCGCCTAATAATGCTAACCGCTGTCGGAAACGATAAAAATTCCAACAAAACTTACCAAATCGTCGGCATTTGGAACGATTGAGAGTTAAATAGTAAGAATTTCAAATTAAGAACAAAAAAATCAGTTTTAAACACGATTTCTTTTATCCAGAATGAAATATTTTTGAATTCAAATTCTTTTATTCCAGCTACAAACTCGTAGAATGTGTATTGAATGTTAAACATTTTTGTTCTTTCTGGTTGGGTTACTTTTATGCTTGTATACAGTACTTAAACTGATGTATTAAAGCGAAACTTTTAGAAGACAATTTAGATAATATAGATTTCTTGACGACGGACAAGACTCATTCCAAGGCTTTAGACATGCGTTCCTCTCGCATTTCACCTATACATTTTACAAGTGTTAGATCACTCTGAATAAAATGCGCCATCTGTTCTATCATCAGCATAAATTAATGTGAAGCATCTAATAAGAGTATATATACTTAAAAAATATTGGCGATGCCTTGTAGGATGCCAGCATTAATTTATAGTCTTATATTCAATGATCATCCTATTTTCAGAATGAAGAAAATTATGGCCATAGTTCACCACACTATTTAAGTGCGAGTTTTAATTGTAATTGGACACCGAATTGTGACAATTATTCCCAAGATAATTCTCAATAACAGAACGTATTTCGCGATGCAATATTCGATTTCGAACCATCAGACACTGTCAGCGCTGCGAAATCCAACCATCAAATGGAGGAAGGGTTCAATTGTTTATTAGAATTATCGCGTGGCCGGAAGTCAAGTAGCCATCTCCACGGAATGTAAGCTATCTAAAAATAACCAACTCGCCGGCAACTTGTTTTGACAACAAATGCGTTATTCGTCGAAGAACGCAACACGCCCCATTTGAATCTCTGGTTTGACGTTAGGGAACGTTAAGCACCGTGTCAACATGGTGTTTATTTTAACGCGGCGAACGTTTTGCGAGTCAGTATCGATCCAAATTTAAAAAAGTTATGTAGACTATAAAGGGTATTCATTTTACTGACACTTAGTTTTTTTGTAATTAATTTACATTTAACAACAAAGTGTTTAAATTTTGCACATCTAAAAAGACCCAGTAACTACCCAAAGTAATTACCTCCTAAAAGTGTACAACAAGGAGTGAAACATCGTATCGTTCTTATTGTTGCCAAAGTGCAGTTGACGCTGCGGCGGTCACGGAACACCATTTCTGTTACTAGTATAAAACAAAATCAATTTAACAATGCGAAAGCAGATTTAGATGAAGTTTTTACATTGAGATATTTTTAGGTCCAAAAGATTTTTAAAGACACTAATTAAAGGATAATCGCTAACGCGAAAATTTTAATTTACTTGCAGCAAGACATTCACTCAGCAATTGGTTATGAATTAAATTTCTTAAATAATTTCCTTAATATGTAGAAGCCGCATTAATATATATTATAAAATGGGTAATGAAAGAGCACAATGAACACGATAGTTAAGTAGTACCTACTATACTACTAGCGATCTCTCGAGCTCGGTACCGTTGGCTTCGATATGATATTTCACCCTAGAATGCGTAACGATCCTATCCTGTTACGTCACGCCGGCTACGAAACCGTACGAACGATAAATGTTGTTTAATCGGTTATTCGTCCAGTTTCGGGTTTGTTGACTTTGTTGGTAGACGTAATAAACGGGAAAATACCTAATAAACAAAATAATGATAAATTATACGTCGATGACGTTACGAATTGTATCGGTCGTAAATGATCTACAAAGTAGAGCAATCATTGCTTGTTTTTTTTTTTCAAAATCTTCTAATACCTAGACGGTGTCCCATACTCAATACCACGAGACTGTAAAACAAGTTGTCAAATTGACGTTACATGATCAACCACGAAAACGTAAGTACTCGCCAATAATTCCCTTCCAAAGTATATTCCCTCTGTAACGTTGTGAAGAGCAGGTTCCGCAATAGCTCCGATAAAATTCACAGAGAATATTCGAATGTGTGAATACTTTAAGCCTAACTTATTTAACATGTCGATGAGTGTTTAGTGCTGAACAATTCGAAGCAAAAAGAGACTCCATCTATTTCATCGATATAGCCAACGTCTTACACCCGTGGCGCATTCTGCTGGCCAACAAACGGGACAATAGCGCCAGGTCCCTTACACTGAAGGTCATTGGGCGCTGTGCCTTTAATATAATCCTGAATTGCATAACGTTAGAGCTTTGGTGCTTCTTTCAAATCAATCGTGAAATATTTTTAATAGTTAACAAGAGCGTTCCTACTCTCTTCGTGGCCATCATCCCATCGGCACATGGTATTAGGCATTCAAGGGGCGACGACCTTTCATTGGAATGTAACTGTGGGCAGGCCGCGAAGGATTGTTAATTTATAAACTACTTATATTATTAAATGTTTTCTTGTAAGTTCTTTGTAGAATAAAGTCATTTACTCGTCTTATTTTTCTATAATTATATAAATCAGTTATTAACATTACACGCAGAGTCTTTAGCTGCCTCCGTTCATCCATGTTGTCCATCCATGTTCACCCATCCTGACTTCTTTGATAGTCGTACTGTATATACCTATTCGATAGAGATAATACCGCACCCTTATTATGAAAGGGATTTAACTCAAAAATTGCAATTTACGGGAAATGACGAAGAAAGTTTTCAAAAATGTATGGTCTTGAGTAAATTTAAAGAGACTGATGTATGAGGTTTTTCCCTTTCTCACTCATAATTCGGGCTCTTTTTCACCGTGGGGTTTTAAAGTAGGCTTTTTTAAGTAAATTTATAGTAAAATCTGGAATTTCAGGAATTTTGAGTTAAGTCACTTTAATTCTAAAGGTGCGATACATTGTCTCGCTCGTGTACACTCGCAGAGGCGGTAGTTGATAAACAGGTCAGGTGGTGGAGGGAGTAATTGTCAAGCGGGAAGTCTTATTATGAACAACGGCAGTGTTGTGACAGACATGTTACGGAACCTACACAAGCCGGTGGTAATGAGCGCGTCAGTTCCTTCAACAGGGATATCATAAGAAACACCGGATATTACACTAGGTAATTAATATGAAGTAAAACAACAAAAATTGCAACAAAGTTTGTGAGCCATACGGAGCGGTGCTCCAAGTGACTTGAACACATCATACAATCTCGAACCCGGAGCACAGTTCTGCATTACATCACTCGCATTTTACGGGCATCCCGCCACAGTGCTAATTAAACTGGGCAACTTCCCCGTTCTTATAAAACCACCGCAACGTGCGCCATTAAAATATATAAATGAAACGTTGATTATTTTGAATGAATGAAACCTTTTACCCTGACACCATGAAGCTTGGTCAATGGCGACTCTTTGGTTAACGCGAACGGTTCTAAACGGTTTTACTTAATACTACCGTCCCGCCCCGGCTTCGTACGGGTGTACTTTATCAACAGTTTCCGCAGCGTATGAGATGAAAGAAATTTTTAAGCAAATTTTTTTATACCTAGGTTCACATTACTGAAGTTTTAGCAAGGATCCCTTATTTTTTCTAGTAATTAATATAGCCTTTGTCACTCAGGGATAATGTAGCATTCTAATGGTGAAAGAAAATTTTAAAATCGGTTCAGTAGTTTTTGAGTTTATTCGTTACAGACATACAAAAATACAAAAATTTCCTCACCATAATATTAGAATAGAAGTATACATAGATATACCCCTAATATTTTGTTGTTAGTAATGGACAACATCGATTGTCTCAATCATAATAATGGTTAATTTAATAATTAATTACAATTATGAAATTCTTTTTTTTTATTCCGTTTTTTCTTACATCCGTTGTAGAATATTGAATTGCTGTTATATCAAGTAACATAATTATTACTGCTTGTATGTGGTTCTGAAATTTATAGATAACTTAAAATAGTATTTTTTTTTATTAAGATATGATCTTTTTTTGTAAAATCATTGTTGAGAATTAATGAAAAAAAGAAAAATAGCTCATAACCTGAAATGGAAAGCACAAAAGACTGCAGAAACTTGTATTCATCGTGTTTTCGCTTTGGCTCCTCATAACGGAAACAAGTCTCTAGAGTTATTAGTTCATACATTGAACTGTGGAAGAATCAAATGTAAAATTACTTATATAACACCCTCTTTATTAGTTACCACAGTTTGATAGTGTATTGAGTAAGAAGTTTCTAGCATCAACAATTTTCTGTCTTATAATTGTATAATAAATTATGAATAACTCTTGTAGGTAAACATACGATATTGCTCACTCGTATTTTGGAATCATTAACCCACATAATAACACGACATATGGTATGAAACATAAAGCGTTAACCAATGGATTCGTGGAAGTGTTTTCAGACGGGATTTAACCCAAATTCGACGTCACTCGATACGCCGTATTATGTCTGACCGAGCACTTTACGGTAGGGTTGCCAATTACGTTTCAAGTATTTCTTTCCCTGTGTTCACATATTGCTCATTTGATACAACATTGGCATCACATTGGCATTGCAAAAAAAAAAAAATTAAAACAAAATTTAAGTTAATTATTTTTTGCTATCGAGTTTTAGCGTTGTGCCACTAAAATAAATTTACGATGACACATTTTATTCTGATAAATATCTATATAGGTGCTTTTCGTTATTGTACATTGAGAATTTAATAAATTTTTCAATATGTCTCCACTACTTTCGTATGGTTTAATAAAAAAAATTTACTATATGTATATTGTTTAGTAATACAGCAACCTACTTCACTATTGGCCTAATGCATAAGCTCAGAGTCGCCCAGCGGGCTATGGAACGAGCTATGCTCGGTATTTCTCTACGCGATCGAATAAGAAACGATGAAATCCGTAGACGAACGAGGGTGACCGACATAGCTCAGAGAATTAGCCGGCTGAAGTGGCAATGGGCTGGGCACATAGTTCGAGGAACCGATAACCGTTGGGGAAGAAAGGTCCTCGAATGGCGCCCACGTCTCGGAAAAAGGAGCATAGGACGCCCCCCGACCAGGTGGACTGACGACCTGAAGAAGATAGCGGGCATCCGCTGGATTCAGAAGGCACAGGACCAGTCAGAGTGGCGCAAGTTAGGGGAGGCCTATGTCCAGCAGTGGACCTCCAAAGGCTGATGAATGGAATACAGCAACCGAAATAAACATTTATTAATTTATTGCCGAAGTAATTAATTAATTAATTAATTAATTGCAGAAGTAATTACAAGTCTTCGCAAATAAATTAAGAGGTAGCTGTTGTTGATATTGATGTGGACAATTCGGGGTCAGCACTGCGCAGGTAAATCCACGTAGTGCTCGTCGTCTCCAGTGATAAGATTCGTCCCGTCTGTTCAAGAACCTCTACCCAACTAAACCGTGCAATGTTCTAAACGTATTTACCGAAACTTGAACCGATTAGTTCCTGTCACGATTTTTTCTAAAATCAACCGTGAACAATTTAAACTCGGTGCAGTTATTGCAGTGTAGTGTGTAGCGGTTAACAACAAGCGAGTTGTACGTGCCCGTCTTGGCCGACAACGCGTCGGTGCCACCCCTGGTGGTACACATCGGCACGGGTGGCGGGAACCGATTATCGTCATACAGTTTACATCTTATACAGTCAGAGCAAAAGTATCCTTAACTAAAAACGAACTGTCATAAATACGTGTAATTCAGTCATTCTTCTAATTTCGTGCAATTTGTAGTTTCTTAAGGCACCCAGGTCTCACATTAAAATCTTTTATTTCTTCCATCGGAATTGTTCATTTGATTTGTGTTTTATTTTCAATCCAGTCTTCTTAATGTCTCCTTTTATATTTATAGATGTCAGAGTCCTTTTGAAATTGAGCCATTCGGATATTACAACCAATTTGAATTTGTTTCCTTAAGTGGTTTTTGTTTCGTTCAGTTCAATTATTTGAGCTACAATTCAAATGAATGCATTTAGTTATTTTTAATTTTTATTTAACGGCACGAATAAAATGGAATCCATTTGAATCAGGCATTGTGATGATGATAAACAAGGTTCATAATTGAAAAATAAAAACCCTAAAAAGAGCATTTGTAACGTAATAACGTATTAACCATACATTACATCTGACACAATGATTTTTGATTCAAAAGGACTAGGCATTAAGAACTCTGCAAACATGATTTGTTTTCAATGAACATTGTTGACGTACCATTTTACGAACTAGGAAATGCTAAATAAAATATAAACATTTGGGAATCAGTATCAAATTTATAACACCGTGTATAACAATTAACTATTAAAAAGCGTAAATAAGGATTCGGGACTATAAACGACCTAATTATAAATATACAAGTACTTACCGTTTCCGCGAACATTTTTATGTTCCTTGTCATTTTTACGTTCATCTTGACATTTTCATTTAGGTTTGTTTAGTTAGCACAAAACGAAAGTTTAATTATCCGACCAATACCAGTACTCGGGAGTCAGAAAGCCACGATGCAAATGGTGCTATAAGGATTTATTTAGTTATTTACACTTAATTGAAACCGCTACACATCACATCGGGCGGAATTAATGCCTAATGGCATTCTCTAGCAGTCGCCCCTTGGAGATGGTGAGAAGTAGAGTTAGGTGTTCAATCATTTTTTTTAAAGTAAACATTAACTTAAATTTATATTTACATAAAGCTACATAAATATGTTGTATGGAGAAATGATATATAAAATAGATAATAGAACTACAGTAACTGTCCCGTTACTCTCTGAGGTTACCATGTGATGCCGAAAATAATGTTGGCTAACTTACTTTCTAAAAGTCCACAGTGTTGGGGCTTTCCTGATTTTTACGGAGAGTGTATTCCAGAGTAATTCAGATTCAATCGGAAATGAATTATACAAGCAACGAGTATTCAATGAACAAATATAAACTTTTAGCTTAAGGCCTAAGTACATTATCGTGGGTATCGCAAATGTACTGAAATTATCATTTTAATACTTTGTAGAAAATGCATTATTTAAAATGGAGTGAATGCAAAAGGTATTCTAGAAACGCGCCTTCGAATAGGGACCACTTTAGCTGACGATTACATTCAGAGATATGGTCATACTTACGCAGAGCGAAAATATAACGGATGTCGGCGCTCCAGCTTATTAAAAAGTTCCGAGCTGAGATAAAATAATAATAAAATGGAGATAAGGATTTTGTGATCGTCTGTGTTGAAAGCGTGAGAGAAATTAACAAGGACCATTACAGACATTTTTTTTTTAATTATAGATAGCTTTCCTCACATAATCTGTAACTGTGATTAGGGCAGTAGTGATACTGTCACACCAACCTAGACTGATAAGTAATTGATAATTAAATAAGTTTTTTTTCCATCAAATGTACAGAACGCGCTAAAAATGTAAGTGCAAGATTCCAACCCGGTAAATGGGAAGCCAAATTTGAAACAAATCCTCCCCTTCCACATTCAATATCAAGTCGTGTCAAAAAAGTCATTTTGTTACGTCACATCAAAAGAAAGGAGAATCATTTCCATCTACATGCTCTTGTCAAATATTTGGCGAAAAAATACTGACATTAACAAAAAATACCCCGCCTTTACGTTGGAAGGGAAAAAGAATTGTTTTCGCAGGCAAGTCAAAGGTCCCGTCGGCCGTGCCTAATGAAATGCTAACTGAGAGAGTTCAGAAAGTATAATTAGCTGTTACACAATATTTACCGCGACCATCCATTCCGAGTGGAAGCCAATTTTGTTTGTTAGCAAAAGGAATATCTTTAAATTAGTTAAATACAAATTATACCTATGACAGACTATTTCAGAAGTTGATGAACGCGACTTTGCTAAAATTAACAAAATATTATAAAATAAAAACAAAAATGAACCCGGTTCCGCTAATAGAATATATAAGATACAATTAATGGCATTTATTCACAGGATAACATTTACTAACGTCGTCTATTGGTAAAAGTGCCAACTAAGACATCGTTAACATCAACTTTTAAAATATTTAATAATAAATAGATTTTTCCCTGTTGCCCCCTCTATCTTTGCATGGTATAATTTTGCAGTTTGACGACCCCGTATCCCAGTTGGTAGTGACCCTGCCTGCCGAGCGTGGGGTCCCGGGTTCGATTCCCGGCCGGGGCAGATATTTATGTGACAGATAAATGTTTGTTCTCGGGTCATGGGTGTTTGTGATGTGATAATTGTGTATGTCCATGCCACCCGCAACACAGGGAATCCTAGTGCGGGGGTGTGAGTGTGTGAACGTTTGAACATTTTACCCTTCACTGAACCCGTGAAGGATCTGGGTGTCATTATTGATACGAATCTCTCTTGGCGCGCTCATGTTAGTGAGATTAGTCGCAAGGTTCACTATGCTTTTCATTCGCTTAAATGTTTACAAGGTTTTTTACCCTTAAAAACTAAAATCTCTCTGTCCCAATCCCTTATTCAACCCCTTGTAGATTACGCTGACGTCTGCTATTTGGATGCAACTGAGGAAATCTTAAACAAATTTGAGTGACTGCAAAACTTAAGCATCAGATTTATTTTGGGTATTAGGAAGTTCGACCATATTTCTCAGTTCCGTAAGAAGCTCAAGTGGCTCCCAATACGTTTTCGCGGAAACACCAGGATTTTATGTTTACTTTTCAACATTCTTCGCTACACCTCTACCCCGTCTTACCTGCAAGAGCGTTTTTCTTTCGTTCGTCCTTCTCTTGTTCCGTGTATAACCTACCAAAAACCCTCCTCAAATTTCCTTCGCATAAAAGTTGTGTTTACCCTCACTCCTTTACGGTTCATGCAGTACGACTTTGGAATTCGCCCCCGCCTAATATACGGGACTCTAAAACTATTTCTATTTTGAAGAGAAGAGTAAGGGAACATTATCTATCATTATCAGAGCAAATATAGTTATAAAAATATGTTTTTTATATTTCCAGTAATTCTTTTTCTCTCTGCAATGTTATAAATTTATATATGTTTTGTTATATATATTATCCGGCACAGGACCGGTCAGAGTGGCGCAAGTTAGGGGAGGCCTATGTCCAGCAGTGGACCTCCAAAGGCTGATGGATGGATGATGATGGTGATATATATTGTAATATATTTATGTAGTATTTACTATTTTATACATATTTATTGGTATATGGGTGTGTGCACACTTCATCTACCTCTCGATTTGATGTCTCCAGTCGCAGGTCTGCTGGAAGAAATTTCTTAAGTAATAAGCAGTACCTTTGTACATTTATTTAAGATTAACGTTACTCTGTGCCAAGTATGTGTGTACCTAAATAAATAAATAAAATTAAATAGAACTACCGAAAATACTTTTGTGTACGATAAGATTCAAGAGTGTAAGGAATAAAAAAAATAAGAAAATCTATTCAATGTTTTGATTTATTTATTTATTTACTTAAATTAAAACGGTCCAAAACCAATAACATCAATTAAAGACAACACTTCACGCTCTCAGAACTTCTGACACACTGACAATATATCTATTCTCTATTCACCCGCAAACGGATCAGATTTAGGATATGCATCTAGGAGCTCTCCTGACCGCTCAATCAGAGCGGTGAGAACTCGGGGAATGAGCGAGTTAGGGCACGCGGCCGTGCGCGCAGACGGCACGGCAAACAGTTTCTGCTTTCGGCACGCACGCATTGGATACTTTTGGGGTAAAAGGAACCTACACAGCTCACCACTCAGATTGGAAGCATCAATCCTACCATGGAATATCTTGCATGCTGTAGATATCTCATGGAATTTCTGTCACACTTCCACTGAATTAAAATATATGCACGCACATTCACGAATCTAGCTGACATTTTTAATAATTATTACTATTAATATAGTAACTTCATTAAAAAATTAATATATTCCTAGTTTTGGTCAGTCGTTTTATAAATGTTTCGTGTTTAATCCATACAGCTAAACCATTTTCGTGAATCATTATCAATTGCTAAAAAAGCCGTATTAAAGTTCGTGCAGAGATTTTGTTATTGTATTGTGTAATAATCAAAATAATATTGATCCACTTCAAATACAACTGTAGTCCTACGACTTTGTAAAGCTACGTATCCATAGTTGTATAAAAAATATAGACACGACAAAAATATATTTCCAATTCAGGGGCCACCCGTATTAGCATTTTAAAACAGCGGCAGTAATAAGCAATTTTTGTCGGGCTCGTGACGCGACTGCAGATGAGCCGGTACCGGATTTAATTTCGGAATTCGCTAAATAGTATTCAGTATAAAGTCATCACGAAGGCGTAGGTATATAATTTCAGCTTCGTGTAACATATCTTAAGTTTGGTGTGATGTTATTAATTTACTCGTACCCAAACTTCGTTAGTAAAGTTCAAGTAATTACTAATAAATAATGTAATACAATGGCTTTAGGCTATTTAGCAGCTTAGTTCCTACTTCTCCTGACCGAGTTGATCCAGTGCGGATCGTAACCGGATCGTATGCCAATGCGCGATTCGCAAATTCTTTAATGACCAAAGGCCTCCAAAAATTGATTAAGTGTCGGGATTGACTCATAGCCCAGGTGTACATGTGGCAGATAAATATTTCTATTCCTACTCGTCTGCTTGACATCCGGGACAAGGAATCCCAGTAGCGTCTTTAAAAATAAGAAATATAAATATTACAATGTGTAAAGTATTCATTATAGTAATGGTATAGTTATTGTGAATTTGTTTTTCACTGTTTATACACTCTGCTTGACCATGCGATGGTAAGTGGCGATGCGATTCGTGGTGGTAAAACATACTAACTAAGGCAAAAGCCTATTCATTGTTATCTTGAAACTACTCACATTACAACCGAACGGGAACATAGACACAGGCAAATAACAAAACTTTGACAGTAGCAAAAGAGGGCAAAAGAGAGAGAGGCAGAGAAAGAGTTTTTTGTTCTCGTATTATTTATTACAGTCAACAAACACACATACAGAAAAACAAACTGTAGATTAAGCACGACCTTTGACCCAATTGAAACAGTAAAAATTACGTAATTAACGTTCACCTAGCGACTGTTGTACGGTATGTTAAATGTAAGAGTTTCGACTTTTGAAATTAACTCACAAAACTCCCCGGATAATTCTGTTCCGTATAACAAGCGCTCATTCTTGACAACTCCGTTTAAAGATACTGTTTTCAGTGAGTCGAATACAGAGCACCGAGGAGTTGTATAGAAGAGTGCCTACCTATATATGATTAGTGATGAGGATGATAATAATGTTTGCGTGTGTCTGCGCGTGCGTGTGTGTGTGTGTGTGTGTGTGTGCGCACGCGTGCATGCTGCTTATGTGCGAGTGTGTTTGAATACGTGTGTATAGTCTAATGAGATGATATCACTTTCAATAGCGCTTCGTTAAAACTATTTGATAAACATGCCCCAATGAGGACCGTATATATAAAATACTGCAACAATTATCCTTGGATTACTTTTAATATTAAATGAGAAAGCGAGATGCAGCTCAAACCAGAGCTCGTAAGCCCAAATCGATTTCCCATAAAATATATTATAAAGAGCTAAAAGCGTTAGTTAATGCTGCACTTCTATCAGAAAAGGTTTTAAATTATATAGAAACAACTGAATAAATCAGCCGAAGATCACTGGGAAACACTTGATGTGCAGCAATCATAGGAAATAGGAAGCAGCAAGTGCGTAACAAAAAATAAAGAAAGTCACTTCCTTCTCATTTCAGTGACCAAGATGAAGTGAATAACTTTCCCAAAGTACCTGGAGCAATTTTTGTACCTATTAATAATCTCACTTACGTTAAATTCAATCGGGCAAATGAAAGTTCCTTTTAATTGTAGTTTTTAGAAAAAAATTAAAGACTACATTCCAACGTCGTTGGATGCGATGGTGTATCGCTTGACTAGCCTAATTGAATTACAGTAATAACAGATGTATCCTGATATATAGCAGGAATCGGTTTTTAAACCAATAGCCAAGGTTCATTATCCTAAACTCTTTCTGATTTGCGCCCAATCAGTATTCTGCCATGTCTATCCCAGGTTATAGAAAAAGTGGTCTGCAAAGAACTCACAGAAAGTCTAGGGCAAATTATGTCCTACCACCACATCCATCAGGCTTTAGAAAAAAACATCTTTCATTTCATCATCTTTGGAATGAATCAAATGTTTCTATGGCTTTTTGTGAGGCAAACTTAATCAAATCCTCTACACAGAATTACGCTGCAAGAAATGATATGTTAGAAGCCATGATCCTCATACACAATTAATTTACCATCTAGCACTACGTTTGATCCGTTTGGCGTGAATACCTCTTACGGAATTTTTAATGAGAAGGCGCAAGTTTCTTCTGAGCCGGGTAAGTGCGTTCGTCTCTTAAGCATTTACACAACTCCAGTAAGCTTCGAATCGAGCTGACTTTGTCTTGACGGATACTTAGACTTACTTACATATAAAGTAAAACTGCATGTTGTCTTAATGGGATCACTTATTAAATCGATCAGTGCGTGTTGCACAGTAATGCTGCAGGACCAGGTGTCTTAAAAGTATTCACCAGTGCCTTGACTGGCATCGACATCGTCGACACCCCTGGTGTTATGGTTGCAGGTGTTGGTGGCCTTCGAGTCGCTCGTCAGCTACTTTGCCACCTGCGCTTTTAATTGTTTTCGTCGATCTTCGCTTTTATTCGTGTTCTGGCTGGCATCGTTTTTTTTAGCAGTAGATATATAAATGGAGCGACTATTATATAGAAATCTTTTGGCAATCTCCGTAACGCGTAGAGAGACGGTAAAATTTTGCGTTTCCTATTTCACATTCTTAAGTAATCTATGCCAGCATTGCGGAGGAATCTGAGTAATAGCAACAGGAGTAGTAGCAGTACATTCTCCCACACCGAATTTTAATCTGCACGGCGAACAAAAAGCGTACCACCACACGCGGTCAGAGTCCAACTGCCCTCGTATTTCCATTATGTTCTGTGAAGCATAAATTTTTCGATCGACTTGTTCTGTAAGCGCCACCGGAAACCGGAACACGACCCAAATAAAAAAAAGATTTCCGTTCACACATATACCGCGCCGTAGTCTTTTCAACGTTGGCGATGAACGAGTTCACTGAATTTCTTCAATGCAATAGCATGTTAATTAATAATTATATCATTGCGATCGTTAAATATTTAAAATATAAAAGGTATACTAAATGTTTTAATTACAGTTTTTACATCTATGTTCTGACCCAATTACATGATTCATGGTCACGGCGAAAATCCGAAACAGAACTTTCATAAACCCTACATACATATAAGACGTTCTAAATAAACAGATATAAAATTTAAATAAAATTTCCGTGTTTTTTTTCCATCATTTTGTTGCAAATAAAAATGATTTATAACTTAACTACATGAATATTTTCCGCTATATAGAACATCAAAACCAGAACTCTTGTACTCACGTCCTGATTTAGTTAACTACTGCACGGTTGCAAACTTGAAAGGAAAGAAAAAATCGCACCGCATATCGCTAGGTGATTTACCGTAGAACTTTTATACAAAGAATAGTACAAATAAATACGAAATAAAAATTTTGTATAGCAGTGACAATTTCCAGTAGCTACATTCTGAATATTTCGAAATTTGAATCGCTTTATGCAAAAGCGCAATCGCATTAAGAATTTTAAATGACTCCTTTGATATAAATTTTCATGAAATATGAGTTTTAATTAGCAAGATAGGAAATTAATTACAAATGTGAACACATCGATGCGTCTGTCTATATTTTTGAACTGAACCAACACAAAGGGTAAAATATTTATTTATTTATATGATTATATTTTTGTACACCATAAGGCATAACAATACAAATACAATAAATACAATTTGTTCCAGGCAACCCAGTTGAATAAATAACTAATACTAGGAAACAGAAGGGTTCTTAGTTGCACAGTTTGGCTTTGCTAATAGAATTTTGCATCATTGAAAAAAATAAACCAAAATTTAATGAAAATATGAGAAATTTTAAACCTCATTATATTATTATTTCATAGCGAGTACGGGCTGGGACAGCAGATCTGGTAATTCCGTGAAGCGTGTTCGCAAGCGTGTGCGTTCCGTTTAAGCCATCATAATCCACAACATTGTAGTCGAAAATTACATTTTTGAATTTGCTTAGAACAAGAAGCTTTTAAGATTAGGTACGTATATTTATCATGATCTTAAGAAGAGAAGAATGCCCTATTTCCTTTTACGCGTGTAACAAACAAATTCCTTTCAACGTACGCTAAGCAGCGTTCTAATCACACCGTGTATCCCGCTCACAAAAGACAGCTCAGGCGGGATTGTAGTAAAGCATTAACTTATTTTATGAAAAAAAATTGTAGATCGATTTTTTTACTTGTAAATTTGTAGGAGGAATGTGTATTTGCCAAAATATTTATTTTTGAGAAAATAATTTAATAATTCAATGTTTTGTATATGGTAGTTTGAACAAGAGAAAACTTCTTAATCAAGTTACAATATTCACCAGTATCATATTTAGAAATCGTGGCGATAGTTGCAAGCGACGTACTCGTACAATAGCTTCAAACCGGCGGTAATTACCAGTTTTAATTGCCTCGCGCCAGTTTCAACCGGATAGAAACCGGTGCATGCCGACGGCGCAGGCTTTGTTTAGGCTTAAGTTTTGTATCAAAGTAAGTATTTAGTTACCACTTGGACGGCTGACTTATAAAAATTATAAGTATTCCAGCGTCCTAAATTATTTGTTATAGTGATTTTTATAGGATTGCATAAAAATCTGTAAATGTTGGTGGCAATATTTAATCCATAGTTTAATATGTAACTGACATTAATGACGCCACTAAGTTAGAACTTAATCCAGTGTAATGTCGAGTTCATAAGTTACAGATTTATTAGTCTTACAAACGACATTAATTTCATATGATGCTTTATCAATTTGCTGTACTTAGGTGTAATAAAAAACGTATGATTTTTTTTTTATTAATATGCTTAAAAATTTCAGCATGCAAGATCTAGTTATGTTGCTTCTATACATTCTATAACTTAACATACAGTTTGACTATGCAACCAACACACAAACGTTGTCTCGAACCGGAACAAGCCGGTTTCAGCCGGAGTTAGTTACCAGTTTTAATTGCTCCGCGCCAGTTCAGACCGGATCAAACGGGTTGTGCCGTGACGCCGAGAAGTTTAAGTTTCGGTTAAAAGTTAGTACTTGCCGCTTGCAAGATTGGAGTTTATTGTATTTAGATTGTTCGTTAGTAAATAAAATTAAGGAAAGTCAGACACAAATGAAATAAAAATTTGACAATATTCGCATCCTACTTAAGGATTAAAACATTGATGATTATGATTTTTGTTTGACATGACACCGCCATCTATCACCATGAATTTGCTGAAAATATGTACCTAAATAATTTTAGATAACTTACAAATATAATTTATTTCTCTATTTTCCAACTAATAGAATATGAGAACAGAACTAAATAGTACATTCTGCGTATATCTCTCTCAATGTGTATTGTCCAAGCCAATCTCCCCTGATCTTTATATGCATGCATCCCGTTGAGGAACGGATGAGACTATAGCGAAACGGTCCCCCCTGTTGAAGGTCGTTGGGCTCTGTACCACCCTTCTTGACTGGTGACCCTTAGATTATAGCGCTGGTGTTACAGATGTTAGGTGTGGTGTGTGCTCTTTTAAAGACCATAAACTGATGGCCAAGTCGAGCCATCCAAACCGATCGAACTACGCGGCTGAAATAATTGTGGTCGCAAATGCATCTCTTAATGAAACGACAAACTTCATCTACATGGTATTAAATCTGCTATAGACAGCTAACTTGCGTAATTAGTAGCAAATTGTAGCACAAAATGGTGAAGTTGAGTTATCGATAACCCTAAGTTTAAGCTCCAAGTTAACTCAGGCTCCGTGAGAGTTTGAGAATACTCTATTTAATTATGGTTGGAGATATGAAGGAGGAAGCGGTACCGCTCAGAGCTTATAAATGGGCGGGTTGTGTGAATCGTAAGAGACTGACCAAGTTAAGTTAGTCTGGGCGCTGGGCGTTAGGTCAGTTGGATGACTGACCATTACTGTCCAAACTTCATGAGCGTTACGATGCTTCGAAGGACAACTTAAGCCGTCAGTCTCAGTCATCATTATACATCATTCGTTAAGAATATCCGATACTTGAATTCACCACAAACCACTTCAGCAATCCGCACTGGGGCAGCATGTTGAAATACGTTCCAAACTCTCGATCGCAAGGATATTATTGAACCCAGCAGTGGTGGAAAGTAAACCACCTGGTGTTTATAGGCTTTCACAGTTGACAACTACCTATTTCCGAATAATAACTGAGGTTATTTTTCAATTTCTAAGGTTCTTCTTTAACCACTTGAAATCGGTAAACTACCCGGCTATTAGCGACATTGAAAAAAGTATTCGCCGACACACTGTACGTCTAAAGGGAGTAAGGAAAAATAACAAAGACAGGAATCTTCTGGAAAATATAAAAGGAAAACTAAGAAAATTTTCCGAGAACCCTTTAAAGAGTTCTTCTTTTTACAGACGGCATCCGTTACACGAGGTGTGTAATTAGCTCCTCGCGGAGACACGCGGCGATGTTGTGTACTGGATGAGCGCGGTAAAGGACTGATAAGGTTGTTACAGAACCAAAACAAGCACTACGCATGCTAGACCTGTTTAAAAGTTAGTAGACTTTGTGACATTAATTTAAAAGTGACATGTTAGGGCCAGACTTTATTAATTTCCATGACATAACATTCGTCGCTGGTCAAATGAAATATAATAATTTCGTGTACGAGTAGTTTCGTTATTTGTATATTGTGTATTTTAATTACATATTATGTGAAAGTTTATTGACATATCACAAGTAAATTCATTATAATATTTTGTTACAAAAACATAGGACACTGTGGTCGACAAATTATATGAGTAATGTCAAAGCGTGTCATTGTGTTTTGTGTAATAGAAATTATGATTAGTTACATGAAAACGTGATGGATTTGCTCTCTTATAATATGGAATAGTTATTATCAAACCTTTCTATTTTACGGGAATACCCTATAATTTTTAATTCCTCTATGGCTTTATGAGATCCCGATGTCTATATTTTCATTTTATATTCAAGCTCTTCGGAGATGAACTATAAATTTTATTGAAATTGCATTATAAATTGACCTCGAAGACTATACACATCTTGGAGAATATTACGGAGAAACTCTCAGGTTTCACCTTCACGGAAGCGAGTGATAGTTAATTTGTAACGTGTACAAAGTTTTAAACATCAGATGTGCTTGCAGAATTTGGGTTCAAGTGCTCGTGTGGGAAACCAATGTTCAATCCCCATGCTACTATTTCTTTAGACTGTTGACTTCAAATTAGTATCACAACAGGAACAGGTACCCGATATCAGATCACTCAGTTTGTTAGCGTTTCAACTCCTTAATTCTAATAATGCAGCGCACCCAAATCAAGGGGAAGAATGATCAGCAAATTTGAAATAAGTATTGTGAATGTCAAGCGAATGATTTTTATTTCAATGCGAGTCGAATGGAGTAGTGACGTTGCGCGCAAACTACAAGACCAAAGGATCTGCTAATACTGACTTAGTATTTTATACTTCTGTTGCTACGTATATTACTGTTTAGTAAAGTGAAGCGAGGCAGAACTATTAGTTTGAAGTACTGTAATTTAGAATACGCTCTTATTAAGTTCATAGAAAACAATTATAAAAATGAAGTGTACTATTCCGTCAGAACATCCAAATTAAATAAAGGTAGGTACTAACAGAAGCTATACTTTTTGATTCGGGCGTTAAAATATTTGTTAAATATTAGTTAAAAAAAATTAAACAAAGTAGATAAATAAATAAACTGGAAGTTGACTGGCAGAGAAAGCATTATGTCCACCTTTTTTACAAATTCGTTGGGTATAATAAGGTTTTAAATATAAAAATTAACGAATTGCTGTTTTTCAAAGCTACGCCATATCTAAACGGGTCGTCCAGCATAAAATTATACCGTTAATAAATGAATATTTTTTTAAAAATACATTTACATAAATAGAAATATGATGTCTTTTTATGACACCAAAAATTTTATCCTAAAATATTATTACTGTATATTTTCTGACACAATATTTCTATAGCAAAGAGAATTTTAAATGAGTGTTATTTCATGGCAGATAAAAAACTTGATACGGGTAATATTTTTTCAAGCAAACGTTTTTGTAAATTTACTACAAGCCGCGTGCTTCGTAACCGGCGAAACAATAAGTTAAGCAAGAAAAAAAAAATACCTATGTCAATACTGTGAAAAAACGGCTGTGCTTTTCGAATTTGACAACAATAACAATAGAGAATTGTACACACACTATTTCTGAACGCTTTATTCGCCTCTCAGATTTCAAATCCTATGGCCAATTTGCTATTACCATTTATTTAATTTTAGAATGTATCGAGTCTAATTTTAAAATCGTGTTCGTATGTGTGCACATGTGTGTGTGTGTGAATGCGTACACCCATACGTTAAGCTGGTTAACAATGAAACAGGGGTCTTACACCACTTAATTATACATTCGAAATCATGTTTATTTTCTCATATCATTTGAAACAGGGGTTTAAGATTTCTAGTGCGATTAAAACATACACGAATTTAAAATGTTACCATTTTTGATAATTTGTGTAGATATTTACAATGCTCGGAAACATTGTCGCTAGTTTCAACATGTTGCACGAAAAAATATCCACAAAGTACAACAGGGTATAACTAGACACAAATATTTACATTATACAATTCTGGTCCTTTTACGAATACCCACGAGATCCTAGATAATATGTTATTTTAAATTTATAACTTACATTATGATTTAACATGTAAATTAGTCTTTGCACGAGTATATATATGCGTTAAAAGATAGCATGGAAGCTCTGTAAATATTATCAGGCTTCTGAGTACTTTTATGCAGTTATTGTCATAAAAACTAATGTTTCCGATTTATAAAACCCCAAAAACCGATACTAATAAGATTAAAAATGTAAAAATATGTACAATTAGCGTTTCTGGCGTGCTAATAATTTTCACTATAAAGTGTATATTTCTTAAAGCAGATTACCGATGTCGTCACAATCGAACAGAATCACAAAGTACAGTTTTACTGTAAACGTTTTAATACACTCAAAGATCGACAAGCTTACGTTTAATTATAGACGGAAATTCTATTTGGGACCAGACAGTTGAAATAGCGACAGTAACATACCTTCAGGTGAGGCGGGGACACACTGAACATTGACTCGTCACGGTAGATCTATTAATTGATTTCACCTTTATTGATATTTACGCCACGAAGATTTTACGCCACGTGACATTTTCTACAAATCAAACTTGGATACATAAAGCTCGAAATTGGTGTTTGAAAAATCATGTATAAAATTGCCATTACCGTTTGTTAATTTATTTACTTGTAATTAAATAAATACATAATTATTATTCTCCAAACCGACAAGCTATACAGAGATCTGAAAGTCGATGTACGGAGTCGCCGCTAGCCATATCGATAATATGCTCCAAAATAAAGTGTCAAAAAACAATGTTTCAACAGTCCATTTGGTACCTACCGAATCAACAAAATCACGAGCGACGTAACTTTGGCAATAACAGCAACAACAGGTGACAGAGTGGCTGAATGAGTGAGATGTCACATTGAAAGTCGGCGTACGGTGAATTGTCGTTATTCGCGAGGATATTGCTCCGTATACACTTGTCATGTCATTGAAATCGTGAACAACATGGAATCATAGGGAATAACGATTCAAACAAATATATTTGAAATGACAAATCTATGTATGTAATAAAATTTTAAGTGATCGCTTTCTGTACATGAGGGATATATGGAGAAAACTATTATTAGGGGCCTTTATTGACACAATAGAACCCAAAAAAAAAATTGTCGTTATAATTTCGGACTTGTCTGTGCGTTTGTGCGCGCTTATCTCAGAAACACGTTAGCCGATTTCGTTATGGTTTTCCTCATGTGCTGAAGTAAGCATCACTTAATAATTAAAGTTCGTTTCGTTGCAATCCGTCCATAAATAAAAAAGTTATACATTAATATATTTGTAATTCACAGAACGAGAAAAACACAGTCTTAGAACAATCAATGCAGGTGCTATTTCTAAGCGTAAAGTGTAGTTATCTGAAGCGAAACGAGGGCGGTTTGCTAGTTTTAAAATATATACATTAATTATTATTATCAGTGTTAGCAAAGGGTTTGCGGCGGAGTCTGCGGATGCAGCTTCTCCAACAACTTTAATGCTATGCAACGATTACCACACCTTGATTTCGTCGAGCCGTTCCTCCAATGTTTGTTATCTTCCACCTTACGTTTCACACCAAGTACCTTAAAATGTCACCGAGTGTGTGATCAAAGGACCATAAGTGGCACTGTTTTCTGTTAATGGTATTCAATTCACAATAATAAAGCAGCTTCCACTCTTCCAATTGCTGGAGGACGGACAATTTTTCCTGGTGGTGTACGAAGTTATTACTCACAGGATGTTGATGCGTTAATAAAAGACTGGGAATCCTTTTGTGTTGATCGACTGCATCCACGAATAGAGAATTTTTTTGCCGCGAATACAGGAATTGAAACGCATTTTTTTAAAACGCGAATAGTGAAAACTTGATTAAAGAAATCGTGAACAGGGAGCTTTTACTATATATAATTGATAATTACAGTATTTGTACCAACATAGTATTACATACACTTTTTATATTTACCTTTTATCCCACGGAAAAAATTTAATCTTTCATGTACCTGGCCGATGTTGATAGTCATCTCCTTCGATATGAAGCATTGTTTTTATTTTCACCGACGCACCAAATCTCGGAACCTCCCCATATGCACCGGATAGCTGTCGACAGCATTTCAGTGTGCAGGCATCTCTCCCCAAAACTTTTATTATGTAATCGCCTAAAAACAACAAACTTGTTGCAAAGTTTGTATCCTATTTTTTTGTTCCTTTGCAATGTGTTCCACCGAATCGATCAGTTGATCACAACGCAATCGTGAGTTCAGTTGCAATCAAGTGTAACGCTCACAATGGGATACATAAATACATCGAATCCAATTGGCGAGGCCATCAGTTACAGGCAGCCTAGGCGACGGCGGTTGCGACGACAGCAGGGTTGAGATTGTTTTTGTTTTACGGTTTATTTGTCTTTCTTGTAGCACAACCCTGTTGCCCGGTTGGTGCTGACCCTACCTGCAGACCCACAGCTTAAACGTGAACGATGTCCATGCCAACCGTTATTGACCAGGAACTCGCGCAATACAACATAATATACAAAGAAAAATAATTAAAAATATCGAAATGACCGCCTGATATGTTGCGTCAAATAAATAGTACGCATATGTTTTCCATCTTATATAATTGCAGATTTTAAGTAAATACTGGTACTCACGATAAGTATATTTTGAGGCGCTATTTCGACATATCGGCCTAGTCGCAATTGATATGCCGTGTGGTGAAAGTGGCCATGTCCGTCCATGCACATAACTCACGACATATCTAATAATGATAATCACCTACCTTCGTAGACTATAGAAACTATAACTATAGAAATATCTCATCGCCTACCCTTTGCATGGAGTTATTATTGAATTGGAAGTAGAATAATTTTCAGTGGAATAAGGGTCGTGTCACAAAACATTTATGGAAATCAGGATTTACGTAACTCATTTTTAAATTGTGGCAACCCTGTTCACGTTCTGTTCTTCCACGTACGCGGTATAACGAACGGGTTTATACAAAACCATGACAGGGTTGTGTTTTGAATACAGATATTATTATAAAGCGCCAAAATAAATTCGTTAGGGCATTTTAAAAATAAAAAAGAGCATGTCGAGGGGTGATCAACGCAACACATATTAAAACTTTGCGTTGCTTGTCAAATCAACCCCTATTGAGTGTCAATCTTATTTCTATTATGTATGAAGTGCACTCTTTGTTGCAAACTGACATAGGGTTTTGATTTTCACTGACTTAAGAACAGAAATAGTTTTTATACAGTTTTGTCTCGAAATGGTAAATTCCAGTATTCCACTACTGGGCCTCCATCTGTTAATAACTTGACTTTAAGAACCAGCTGGAGTTCAATCCACTGTGTTGTTCAATTAAACAGACAAATATTATTTTCAATTCCGAAATTTAAGCACAAAAAGAGACGTCGAGGCTGTTTAATACAGTGCGTGAACTTAATGAATGTTTTTTGTCAATATTCGTTTCTCGCCGTGTTTTGGCTGTCGTCGTATTCCCATATAGTGTTGACCCAATTATCATAGTCTTATCGATTTCGAATGCTGGTTAAAAGAGTCTCTGGACTCTACTACGGATAAAAAAAAATTGATCAAAGAATGGAAGACGATCTGGGAAAATCGGTCCGTTTCTTTCTCACACACATACAAAGAAATAGAAAATTTGTGTAGATTTAAATGAGATGAAACCATTCTTTAAATAACCAAAAAGTGAAAAAACCCAACTAAAACATAAAATAAACTATTGCTTTCAACTACCACTTTTCACACGTTCAACTTCAAAAGACAGCGACAACTTGTCAGATGTTACAAATAGTCACAAAACCGCGTGCGTCTCGTCTAGACGACGTATTTTTAAGTGCGACAAAAAGTCGCACCTCTGTCCGCGGCCTAATCGATCCCGCGTGTAGGGGTGTCACTATCGAATTACGAGGTCGTTGACCTGTTCGATTAATAGTTCTATTGATTTATTGATGACGGTTTAATTTTAATGTTGATTTTATTAATATGCGTATTTTTCTTTTTTTTTTAGGTTTTTGTAGTTTTATATAGTGAACTTCCAGTAAACATGTCAGGCCGACTTTCGGACCCTTCATATAACCCATTGTTTATGATATTAATAAATGTGGCAGAAGGCGTTCATTAACTAGTATACATACAGACATAGGTTCTACTGTTTACATACTTGCTGCTTACATAGAACACTAGATTAAAATGACCTGAACCTGTACAATCGATCGCTCTATACTATACTGTAATGCAAGTACAGTCATTCTTCACCATATTGACACCGACGGTTTCTTAGTTCGTCTCATCATCACTGCTCATATCACCTAATAATAATAACATGTGCATGCCTTTTAAAGGCCCAAAACGAATGTTTTTCTTTCTTTCTTTAAGCTCCCCTCGCGATCCGCCCCCGTGACGGTGCAAAACGACGTGCATTTCATTACATTCCATTTGGTCAATTGCGACTTAGCTTTCATTACGGAGCTCGTTCGAGCAGATTAAATGAATTGCGAAAGCCAACGCCTCATTACATTCCCTAAAGCAGGGATTCCCAAACTATTTTGGACAAGAGACCCCCTTTTCCAAAATGAAGTGATACCTCAGACCCCCATAGCCAAATTACTTTAAAAACCCACCACCATCCACTAACTTATAAAAGCCTAAAGAAAGTGATTGAAAGAACATTTAACATTACTAGGGGTTGATTTTTAGACCTAGTCGACCCCCAAAATTAGATTTCGTTTACGTCGACCCCTAGGAAACCGATTTCGACATCGACCACTTTGGGAATCCCTGCATTTAAGCACTGCGTGCGTTCAAGCGCCGGTGGTTCCGTGGCGGCCAAGGGATTGTTACTTTCAATCTTACAACAATCGTCGTAATGGGACACGTCCACAGTTTTCAGCACACTGGATATCGCCGCAAAATAAGATGTAATGATAGTTTGAAGCGATCGTATTGACACTAAAGGGGTCGTCCTAGCGTTGTCATTTGTTAGGCACACTGCAATGAACTGGAACAGCTTGCCCGCGTCGGCGGTCCTGGCTACTAACGATTTGGAAGTCTTCAAGAGGAGGGTGATATACGATTAAAAATGTACATAACATTAATAACTAGTTTATTAATAAAATCTTATCACCATGATTTTTTTTAGTTTTACGTTGCAAATCTTCATTGTAAATTCTCATTTTTGTATACGAATCGCTTAAAATAATAATTTTCAGACTTTGAGGCGGAAACACAACAGGGAAAATCTGAATTTGCACAAATTACTAATTTCATAAAGCTCTTCAACTTGAGACCAATTCGGCCGTGACGCGGGCACTAAGAGAATAAAAACTATCCGAAATACTCACGCGTTGACTACGTAAATAACAATAAAAAGAAAAATAAATCGAAAAAAGTCGTTGCGACGACGAAATGGGGCGCGGCAACGCGTAACATATTTGATCTGTGCGAACATGTTCCGCAATCAAGTGCAAACGGCGACGGTGAGATTAAACCGTTGCTGGCCAGACGAACGGGCTAATGAAACGCAGAGATACCTTCAATGTCGGGGGTTCAACAGGGTTCAAATGATGTAGGAGTAACCATTAGGCACACGGTGCAATAGCCGTTAAGCGGTTCCACGCTGCAGCTCACGGACATCTTTGACCAATGTTGAACGGGAAACTAGTTTAAAATAAGTATCGCACGCATCAACCATGTCACAAATCGTTCCATCAACTTTTTTGATCTTAACCCAATTCATGATTCGAATGTTCTTAAAATTGACGTGTACGAATGAACAGTGCATATCTTGAAGGCTCTAGAGAAATGTTCATGGATTTTAGCATCAAGATAAACCAGCTTTGGCCCTACAGTTTGTAAGTGTAGATTTAATATTTGAATTCAAAATTCAAATTTTAAAAAGGTGATATTTATTCGCGCGACCCATTCTTAAGGCGTTCTTATCGACCCCTTTGATTTCTTACGCCAGAATATGACAGTTGATAAAGTCTCACCAGAGAAGCGTGTTAATTACAGCCAACGGTATCAGGTTTTACTTTGTGGAAATCCTTTTTGATTATATTATAAAAACATGAATAACAATAACTATACCGAGTAACCGCAAACACAATGTACTGTACACAAATATTAAATACAAAGAAAAACAAATTACAAATTTAAGAACATTGAATAAATTTGTAATTTTAACGATTACGGGATTGTATATTGTAACACACACAAACACACGCGCGCGCGCGTACACTCACTGCGCATACACATTATTACAGTATAGTATAAGAATAGCCGTTGTGTAATTTAGATTTAGGACTATATTCTGTATTGTTCATTATAAAGAGAAAGTGAGAATTTTTTGGGTCTGTGTATGTGGATATGGTTTGTCTTTTGTGACAGTTACGGTTCTACGTACAAATATATAACATTAATCATAAACAATTAATCTTGGGAGACGTCAAGAACCTACATACAAAAACTACATACTTTAAAAATAAAATTTTAAAGTAATTAATCTTTATAAATAAAAATCCATGGTCGCATGTATGAAAGATCACAAGGATAACTTGAGAACGGTTCAAGCGATTTAGTTGATTTGTTTTTGGGTGTTGTTCGTAATTTTCAGTGCAGTCCTTAGAAATTCAATCCATCAAAAAGTCGGGACTTTGAATATTTTTATTTAAAAAAAAAATCGACCTTTCTCGATTAACTGATTGACTGACAGACAGACAACACAAAACCCAAGCCACTGGAGATAGTGACGTGTTATACAAGTAACACACTATTATTTTGCTAAGCTTATTCTTAATTCTTTATATTCGCACCCTTACAATGAAAGGGACTCAACTCAAAAATTGCACTTTATGGGAAATGACGAAGAAAGATTTCAAAAATATATATATATGGTCTTGAGTAGATTTAAAGAGACTGATGTATGAGGTTTCCCTTTTTCCCTTTCTCACTCATAATTCGGGCTCTTTTTCACCATGGGGTTATAGAGTAGGCTTTTTTAAGTAAATTTATAGTAAAATTTGGAATTTCAGGAATTTTGAGTTAAGTCACTTTCATTGTAAAGGTGCGATTATATTACCATTACTAAATTGCATGCGTGCAAATCCTGAGGGTGTCGTTAGTATATCTATAATAAGGGCGTGAGCCTTACGGCCGATATATAATATAATGACTCATGTATGTGTGTTCGTATAGAAATCTCAGTACCGCGACTGGAGCTGCGGCAGATGAAAGTGAATTCATAAAAACAATAATAAACCACTTAATACCGGAGTTGAAAAGTAAAAATCTTCTATCACTTACCAACACATTAACATTTTGTCACAAACTCATTCAGTACATCACGTATGTGTCGCAGCAACTTTTGTATTGCGACAGTGATCATGTACTACATAAGAAATTACGAAGATTGCGAAGATACATTAATTAAATTAACGCACTACACTACACTACACTACACTACACTACACTACACTACACTACACTACACTACACTACACTACACTACACTACAAGCAAGCGAAGTCACCGATTAAAGGTACGGTTACTATTTTCGTAATTGAATGTCCCCTTCTCTGGGATAATTGTCCGAATGTTACTCTGCCACTCGATTTGTTTACTTCACTTGCAAGTGAGGCACGAGGCAATCAAATGTATTGGACGATGCCGCCCCTAATTCATCCCTCGGTCTAATCGTTTTCGTGTAGGTATCATGCCAGGTGGGCACGCAATTTATGTATTTTAACAGTAGGTATAAGTTATTCGTTGATAGCCCAGTATACGAGCGGACAGACGATCTGATCCCGTATTTAAAACATGTCGGAGAGGAAACGAGCGGCACAGGAGCTTTCAACTCTACAGTTGACCGCTAACAGTTTCAGCAATTCACGGTATGCTTCAGATCTCCACGGTTGCGAGGAGAAACTCCTGTCGCAGTATAGTAAAACATCAATTGAAATCAAAACCAAGTGTTTACTTACAGCCATCAACACTGTTAACAATATAGGAAGAAGGAAAAATCCCATTAACGCTTACTTAGTCCGCGAAACAACCTGGTTCTGTTACAGGCGAGAGTTTCGAGATATGATAATTAACGCTCGGATTGACCGCGAAAACTTCCTCCAATGCCCACCGAATAAGCATACTGCAAAACGCTGCAATCATGCAGTGTTTGTGATGTAAGGCTAGGCTAACTGCGTACAGTGAGTGCTGTACAAAGGAAATCGCAAGACAATTCCAAATCCATAAATAAACCCACAATATAACACACGGACTCGCGACAGAAACAGGTGTTACCGTGTGTCGCGTCCATTACAATGCAAAATTACACCAAAGAGCACAACTAGACGGTAATTGCAGCCGAGGTGGAATTCCGCCGCACCTAAAGACACCAGACACAAATAAAAGACGTCGAGACACGACGGCTGAGCGAGTCGCGTCTGTCCCGTGTGTCAAGCAAGCGTTCGCCGCGAACTTGGCTCGTTGTTAAGTTACTTTGTGTCACTCTAGCTCTAGTAGAAACATCGTTCGATCATCACAACCCACAACGGTTGTACTGCTAGACTGGGTTGGGTCCTACTGTCATAGTATATGTATATATGTAAAAGGAATCTTTCAGTAATAAGTCGGTTTGAAATAGATCATGAATCTTATGCTTCATTTGAATTTAACGATTATGGGCATACCAAAATTATACGGAGTAAAATAGATCTGTACCAGCGGAAAAAAGAGATCCTAATTAGTATGAAAAGTGTATAAAGTGGTTATTAAATAAAACAATGTTTGATAAAAAAAATCACAAGTTAAATTCTAAAGGTAACATGAAATAGAAGTTTTGACGCAAAGCAAAATCTAATAATATCATCATCGCAACTCATAATATGTCAATGACCGGCAATCGGCCAGACCAAATAACAGCAAGTGATCACTACCCCCCTTGGGGTAACCCTATCCATAAGACCCGGAGTGACACTGACGCGTTGCGGGCCCCAGAACGAAGCGGTGAAGCTGTTCGTTAACTGGCTCTGCTATATCAGAATCTAGACACGTCAAAACACTCCGCAGTTTAAACAACGAAAGAAATTTTTTTTTCCAATTTATTACGCTTTACGATTTACGACTACATCGCCAGTTACCATCAGGTGGGAGCGGAGTGAAACATTGTTTTATAGTATATAAAAAACGTGATCATAGGCGGGTGATAGCCAGTGAGGCTTAGAACGAAGACCTAGACTTTCGACAGGAGGAACACAGCGCGATCGCTCTGCCCGTCCGTTGATAGCGCGCACCCACCACCGCGGAGAGATCGGGCGTCGGTCTGACCGCGAGCAAACCACTAGCCAATAGAGCGACAGACGCCATGTCGTGTCGCTTCGAACGTCACCTAAAACGCACCTATCGAGCGTTACAAAACAACGATCAATTCATCGTTAAAGGGAAACAGTTTTACGAGAATCATCGGCGCAGTGATTTAGATACCATTACACACCAGCACAAAACGACGCCCTTTGATCTAACGCCACCGAGCGAAGAAGGGTAAGGAAAGCAAAAAAAAAATACTGTGATGATCAACTGCCTTTGATTTCCGATGTGAGCACTCGAGATTGAACTGAGCTTTACGGCGCTGGCGATAAAATCGATTTTGTTCCGAGCCGCTTACAGAGGATCGCCTTCGAAGCCCACGACGTCGACACGACTTCATATTACTTTTTAACCTTGGTTTTAAGCATGTTGTTTGTTAAACTTTTATGAAAGTTCTTCGACATTATGCTTATTTTATGACTTTGAAGTAACGGGTTGTTTTGAAAGTAACGGACATCCGTCGATTAAACGAAACTCGCATATCTGTCTCTGTCCGTCAGGTTGTCACAGATTATTATTATCTAAACACTATTTATGTAGTTTCAAGTAAAATATGAACAGCGGCTCCCTATTGTAAGGACTGAAAGTGAACGAATCAGAAACTTTTCGTTAAATTGTAACTAAATCAAATAAATCGAGAGAATTTAAGAGACACAGGACTCGTGTCGCATCCGTCACGTTACATGTAAGTGTTGCTACAGTAGAAAAGAATTACACATTTAAGACGACGACACGTAATATGGTATCCTTAACTCATTCATTAGGCTGACCTTAAAACTGTCATCGAGATGGAACAAGGAACCTTTGGAGTCGTTATTCAGTATATTTGTATGAAATGACGAAAACTTAAACAGTTTTTTGCATATAGAATAAATCGTATCTTGAAATAATGTTACGTTTTTATTTCAATATACCACACGACGGCAAGTGGTCACATCTGCCAATAAATGTTGGTAACGTCAACGTGTTGCTCCAGCCTACAAACGAAGTCGTCGCTACTGTTTGTTCGTTTTCTTTGGCTTCATAATGTTACTATTATTATTATTTACATTTATTTAAAAACCTCATAGATCCACATCACAGCAATATCTTTTACTACCAACGCCCGTTCCACCGTCTCCCCTGTCCGGCGGTGCACATGACACACACGTGTTAATAGGAAACCCGATATAAACACGATCGTTGCAGGAAACCGAATTGATATATTAACGTCTCAAGCCTATTGTGAAAAACGAAACATCCAATATTCATTATTAACTTCCATTGACAGTGAACGCTTGTAGATTTTGTAACGATTCTACCTGTACCTTTATAATCTAGCGGTCCGCTCCACTGCGGAGAGGTTCCGCGTTCGATCCCCGTCGGAGCCTACGTTTATGTAACGCATGAATGTTTGTACTCCGTTTTCATATAACTGTGACGTCACTGAATGTGTATGGCACATTGATCACACGAGGAATGGTGGCGCGAGGGTGTCAGTGTACCGTTAGGTGTAGTGTTTCGTTCATTATTTGTAGTTGATTATTGTTCGATAATGTTGTTTCTATTTGTAGACAATTTACTTTTGTCGTATTCGAGTCCGTGACTTCCTTGCAAGTGTTATCGAAAGCAAATCAATGAAATCATCATTATTGTATCTATACATAAAATTTGTACTAAGTGAAATACATATGTATGTATATTTGTGCATGAACGTACACAATCACTTAAGCAATGATCTATTTCGGATATAATGCGATTTAATTATTAAAGTTGTTCTATCAAAGAATTGGATGGAGACTGTGCAAAATAATTTAGGTTTTTTGTTAATATATTTATATCCTTTTTTGCTTCTACTAGGTACTGTTTTAAAAAATCGCTTTAACATTGAAGAACAGGAAAAGCTTATGAAATTTCTCAGCACATCTGTCAAAACAAAATACGACAATTACAAAAAGTTTTAAAATGCTGATACGTCAGCAGACACTTATACAGTATTCATTCTGTAACAAGAAAAGTAAATAGCAATAAAAATACAACTCATTATTGACACTGTATTATGGAAATACAAAAAATGTGTGTCAAAATTTATTTGTATCAAGTTTACCGCCAAGTGGCGTAAAATGTCAATTTCTTATCTATACTAATAAATAAAATTGGAGTGACTTTTTGTAATATTAAAATAACCGCATTTTACTACATGCATATGAATACATGCACATGCATATGCGGTACATACACCAAAATAACATTTTTTACAATTTTCTCTGTCTGTCTGTTTGTTCCGGCTAATCTCTGAAACGGCTGGACCGATTTTGACGAGACTTTCACTAGCAGGTAGCTTATGTAATAAGGAGTAACTTAGGCTACTTTTATTTCTAATAAATAACCTTTTTGTTAAATTCCACGCGGACAAAGTCGTGGGCACAGCAAGTTTTTATATAAAGTAAGTTAATGCTTGACAACAATCCCACCTGATGGTAAGCGGTGAAGGAGTCTAAGATGTTGAACGCATGAACTTATAAAATAAAAGCGTTTCTCTCTAAACCAATAACAACTAATTTAAAATTTAAATGTTTATAACTATGGAAAATTAATTTAGATATTTAATTTAAAATCATCTTAAATCTAAATGAACTTCCGCTGTTAACACCAATACACCATTGGTACATAGTTTTAAGAAAGGCACCTTATCACCATACACAGTTTTACGCCTTATCTAAAGAACTAATCTGACCGCGTTCGAACGGCTAGCGATAGCTCAAAGATGCCACCGTCTTTGTAAGTATATATAGGTATATATATATATATATATAGTATATATATAGTATAAGTATATATATATATATAGGTTCGGCTGCGCAGTGCCGATGCTCTAACTGTGTCATTTATATATTTATACAGAGTTGATACGTGATTTACCTATTAGACCTTTTTAGCGACGCGGTAAAGCACATGTGTAGATGAATCTATAATACACAAGGAAGCTTGGAAATAAAAATGCCGAAACCGAAACGCAGGATAAAACATACTTTGTAATTTACCATATATATTTTAATCAATTATTAATGCACACACTGAAATACAACAGGAGAAAATGACAAAAGTGCAAGAGTATTATGTTGTTTTAAAAGATGTACTGAGGAGTGTCTGTCGCTATTTCTTCTTCTCATGTTAGAGCACCTTTAGAAATGTTGGTGGAAGCCCAAAATGACGTAGATAAGTGTTTAGAATTTTATATTGTTAAGAAGGTACTCCGAACGAACTCGATACTAAACTTTTACAATGTATTCGAAATTCGATATCTCTTAACAGGACCTTTGACACACTGTAATTACACTTCGTTTCAGTAATGATAGTAAATGGAATATCACTGAACTTGTCAACTCGACGCCATACCTGTACACATTGTAGAAGATTTTTTATTCCGCCTAAACAATGTCTCTACAAGCAACCCCCTCCATTCGTCTTAAGAGTAATCATAATAGCTTTTCGTAGTAGTAACACATTAATTTGTAATTATTTTTCCACCACAGACACTTCTACCGCTACCGGAACCTATGGACGTATCAAACAACATAAACGAAATATTCAACCGACAATAGTAAGCGACAAAGTCGCTACAGGTAGGACGAGGTAGTAACAACATCGTATTATCTAGAGATGTAACCGCGTATCTGTGATAGCCCGCCGCTATCGCACCGGCCGACCGTGTATACGTCGCAAGGGCATTAGCGTAGATAACACGGTTTATGTACTGAACTCCACACTGGATTCAAATGTTTTGTAAGAATAAGAACAAAAATTGATCATTCCAAGTTTGGTATTATAATTTAAATAGAATGTATAGAAATCTCGAAATCTCTATAGAAATTTTAGTCGAACGCCTACGCTACGAATATGACGCTATGTATTGAAAGGTCGAGCGGTAGAGTGCCATTTGACTATATTCAACCTGTGTATTTTTATTTATAGGTTTTGCAAGAGTTTTTTTACATATAATAAGTTAATGCTTGACAACAATACCACCTGATGGTAAGTTGCGATGACGTCTAAAATGGTGAACGCACTAACTTATAAAAGCCTATTCACTCTCCTCTTGAAAACTCCCACATCGTAGGTAAGTATCCGGGAACACCGACGCGAACAAGTTATTATATAAATAAAATAAAATTATTATATAAAAATAATAAGTATAAATAAAACCTTATATAGAATCTACAGCGATGTACTAGTAAGTAACTCGGCCTACTGTGTAGCAGGCGGTAGCCTAATGGCTTGACCGTCGATCTCCCGTATTGGAGACCCGAGTTTGAATCCTACACGCATTTCTAATTTTTCATATTATGTGACTATTGCAAATTATTACTTGCTTCGCAGCACGAAAATATTGTCAAGAAAACGGCATACCTGAGAGATCTTCATAATGTTCTCATGTTTTCAAAGGTATGTAAAGCCTGGCAATTCGCTGATGGTCAGCGTGACTGTCCATGGCCGTAACTCTTCCCATTATGAAGGAAGACATGAGCCCAGCAGTGGGACAGTTACGGATTGTAATGATGACCGACTGATATAGACGTAAAAACAGAAATATAAGAAAATATTACACACACATACATACATATGCACGTACGCACGCACGCATGCACGCCCACACACAAATCTGTCGAGGCACTACGTAAAACTATAGTAAATTTAAATAAAACTGCATGTTAGCACCTATTTTTTACTGTGACTTTCTACGCCGTAAAATAATAAAATCTCACAGAATAGAAGCTACAATTTGGGCACTTAGTAAAATTAGACAAGAAAGTATCTTATAAACACTCGATCGTCTTACAAATCAAATTTACTTGCTGAGCTGTTTCAAGTCTTAACAAACTATGAAGTGTACCACTTGACTTGAGATTTCTCTCGGAATGTAAAAGGATAACGTCATAATAAACTGGTGAAGTTTACATCTCATTGATAAATCACAAAAACTAAACAATTATGTCTTGGCTTGAAAGCCAGTACTTTCTTTCTAACCTTCGTCTCATTTCCTGGCCGACAACGCATCAGTGATACCTTTGGTTTTGCTGATATCCATGGGCTGTGGTGACCACTTACCATCAGATGGCTCGTCTGCTTGTTTGTCGGCATTAACATTAAAAAAAAATTTCACATAAATACCGAGATTTGAATCCGAGACTGCACTTGGCACGCTACGTTTTTACCTACCACGTGTGTCAAAGAATCATCTAAATAATAGGAACGCTTGTCTAATTAAATCTTTCTTCTTGACCGAATTGAACACTCTGTTTGTGGAACGCTTACAGCCGGCTATCATCCAGGTGAACGTGTGTAGGATGAGGGCCGCGCGACAGCTTCTTTGTGAAAGCAATATCGTTTGTGATCGCCGGACTTTACAAGCTTAAACTGACACGGCACACGAGAATTTTAATTAAACATCACACAAGGATGTACGGATCACAAAATCAACCTTAGTTACCGAAAGGCTTTCCATATATTTCTTTTATCATCGTCGTCTGTTAAGCGACACTGTTGTTGTATACTAGCGATTACTCGACAGATAGAATCGTGTTATAGGACTCCATACGAGGGAGCCTAATACACTTTTCTTGTGTCAATAAAGCTTATTGACCAAGAAAATAGCGGGTATGCCATTTAGGGTACGGCACCCGCTGGCCGGGCAGATAAAGCACGTCACCACCGTGCACTATTACTATCAATATTAATTCGGGTCCGATTCCAGCTACTTTTAAAAGAAGAGTCGTCACGTCCTCGTCTTGTTTGTTGATAAACAGACTGCACCATCAGCAGGGGACATTGGCTTAAACACGAAAAAGGAAGTAGCGCTTGCGTTATGATTCTGTTTTTTGTTTTCGAGAGGGAAACATTCAAAAGGGACCCGGTGCCGTGGGAGCGACGCCGCGATGAGATATTTACCGTACTGAACACCTCCACCGGTGTCCTTCCTTATCTCTAAATAGAGGACTCCGTGATCTCCATAGGAACGGAACCGGAGTCCTCTGAGCGCGGTGCCCCTATCGGGCTCAACCCGAGAAATCCCGGGCCACACACACCGTTGCCCTTCCAAGGGTCGCTATCCGGACGGTTCGAGCTCCCATTCTTACCGCCTGCAAGTCCGCTCTTACTCGCCTCTCTTGACAGTCAGGTGATACCGTAGCTCATATTCTGGTCGCGAGCTACAGGAACACATACATATTAACCTGCGGACGTAACCCTAAGATGGTCGTTACACTTGAGATAAAATTCTAAGCGCTCCACGGATCATATGGTTACGCGTATGCTCAAAAAGCCACCTCGCTGCAGAAAATTCAGAAAGGGGTGGGTACGAAAGTCGAGTGTGACGGTCGTCTCTATAAATCGCCGGGGGGCAAAACGACGCCGTCATGACTGACGCGGCGACGCCGCTCATTCCAGTGTTGCCATCAATTATCAGGCCCGTGCCGCGTAATTTGCCGCGACGTGCCCCACTTAGGGTTGCCAGAATTACGGCACGACCGCTATTGGATTACGCAGATCTGTATCACAAATTGTTGTTACTTATAATCTGCTAAGCGACTAAGTCAAGTCAAGTCAAAGTAAAGTCAAGAATATTCGTATCATAACTGACAAATTCATACTGATTTACTTGTAACACAGTTAATGCACATGTGCCAGTGTAACGACGCAACATTCTTAAAACTTTATACTTCTTATATAATGTTGAAGATGATAATCCCTAAAAGCTAATTGAATACGTTTTAGGAATTAAATCAACCAACTGATTTATTGAGATACTAAATTATGGTCATGACGCCAGACTTCTTTTTAACGACCAACTAAAAAGCTTTCGTATTAGAAATTACAATCAACATTTTTATTACCATTTAATAAAATTCATAATAATACAAAATTCTATTCTTAAAGTATGAAACGAGAATTTCAATTTACAATATTCAAACAGACTTCAGTTGACAACCCTATATAGGCCACTTACTATTTATGCTGCGTTTTGCGCTGCCATATTTCACTTTACTCTTTTTAGAAAACCAACAGACGTTTCTTTTATAATTACTCATTTTGAGAATAGTCAAACAATTTAATAGCCGGAGCCAATTGTTAACCTTAATGAGTTCTTTCACCGATCCGCCCGAGGGAGAAGTACCCGCGACAATGTCTACTTAAACCACAATAGTGGGTAGAGGTGGAACTGTAAAGCTCGACTACTGAAATAAAAGCCGTTCGATGAGGGCGCCACTTGTCTGACTACATAATCAAGTGATTCAATTATACTAAAATGATTTGGCAAAACCGGTTTATTGGTTATAAATTTCATATAGTTGATAGTATCAGGCGTTACTTTGCGGAAATTCATTGTTATTAAATTAGTATTAATTTACTTTGCAACAATCCGCAAGCACAATGTATGATGGTATATACTTCTATACATGCATGGAACCTCCCTCCCGCCCACAAAGGAAAACATGCATTTATGATAGATAAAAGTATATATGTACCAACATACATACCGTCACCAACACGTGTTTAGCTCCGAAACGGAGCATCATCAGGGTTAATGTCCCCTGTGAGTAAATTAAAACTAGTTTAATATAAATATCATATTTGTAACTACAGTGAAAATTGCGTTGAGTAAATTAAAGAATGTTTTTTACCATGACACCTCATACTGACTAGTGATCTACGACGCAAAGCGCGACTGTTGCCAGTAACATAATTCGTCGGTTAATCAATAAGCGATAATGTGATTTATTATCGAACATTTAAGGTTTTTTGTTGCAGCGATGGCGATAGATCATAGTATGGGGGTTGCTTTTTGCCAAATGACGCGTACAGTACGTAACTAGCAAAGAATGCTTTAGACAATAAGTTTTCCCTTGGGAAGTCTAGAATAAGAATTTTCAAGCAGAATAAATAAATTACCAAACAAACTGAGCGGTTACTGTGTTATATCACAAATTAAACTCTCAGCTGATTTGATACAAACTGTGCGTCATTTCCAAAGGACTGACTGGCGAACAAAGGGTCCCGGATTCGATTTCCGATTCTGGGTCTCTGTCAAGTTATATTTGTGTACGTGCATACTACCCGCAAGACTAGGAATCCGAGTGCGGGGATGCCAGAGTAAAAAGTTTTTTTATTTTAATTTTAATTATTACGCACGTCTTTGCTTTGCGTCCATAATTAATAATTTGTTTGTATCTAGAGTTGTGTTGTTTTTTATGTTAATAGCCGACAAACGAAACGAGCAGACAATCCACCTGATGGTAAGTGGTCACCATGGACATCAGCCAGACTAAAGTTATCACTGATGCGTTGTCAGCCAGGAAATGAGAAGGTAAGAAATGTTCCTAATGTAACAAATGCGGCATAGCAAGTCCTGTTTAATATATTTTACCAATATGCAGGAATTTGTTAATGCGGCCGGATTTTACATGTCCTAAACGAAGCCGATATATAAATACAAAATTTAGGTGTTCCACCTAATTTATTTACGTCACGGACCTACATTGCACGAGACGTTTACCGCAGCCGTTTTGTTTCTCACCCTTTTGTTTGTACTGCTGAAGTTATTGTCCTTTGTTTCTCGTTTGACAGTAGTTGCGCGCGCCAATTTGGTGTGGGCACCTTATCTTTGATTGGTTATTGTTTCTCGCACAGCCCCCGTCTGGAGTATGGTCCCGTTGTGACGAATAGCTGTAGTTATAATATAATATATATTTTGTATGTACATTTATTTTAATTAACTAAATTATGTTAATGTCATTAATAAACACTCACCTAAAGTACCGTACTATTAGTCTTAGTTTCGCGGGTGTCATGACAACCGAGACACGAGTACAAACATTATCAGTGAGATAAATTTCTGCCTCGCTGGGATTCGAACCCGAGACTCTGCGACCGGCAGATATGTTTGTACAAATTCAGTTATAGCAAACAATACACCAGTCATCATAACTCGAGCCGCAGTCTCGTTCAAAGTCGCGACTCTTGACCTGTGCCTTGCAAGTTTTCCATGTACGAATTAACTTCAAAAGAGCCAGCTACTTTCCTTATTGTGGCTTAGGTATGCAGAAATAACTACATTGTAACGAGCGTCGTTTGTACATTGATTTATTATAATATGCCATCGGGCAGGCAAGCAACAACGAGAACGCCATTTCCAATGGGGCCAACCGAACGCCACCGAACAATGGACTTACTTACATATTATGTTGACAATATAGAAATATATATTTTTGAAACGGAATGACATTATATTGGAAATGTGGTTAGCAAGCGTCAAATATTCGATAAGTCATCCAGGATTTAAATATTTCAGAATGTTCCCTCGCGATTCGATTATTGTCCAAGCGTAGAAATTGTACTGCCCATTTCGCGCGGCAAATGTCATACACTACCGGTCATAAGTTTGAGACCACTAATAAAAGATTTTTGTTATCAGTAAATATTCTTAAAATATTGGTGATAAAAAGTAATCTGCACACCTGCATATTCTATTGTTTTTAAAGATTGCCTAAAAGCTAATTCTTTTGTATATAAGCCAAGGAAAGGGCCATAAACCAGCATTGTTTCCAAACTGCAATGTGAGCCGAAGAAGAGCTAGTCCGATAATCGATTGTAAAAATTTTATTACCTCATTACCGCAGCTGAAACTTCGTTTTTTTTACCTCATCTTACAATGCGATTGTTCTATATTTTTAAAATATGTTTTTAAGTTTATTTTAACCCGATATTTTCATGGTTATCTCCGAATACCCGCTGTTAGTCTGATTTTGTGATTCCTACAGTCAAGACGTCTCTAAAATGGGAAAAGTTTGCGAAATTAGTATCGAAACGCGATCTGCCATCGTTGTTCTCCATAATGAAGGCAAATCTGAAGGTGAGATTGCATCTCAACTCAAGTTATCAAAGACTTGTGTTCATCGCACTATTGTGCGGTACAAACAAACTGGCAGTAATCAAGATCGTCCGCGCTCCGGGAGACCAAGAGCTACGACTTCTAGTGAAGACAAATTTATTGTGGTAACCAGCAAGCGAAACAGACGCCTAACAGCCCCAGAAATCCGCGTTGAAGTCAACAAATCTCGGGAAAAACCTGTGTCAGTGTCTACAGTGAAAAGACGATTGCGAGACGCCAAGTTGTATCGTCGCGTTGCTGTTCGAAAACCTCTTCTAAAACCGCAGAATAAGAAAAAACGGTTGCAGTGGGCCCTAGCCCATCGAGACTGGACCGAAGAAGATTTCAAAAAAGTACTTTGGAGTGACGAATCTAAATTTGAAATATTTGGTTCAAAAAGAAGAATTTTCGTTCGACGTTCCGCCGAAGAAAAGATGATGCCACAGTGTGTAGTCCCGACTGTCAAGCATGGTGGCGGATCTGTTATGGTCTGGGGTTGTTTCTCAGGCTATGGGACTAGAAATCTGGTCCAAATTAAAGGAATTATGAAAAAGGAGGAGTATAAAGTAATTTTGGAGAAAAATGCTATTCCCTCCGGACTAAAGTTAATCGGCAAAGGATTTATTTTCCAACAAGATAATGATCCAAAGCATAGTTCAAAATTATGTAGGGGCTATTTAGACGAGAAACAGTCAGAAAAAGTGTTGGAAAACATGACATGGCCACCCCAAAGTCCTGATCTTAACCCCATAGAGCTTTTGTGGGAAGAACTTGACCGAAACGTTCGGGAACAATGTCCTTCTTCACAGCAGGCCATGTGGAATGCCTTAGATGACAGCTGGAAGAATATCTCGGAAGAGACAATAAATAAGTTAATTGCTCGCATGCCAAGATTGGTAAAACAAATAATAAAATGCAAAGGAGGATATTTTGATGAAAAGTCTATGTAAACTCTCTTGTTTGTATTTTCTTTAGTAATTTAGTATTAGGTATCTTTTGTATTCGTAATTTTTTAATTTTAAATATTGTGTATAACATGGAAATAAAAACTGTATTTCATAATGATTTAAATATGTTGACTTTTATTTGTTTTCTTAATTTTTTTATAGTGGTCTCAAACTTTTGACCGGTAGTGTATATGACATTGACGTAAGGTATCTTTTAACAACAAACCATTCAGGATGACAGATCGTTTTAAATAAATAGCGGGAACTAGTAGGTTTGTTGGAAAATTCGAATCGATGAATCGAAATCGAATACAATGAACCTAACTCTGACATATATATTCATATCTAAACAAATATATATATAGGTACTGTACACAAGTGCCTTTATATGGATTTGATTGCAAAAAATCTTTATGCTACACAATTGTAATGACAAGATCCACTATATTTATAGACCTGTCGATACAATATCGAAGCTGAAAATAAACCCACAAGAAATCTCCATTAATAAGCCCATTTATCCCCATAAGATAACACAGATTAAAGCTAAATCCCTAAAAACCTCGTAATGCAAAGAAATCTATTGAAAGCGATAAACCGTCCGTTTAAAGGGAAGCTGACTAGATTAAATTCTTGCTAGATGTAAAAGCGTAGTGATAGCCGTGCTGGCACGAAATTCCACTAGAGGGCTTTGGGTTCGAATTCTGCACGCGTCTCAAACGAAACGTACGTACTTGTAAATCAGCGTTTATGAAGTTTTTTAAAGTTTACCAAGACAGTACGACCAGCATAGTGGATAAGTAATCTTAAACGACCATGGTGGACTCATTGTCCAGCATTCAGACAGTCATGGCTTATGAAGATTACGTAATTTCAGTCACGACTTATGATAAATAAAATAATTGAAAAAACTTAACACCGTGATAAGCCAATTTAAAGCCGCGGGACTATTTACCGCCTTTATACTCGCGCTTATTAGCTACGCTATATTATTCAATTTGGAATATATCTGCGGCCCTAACGGAACCTGGGGTCGCGATTGGCGTAAATACGCAACAGCGCCTTAAGTGATACGTCGATACGATGAAAGATGTGGAGTCGGATTACAGAGAAATGGGCAACATTAATTATGAAACTCGCCAAACGAAAAGTACCGGAATCCTAGAAAGAGTTTTCAGAATATTTATCTACAATAAAGATGCTGAGAAGAGATCTGGCGTAGGCGCAAATGCACATTAATCACCTCTAGTCAAGGCCTAATCGATCGCCTATGAAAAATGAGACGTCTATCAGTTCTCGTTGAATTTTGATCACTGAAGCTTACTAGAGAGCACATTTCCGAGAATAGATTTCTTTCTAGCGTCCGGATCCGGATATGATGTCGTGATTCAGATACCCTGTAGTGGGAATATAGCTAGCGAACAATCAACTCACACAACGGCTAGTTACATTTCTAGTCCAACTTCAATAGAAATCGTGCTTTATACGACAGTACATTTCTAGTGCCAAATCGTGCTAATCCGACCTATTCCTCTCCATCTATAACTAATTTCAAATATAATGATGGTTTAAAGTGAGATTATTTGCAGCTTTCATATGTAAATCATAACCGCAAACCAAATAAAAACTAAAAATAATTTCGTCGCAATAATCTAGAAGTTGTTATTGTTAAAATATATATTTATTCATAACTACTCCAACGCCTTCCTTGTTCTCTTTAAACTGCATTTTAAACTCCGGGATTTATTTTAAAGTTATTTCCATAAACGTTAGGCTAAGTCCCGGGTACCATCTTTCTTCTCCTCACGATAATGTAAACCTTGTGCCACGAAGCGTAGGGTTCAATCAAGAAACAAACACTTCCATTCATTAATTCTGATGTTACATTGACGTTACAGGAATCGACACCTTCTGTGTAACGTCACAAGATTGAAAGTGGCTTCTAGAGGTGACTTTAGAGGTATTTTTGTTCAAAACGAATGAATCCTGACATTAATCTTGTGAATCGGTGCGTATTTTAGTATGTCATTGTGATGAGGATTTGAATTTGGAATATGCTGTTGAGTAAATTAGTTCGGATCGTGTCCTACCCACATCGGGCGCGGACGGTGGACATAGCCGCGCGTTAAGTTAAATGTTCGAGATTTTATTACTGTAAAACTTTCAAACTCTGGTTGATATGACAGTGGTTATATCAGCAGTGGGGCAGCATGGTACGATACATTTTTCTATCACGAGGAAAGACTGATAGAGGGCCGATAATGAACGGTACCTTAGTTGCAATATTGATGCTACCCTCCAAATACAACAAATCCTTTCCACCCGTTTTTGAGCACAGTTTAAAAAAAATATATATCCCCGCCAAACACATTAACTTTAACGTACGACCATAACATCGTCTCCTAATAGCTGGAACGTGCTTTTGCTCAAATCTAACTATAGACTTTGTTAATGGGTACTGGTTTAAAATTAAATTTTAACTTATAACAGCATAAGTAAAGAGAAAAAATGCATATGTAAAGACAAACAACTTTAGAAGGTCTAATATCTATACCGGATATAGTATTCCTATGATCCATATTTTATCATTTATCATTAGTGATGTTTCTCGGAATCCTATATATTTCCAATTGTTCAATACAATATAAATTTATCTGTCACATAAATGATTGCAGCGACTGGGAATCGAATCCGGGACCTCACGCTCTGCAGGCAAGGTCATTACCAACTGGGCTAGAGGGCCATTAATAACAATACTGTAGCGCTGTCGGGTTCTCCATCAACTGTTTTCTTTATATTTCAGTGCAAGTAGGCTTTAATATACATGGTATATTTGTATCTTACATTTTTCATCGATATCTATCATACATAATGGTAACCGATCTGTTCCCGTGGAACACGAAAAAAAGCTTGTATGGAATTTCTATTCGGCCCTCTTTTGCAGGAATAGCAATAAATTGATGTAGGTATTTTAAATTCATGAAACTACAAAATCGACACCTAAAACAAAAATTATCTACCACGTAATTTAATAAGTGTCTGATAAAAATGAAAAGCTATTGTTTAGACTACGAGTTCTACTGATATAAGTAAAACATTGGTTTTTAGAAGCGAAGACACTGCGAATTATTGGTTGATAAATATTTGCAACATCTATCGTCGAAGACGACAATGACGTGTAATTTATGAAATACAATTCGAAGCATGTGTACATGATGCATACACACGTAAAAAATGCTTAATTTTCAGGCGTAGCAACTCGTCTGTGATCAACTGCGGACCACACTGAGACTAGTGTAACACTAGATGGAATAATCGGCGATTGCCCGACACAGAAACAATCCAATTTTAAAATCGTCTTCCACAATTCTCTAACCGTTTAAACTTCCAGATGGTTCTGTTTTTAAATTACATCTGTCATCTTTCATGACGACAGATAACGCCATTTATTTTTTATTGTAAGCTGCGCTGTTCAAAGTGTCGTTGCTTAAAAACATTGTATAAAATGTGTTTATTCCCGCTCAGTACAGGTAATTGTTTACATGAGCTTTCGTAGTTTAATAGTAAAGACAATTTGTATTGTTTAGGTTTTGATTACCTTCGTAGATATATCGGCAGCAGCTAAACTAGGAAATTTATACAAAATAAAGCTTAAAATGTCATTCGATGTACTAAAATATTTCTACTGGATTTATTAATTTGTTTTCTCATTAGAGACAGTTCTCCGAATCAAATCCATAGAGACGAATCGAGCGGTATTCTCAAAATAATAAAGTGAACATTTCTCTTTCAATACAAAATCCTTAAAAACATCGAGTAATAAAAAAACTAATACAATCAAACATCATCTGTATTAAAATTAAAACTCTTAAAGGTTCACAAGTTCCCGCCTCATCTTAGCATAGTGACATCTGTCATCAAGATTGTCAGTTGAAAGGAACGATTTGGAAATAGAATCATCTCAGAAGTGTTAATTTACGAAGAGCTCAAAAAAATAAACCCTTTATTTTTTACCTGTTGTCACAAAGAGCGTTGTAACTGGCCATTCAAATCCAATGCTAGATGTAGTCCGCGGGTTTGTTTGAAGTTCTCGCGCACTAATTATCTGATCAAGTGCGACTCGGGCTCGTCAGAGATACACAGTTCCATATTGTGAATGTATCAGAACAAACTCGGTTTACTAAAAAATGTACACTGTTTATTTTCTTATAGCTTTACATAGTAGAACACCAATATACATGGGACAGAGAATAGTAAATTTTTGTGCATATTTTTCAAACTATGTATGTAAAATTATATTCAAAATCGTTTAATTCTGTAACTATATGATACAATTATTTACGTATTTCTTTTGCTTCTTTCTTTCGGAAAGGTTTTACACTTTACACAGGTGCTAAAACTACTATTAATAAGAGATGATGTCCTCATTCAAGATCTTCCATTTGATTTAGTCACATGGTGTACTAAAAGTTTAAGTTTTTATTTTATAATGTACCCAATATCAGAATTTATTTATTTAAAGTATACTTTATTATTATATAAAGTATACTATATTATTTATTTAAACTATACTTACTTCCGTTTTTGGGTCCCTACACTAGGCTTAAGTGTCTCAAAACTCAACTTTTTTCGTCCATTACATTCCGCAACAATTGAGTTCGTTTCGTCGACTTCAGTTTTTAATCGGATATTCGGAACCATAAAACTGACAGAATAAACAATTCCTAGGATTGAATTGATTTTATATAAGTGCCTCGTCTAAGATTTGGTAAATTGGTTTAAGAATACATTTCTCATAAACATATGTTAGCTGGTGGGCAACTTAAAGAAACTACAGCGCTTTAAAAAAAAGAAACTGTCAGAATGCATACATTTAAGAAAGCCGCGAACGTGTTACGGAACTAACGCCATCTGTCATCGGAAACGATACGATCTAAAAATAGAAAGAAGCGTGATCCCGCCAACCGTTTGAAAGTTATTTATTGCCAGTTTAAACTCGTTGCTGTTCTAAATTTAAAAGGTGGAATTGATTCGTGAACACGAGTTGCCAACTGAACGGTAGTTAATTGAGATATTTTAAATTAAAACGACTGATTTTTTATACAATAAACTGGCATACCTTGTTTGTCTTCGCTTATTACCTACCGAGACACGTTCTAATTTTTTTTATATATACCAAGATTATTACAACCGAGGAATAACAAGTGCGGCGTGTTTAATTATTAGTAAAAACTTAGCCAAGGAGCATGCTTATTTTGTTTCACATATCTTTAGGTTGGTACATCTTAGGCCGCTGCGGCATAACACCTAACGAACCGCATGTCACGTTTGTTACTTCCGTATAGATAAAAAGATACCATCCTATCCATATGGTGAGAATGGCATAATTTACTTTTTGAATAATTGATGTGCAATTGATTCATTTATATATATATATAAATATGTAATTTATAACACTTTTGAACGGAACTGTACTTTAGTACCTACGTACAGTTCCGTAAGTATCTACATATCGCAGGAATTCGATTCGAAAACTTTACAAAATTGACTATTTAAATTTTTATTACCAGGTGTCGTTTCCCCTGTTTGTCGCGAATTTAATTTCTCCGAACCTACCACTAACCCTATAAAACGCATAGCGCACACATTTCAAGGTCAAGGTAAACCTATGGTTAATTAGGTAAACCGTAAAACATATTGGCGGCCGTCAATTAGACACATATGTACCTGTAGTCCGAGCTACATGCTGTCCTTATACGTATATTATATAATGTGATATTATTAATTTGAATGTCTGTAGCGCGCAGTGAGAGCTTCGTAGTTTGATATCTTTTCCTATTATTCCTATCCTTGTCTACTAATATAAGGTTGTCTGAAAAATATCGCTTTTTGCAATAATACCACCTTTTTCGTATCGTTTGTGACTATTTCATACAAGATAGTTTTTTGATGTACAATAAAGATTTTTTTGTATGGAATTGTATTGTATTGTAACTTGTTTCATACTTAACAAGTCCTCTTCAAACAAATTTTGATGTCGTGTAAAGTCCGTCCGTATTGGCTCGCATCGAACATCCTTTGTAGTACTTTAGTACCCTAGTATCTATCCCTGATATTTTGGAATCAGATTAGGGACCAACAGTGGGTTACGGTTTGTGATACGTTTTGTGTGTTTATGTTACGTGAGAATAACGAGCGACATCAATAACAATGTAACAGTCTGGAGAAGTATGAACAACGCCCAAGCGCACTCCTCAAAAGTTCACAATTCCTTACAACATAATTAAGTATACCGAAACATCTTGTCGGAGGAGGCCTCAGGTACCCCCGACAGGGTGACCACCCGTTCCCAAAAGTGAGTCATTTATAAGCCCGCAAGTTGTTTAAAATTTTGACAATTGTGAATAATGTTATTTAAAACGAGCCCTGCTGATTTAACACATATGAGCGTGTTAGTTACATTAAAATAAATAAACTCATCCATGACGTCCTAAACCATTCCGAACACACAGACACACGCCTATAATGAAAGTGGTCCACGGGACTCTTAAGTACATTTATTAACATCGCTAAAAAGTCACACGCATCACGAGCCGCACTCGAGTATCCTCCAAGTATAACATTTTTTATTCAAAGTAATCACGGCGCCTCATTCGAAACGCATTATCTATAGAACGTATAAAGCACTGGATGATACTCTGTGGCGACGGTATAGAAATGCATTTTTTTGTTATGGTAATGAGCCGAGCCGCGGTCGGTCTCGGTATAACGCAAAACAGAGGGGTGTAAGATAAAATATTGAGGAATAATTGAATTGGCAGTTTAACGGACGAGGAAATAATGGCAACCAGGTCTGTTGGCGTTAGGTACGTTTATACTGCGATGGACCTGTGGTGGTGATAGGAGTCGTGATGTCCGAGTGGATATCCGAGTTGAGTTAAGAGTCCCGTGAATCGAATAAAAAAAAATTCATATTATAATTCGTTATTCTATTTAAAAAACTAATTTTTTTTGGGTTTAACATAACATATAATGAAGAAATAAAGTTTGCCTTGTATATGTTGTATATGCATACACATATAATTAAAATCCGCCTGCATTCATCACCTGTCACACTCCACACTTTTACAGCAATACGAATACGAAAAGTAAATAAACATCAGGGGTCACGTTATGAGAATACAATGTACATATATAAAAAAATACTCACCGTAAGATGAATAGACAGCTACAGACAGCAGCAGGATCACGTGTGACAGGATCCCTCCGAATCTGACGCGAAACATACTCAAGATGGCGGCCATCGCGTCACAAAATGGCCGAAGTGAACAACTAATACACTACACTTTTGGACACTCTTTATCACATAATACTAGCGTATAATTAATTGATTTCAGTTTTATTGGAGTCCTAGGATGGTCGGCCGATGTTGAAATCATTCGCGGATTGTGGACGCGGCGTCTGAAAAGATGAGAAAAGTAAAATTAGAATTTGTTTTTTTTTTATGTTGATTAAAAAGAGAGAGAAATAATTTACAAATGTAATTCCATGTAGTGTTCACTGCAGCCCACAGAGACTGTACAATACTCGACTAGGACTTCACTTTTAGTTAAATTCGGTTGAAAGTCCCAGAGGGAACAGTTATGAGACAGGTAGACATGCATAGATGTCATCTTTTTCGAATTAGCTCAGAGCATATACATTTAAATTATCTTGATATGACTTCATACTTCATACTTATCTAATGGTTTACAGTGAGATGTTACTGATCAATTGTTGGAAATAGGCAGAAACAGCAGGTGTGACTGTACTAGTGCCCTACCGAGAACCGTACAAATTAATCCAGCTATCAAAGTATTATTTGTTACTAGCTTTTTCCCGCCACTTTATCTGTGTTACTTTTAGAAACAGGTCCAGAAAAATGTGTGAGTAACAAAAAAAAGCAATAGTCTCATGTGTAATGACACTTGCACTGCATATATTGAGTTATAATACTGTTATAATTGTTTATGGAAATATAACGTACTATAACTGCGTTTTAAAAACTGCATTCACATGTACAGCGCCATCTAGTGGCTTTATAAAGAATTATATTGCATACAAAAACGATTTGAACAATGTCTAATGGAACAAAAGCTAAACTATCTATCTATACGAATTTCAAATGGATATGACCTGTCGTAAGTTTTTTTAATAATCATATTTGTGTAGGATAAAAGTATTGTATTTTTAAATCCAAGTAATAAACTGTCTGTGTGGTACAGTTGTTTTTGCGTGACTGAGTAACAAACATCCAAGCATTAAAAAAAATCACTTTAAAAATATTAGTAGGATAATGTTATCGATAGGATGGAGCACAAACGCCGTATTTCAACACCGCGACCCAAAGTCACATAACGCAAGAAAACCATTTTAAACTTGGCTCATATAAGAAGTTATTTCTTACTGAAATTTCACCAACGCCGAAACTTTATCCAGTTCGCGTTTCTCGCCATCGCAGATAAATATATTCTGTAACTGATAGTGATGGATTGTACTTTTACCGATTTATATAAAAGTTTTTACACGCCTTAACAGCGTAGTCAAATAAAAGAAACACGTTTTATTTTTGTTGAAATCCCCAGTGGCATCCACATGAAGCACTCATAGCCTCACTGTCATACCTCATAAGCATAGATTAGAGATTGATGTATGACTTCTATTCGGAACATTTTCAATATAAATATGATTCTTATACATATATTGCTTCCATCTTTCTAAGATACACGACACCTTCGCCTAATTTCTAGAGTCAGACAGCAGTCTTAATTCCTTCTAGAAGCATCGAGAAATACTGATCCTCGCGTCGGATGAATAAGGTTCAGACACACTCAGTTGTAAGGAGACCGTCAGTTGTGATAACGCAAATATTAAGCGAGCGCTGAAAATTCTGTTTCATACTTGTATAAATGTCACCAGTCACTGTTTTTGTACATGTGAATAACAAATGGTTATCAGTCCATCTACCGTCACTGCAGCCATCGTTAACCATCCTCATGAGTAACTCATGAGTGGCTATGACTACAAAGATATTTATTTTATTACTATTTAATTATAACCACTAATATTTAATTATAACGATCAATTATGCAGTGGTTTGAAGATAAAACAGCATTTATTCGAGATATATACCCCCAATAATAGCAATGATTATTCATAAGTATCGTATCATACCAGAATTACATATCCATTTATTATTCATGAGTTAATATTATTACAATAAAAACAACATGCGACAACATAAATACAGAGTTTAAACTGCAGCACACCGCTTCGGGACGAGAACCTACATCTTTTCGAATTTAATGCAAAATCTTGATATCCAAAACAGCTGTAAGCCAGTGATTAAACTGCCAACAAGTGAAAATTACATCCCTTTTCAAAATAAAAAGTCTTAAGCCAATCCAATCAATCCCTTGATATACTTTTTTCAAATTTTTACTCACAGTATTAAATATCGTCAATCAGCTGTACCGAAGCTTATGTACTTTCGAAAGTGTATCAAGTAACACCCTTTAAAACTCTTCAATACACCAAGTAACGAAATCCGACATTAACCTGCCATTTTATTAATACCTCACGATCCATTAGCCGGAGAGGGCAATACGTCTTAAAATATCGAATTACTTATTGTCCCCTCTGTACGCCTTATTGACGAGTCTAGTCTAGGAGGTTGCTAGGTAACTGTTAAAGTGTTCACTGTTACGTATTTAGAATGACTAGTACCTATTTAATACCTACGATAGAAATAATTTTATATCATGCAAGACAAAGAGCTTATTATGATTTTTGTAAAAGTTAAATTTATTAACAATTTGTTAATATCCACAGACGATTTGAAGACGGCATAAGTGTAATGAAAACTGAACCTAATTTTACTGCATAGAAATGAGTAGTAGGCCCATAAAATGTATGCGGCTGTACTATATTTTAGTTTTTGTAATAGTATTTTTGCAAGTACATAATTCAGTAGGTCATAATGTAACGTGTAAGTTTTTGAATGGTAGTAATTTATCGCACCTTCCACAGCTCTATTTGGCGGTGTAGAGTTAGCTCGAAATAAACTTAATACAACTTCGCTACTCTGACATTGACATCACTGAAAATTTTACGAAATTACCCAAATTAAGTCTCGATTTACCTTGTTGTATTTATTACCCAAACATGTTTACGAGTTAAAATTTACACGTTTACTCGTGTTATATTTGTATCTGTGAAGTAAATGAATAAAAATAAGGCCGATAGAGGGCATTACGAGTGACTTGTTAATTTTAATAAATTTACTCAGATACGACATTTTTCAACTCTGAAGTTATAAAAGTGATTTTAGCTGCGGGACCTCCTATACTGGTCAAACAAAACTGATTATTACGCAACGGATAAAAGTACAATACGAAAAGTTCCTCCGTAGCCGAACATCTAATTGAAGACAATGCAAATATCACTGGATGACGACGTCCACTAATGACCTCGGATAAATGACAAAATATTGTACTTTGCATAAGAGAAGGTCTAAAAATCAAAGAACATCCGAAATTTTTTATAGAAAACTTGAGTTTAAATTAACTCAAGCGTAAAATTCAATAGTTTATGTCAAAATATCGATATTAAGCTCCGTGGATTAACAGAGGCGTCCGGATGGCTATGACGCGCCGCGACAGAGCTTTTCGTAGATTCAAGCGTGACAGATGCTCCGAAATTGGTCGTCTTACAAAATCGCGCGAAATCGATGTAACAAGATGGTGAGAGCCGCCAAACGTTCCTATATCCTTGAAAACATCTCCAATTCTTCTTCTGCTGATATATGGAAGTTCTTTCATTCCCTTGGCATGGGAAAGATACCTGCCCAGGCCAAAAAACCTGTTTTCTCCGCCGATGATTTTAATCGTCATTATTCTTCCACTTCTCTTCTCAACACTTTGGATAAATTCTCTACTATCTCAGAAATTACTTCCATGGCTCCTTCAGTTTCAGAAATTTTTTCTCTTTCTCCTATTGGTTTAGAAGATGTCCGTAATGTCCTCCTGTCCATTAAGTCTGGTGCTGCTGGGTTCGACGGGGTAAGTAGGGCGATGATCATGCCTGTACTTGAATTCCTTCTTCCTTCTATTACTCATATTGTGAACTTCTCTTTAACCATGGGGGAATTTCCAATTCTTTGGCTGAAGGCACTGGTTATTCCAATTCCTAAAACTTCTAGCCCCTGTGAATTGAAGGAGTACAGGCCCATCTCCCTATTGCCCTTTCTCTCTAAAGTCCTAGAAGCCATAGTGCATAAACAGCTATCCTCTTTCGTTAACAAAAATAACCTGCTTTGTGCACTACAATCTGGCATCAGAGCTGGGCACAGCACTACCAATGCCCTACTCAAGGTCACTGAGGACATTTGTGTCAGTATGGAGGATAAAATGGTCACTATCTCAGTATTAATTGATTTCTCTAAGGCTTTCAACATGGTTGACCACGATATCCTCCTAGCTCTTCTTGCGAGTTACCGGTTCTCTTCTACCGCTACGGAATGGTTTTCCTCGTATCTACGTGGACGTCAACAGTGTGTTAAGCTAGATGGTTGTCAGTCTAACTGGTGTGATATCAACTGTGGCGTGCCACAAGGAGGTATTCTATCACCTATACTCTTCTCTATCTTTATCAACTCTCTTACCCCTCTTCTTGGTTGCTCTTACCATTTTTACGCTGATGACCTGCAAATTTACACCGATGCCGACGTAGCTAACATTAACTTGGCTGTTAGCAAAATCAACGAGGATCTGAACAATGTCCGAACATGGTCACAAAAGTTCGGTATTAACATCAATCTCCGAAAATGTCAAGCGATAGTTGTAGGATGTCCACGCCAAATCGCCAAGCTAGATATTGAATTGGTGGCACCTGTCAAGTTCGAAGATTACATCATAAACTACTGCACAAATGTCAAAGATCTTGGTATATTTATTGATTGTAATCTTAATTGGGATAAACACGTAACCGAAGTTTGCCGCAGTGTGACCGCCTCTTTGACTACCTTGAATCGGCTTAGGCACTTCCTGCCTACTGACACTAAAGCTTACTTGGTGCAGGCGCTCATTTTTCCGATCATCGATTATGGTGATGTGTGCTACATGGATCTGAGTGAGGCTCTCTTAAACAAGCTGGATCGTCTCATTAACAATGCCGTTCGCTTCGTTTTCAGTTTACGTAAATATGATCACATCTCTTCTTATCGTTCTAAGCTTCAATGGCTATCTATCCGTGAGCGACGGCGATTTCGGATGCTTTGTTCATTGTTCTCGATCCTCTTTGATCCCCTTTCACCGGATTATTTAAAATCCCTTTTCCAATATTTATGTTCCTTCCATGACCGACAGCTTCGCTCTAGTGAGTCTTACCTTCTTTCTATTCCGCTGCACCGGTCTGGATTCATATCGAACTCCTTCTCTGTTCAGGCCGCCCGTACCTGGAACTCTCTTCCCGAGTACATTAGAAGACCCGCTGGTAAGTTAACCTTTAAAAAAAGGCTACGTGCTCATCTACTGGATCGTCACCAATAAGTCTCTTGTTCGTCGTCTGTTATATATATATATATATATATATAATGTATATAGTTATGTATGTAATTTATATTCATTTGTATGTATGTTTGTATAATATGAAATTGTATAGAGTTCTTATTATTATTTATTTAGTAGTTATGTATATTCTTAAAGTTTCTTTATTTTCTACTATAATGCCGCTCATCGTGTATTTCTGTTTGGCCTAATGGTTAGCTGGCAGTGAATGCTTTTAGCATTAAGCTCGCCATTTGTACCTTAATATTTAATATTGTGGTCAATAAAGATTAAATAAATAAATTAATTAATTAATACAAACATCGTGATTACTGATAAAAAAATATTATTACTGGTTTTATCATACACCTAAACCTTTCTCATGAATCAGTTTATCCACTGGTTAAAATCGGATGAAAATTCGTGCGGTAACTTTTGTAATTATAGCATTCAGACAGAGACTGAGAATTTGTTTTAAACCATATAGCTTATGTCCATCTGAAATAATGTACTTTTCCAATGTATTAAAATAAATGAAACACATTAAAAGAAACACCGCTATCCCCCGAGCTACATTAGTCCGAGGGATAATGCAGTAATTGCAGTGCGCTCTAACAGTATTTTTCTTTCATCGGCAGCCGCCTTTGGGGACGCGTCACGAGAATGAACCAAGAGAAAATTATTAATTAACTATTTACATTGTCCTTGTCTCCCACTGAGTAAATTAGCCGAGTAAAGTGCTAAGTGGGAGTCACATTCGCACTTTCAGGCTTCTGAAGCAAAGAAATAACTTTCTCTTTTTGATTATATAAAATAACATACTTCGTTTTAACGACGATGCAGTCACATCTACAAACGAGGCGGTCCATCTCGACTGTCAAGTTAGACAATACGACCGTGATATGGCTTTGAAACATCTTTACCTTTTAAATAGCTCTCGGCGTTCGCCGAGCGAGTTTTTCATCGTGTTTCAATTTTCGTCGTGTTGGCATGCAGCGATACATCACGTAATAGTAACGTAAATAAACGCAACGCAACCTACGAACGTTAAACAATCACTATGAACCCTACAATATAAACGTAACACACACACACACACAACACGCTTTGAACCCTAGAACGCATCGAACGAAACATTACAGACACACACGATTAAATTCTTTAATCCCTTCTACGAAACTAAACAAAGGCACCTCCGTTATTCTTTATATACATAATCATTGTTTAAACGAGCATATGTAGTTTATTCTGTGTCGTTTTTTTTTTTACTAAATTATGTAGTTACTTAGCTAAGAATAATATGGTCTTTGAGGTCGCCCACGTGGACGGTTCGTACTTTTCAAATGCGGTATGCAAACTGAAGTAAATTAGGAATCATCGCTCTAACCACTTTGTAGTGTATGTCAATAAATGTAGATTCTGTCGTCTCATGCGTATACGCTGCACAATGTGACGTGGTGGGGGAACAAGGTATCTTACCCCTACCCTCAAGTAGTGAACAGGGCATTACGCCTTGGAGGCAGTCTGATTGGGACTACGGACGGAGACGGACGCGTGTGCAGCGTGTAAGGCAGTGAGCCGATATAAGGACAGTAGGTGAAGTACAGAACAGTACACAATTAAAGAATAGCTGACTATTAAGTAGACCCCGCCTCAGTAAAGGAAACGCAATGACAGTCGAGTGGTCAGCAGGTCGAGGCTGTTGGAATCGATTGCAAGTCGTAAAGTTTCGTTTATTGTGGATTCGCGGACGCACAAGCGTGACATTAAGTCCTCGACATTTGGAATTGTAACCGTATCTAAGCTACAACTCTCAAAGTATAACAACACGATACAAACGATGACGATCAGTGATCAACAAGAGCCAAAACAATGACCTGACGACCCCGTGGCCCAGTTGGTAGTGACCCTGCCTGTCGAGCAATGTGTCCCGGGTTCAATTCGGTATAAATGTTTATACTCGGGTCATGCGGATTTTTGGCCAGGCCTCCCGACCGACGTTCAAATCTCTTGCCACTGTATAACTACTTTTAATACCACATGTATGTGTGTGTGTGTGTGTGACTCAAAACCTCAAAACATGGCCTTGCTTTAAGCAACAAACTAAACAAAAATTTAATTTTCTTAATGAGGTGTTCATAACAATGGTGGAGTATTTCAATACTCCGGTTATCTATACCTGTTGCAGTCTTGAGTCTGAGCAAAATAAAAAACGTCATAAAAGCATAACCCCAAGCGAAAGCAGGTACCTACACTACGAATGTAGTTCAAAATAATCTGACAGGCTTTGTAGCGTATTTCATGTTAACAAATTCTGTTATAAAATAACACAACGCTACAGTGGCCATCCGCCCTGTTTGGTAACGGAATTTTCATATATATTTTTTGTGTATTTTTTCATTGACCAAGTACAAACTTATGAATAAAATAAAAATATTTGAAATTCTAACAGTTTCGATACTAACCCAAACTTATAATAGTAATCTAGAATATAAATACCTTACTGGAACAAAGCCCGGGAACTGGGATCATTAGCAATATACATCTTTACAATACAATGTATTTTTCTGTTCACATCAAATTAAATATATTTATTATGTATATGTATTTAGCAAGTAATTTAGAAGAACACATATTATTTCTAGACGTGAGACAATTTTAGAGTAAAGGGGAATGTACACTAAATTGTAATTTATGAAATTTATCAATTTAACATGATAATAAAAAGATACTAGATTCTACTAACGCTTTCATATATGGTGGAAAGGCCAGTGTGGGAAAATTGTCAGGTGTAATGAACGTTTTGTTAGCGGGATGCGTAATATTCCACGTTCAATAGATGAAAAACTTTGGTTTAAAAATTATAAGCACATGGGGCGCTGTATCTACATTTGAGTCATTGTGTTAAGTTCGCCTGTATCTATCACGCTATCACCAGAGTCGCTGTAATTTTATTTCTCTCGAGGACAAGGAATTCAAATTGCACGACATTAAACAAAATGAGGAGGAACAAAAGCGCGTGTACATATAGCTAGCACATTAGTACAGGTAAGCGAGCGCGGAGAGCTGCGAAAGCTGAACTATATATATGTAGTACCTGGAGGTGCTGGCTGGGGAGTTTAACGGCCACGGTGAGGATTTTTTCGTTTACTTCCCGACAACCTAGCACCGGACAATGCTAAAACGCTTTGCATCAAATCGGACAAATCCCGATATAAGAGTAATGTTTCGTTATGCTACCAGGCACACATTCTAATTTCTAAGAAATGAGAATCCGCTTCGTATAATTGTTATTTTTTCCAAGTCTCCGTTCAAAGACGTAATGTCTTACATCAACATAATTCGTATGAAATTCTCTCATTAATTTGAAAACGTAATTTATATTGCCAAATTACATTAGGTAGTTGCAATATACCTCTATGGTCGATTAAACTTATGCAACACAAACACATTGATTATAAAACAACATAAACCTAGCACAAATACGTAGATAACTAAACATCTTTTAGATAAATAATCACTCGCATATTAATAACAAAACAGTACCAAATACACGAAGAAGTACCTAAAAAAAACAAGATTCGGTTACATCTTTTTGTCTTCAAGGAGCGTGTATTTACAGGACCTTGCGATGCCCTCGTTACATTACAAGGCTGAATGAACCTGGGTCGTGTGTAGGCCGTGTACCGGCCTCGTCAAATTGAAAATAAACACGATACAAGATGTTTGCTTTGAACACCGACAGCAAATAAAATCGCGTGTATATAAAAGAAAATGTGTACCTGACAAGCTGAAACTACCCGTCGAGTTGCGTAGCTGACAAACATACCGTTTTGGACAAACATGTCGCAACCTGCCTATAACTCTACATAACTAATTATGAATGCTCGACCGAGTTAATCAAAGGGAGTTAGAAACAAAAGCTTGTTAGGAATTTTTTTAAGCACTTACTCGTTTCGGAGGCGTTAAATTGTCAAACTAAGCTGTTCATCTTACAGGTTTCGAGCACTGTAAAAACTACCAGCACCGGAGTTGGCAAATACACAAAGAACAGTGCTATCCATTGCCTATTCTGCAGCGGTTAGGCAACGGCTTGTAGTCAAAATGTTACAAGAAATGTTGCGATTCAGATTCGACATTCAAAGTCGATCGCAAAACAGCTTTTCCGTACCGAATAGACTGAACAGTCTGGATATCAGCAAACCGATGCCGGGTTTCACCTTACAATTGACGACGCCTTGAGAGTATTTTATACAGTCCAGAGCGAATTAGTTGAAGAGTCGGTGGCCAATCTTAAGTAAAAGTCTCTTAACTTAACGACTGCAATGATGAAAAATGGGACCGATCACTTAACGTGGTGTTGTGCTGGTTGTTTCTTTCGCAGTACATGTAATGCTAATCCAACACACGCCGGTACGAATCTTGCTACTATCGCGTAAATATAACACCTATACTCTATACTAATAAATAATATTAATAATAATATTAAAATAACCGCTTTTTACTACATGCATATGAATGTATATACGGTACATATACCAAAATAACATTTTTTTTTTTCAATTTTTATCGGTCTGTCTGTTTGTTCCGGCTAATCTCTGAAACGGCTGGACCGATTTTGAGGGGACTTTCACTGGCAGGTAGCTGATGTAATAAGAAGTAACTTAGGCTACTTTTATTTCTATTAAATAATTTTTTTGTTAAACTCCACGCAGACGAAGTCGCGGGCACAGCTAGTTGATATATATAATGATCATGATGTAAAATAAGCTTCATATTGGATCATGACATTACATGCGCTGATATTCCTTCATAATGACGACAAGAGTCCAATTACACAGAAGTACACGATAATTACGCGGTTGTATTAACAACACAACTAACAATACAGGGACAACATCCAGTTATATTATTACTTGTTAGGTACGTTGCCGTATGAACACGACCGCGGATTGGCCCGGGAGCTTGTTTCGAGAAACAACTCGCAACAGACGAACGAAACAAACAATTTACACGTAGACAAAAGAAACAGTACAGTCTTTGCACGGTCGAAGACCTCTGTAATACCCAAATATTACCATTAGGGATTTTTGTGAGAGCTGCGGCTATATTAAAATACTGCAAAAGAAACTGATTCGCACCGCAGTATAACAAAGTAAATTATATAGTCGGCGAAGAGTAATGTAATGGTCTTGGGCTGGTCAATGGTAATGGACTTGCAGGGGACGACGCCTTCCCGGTTTCCGACTGACTTTGGGGAAAAGTATCGAGGTTATTCTCTAATACCCTGAATTATCAATTCGTATCGTAAAATTCATACAAAAAATATTAGTTGTTTCACCGTGTCTATGTCGTAAAGTTTGGGTACTTGAAAAACCTTTCCAGCAACAAATGAGGCGCATTAGTCAATAGAGGCAACAATGTAGTGTATTTAAAAGAGTAATATTTGGGCGCTTGTGTGTAAATAACAGTAACTTAAATAAGACTTTTTTCCGTCCAAACCATGCTATAGTGATTGTCACTGATGCTTTAACTGACCGACTGGATTTTCTGCGAGTTTAAATGAATAAAAAAAATTAATATATTTAAAACTTAATGGTCTTTCTCATGGTAAGGGGTGCATCAGTATCGCGGCATCTATCATTCTTGAAAGAATACACATAGTTCCATGATCAATACCACTGTAATAACGTGATGGTGAAGGAAACTCGTTCAAAGACTAATTGGATTCCTCGGACGTATGTACTACCATTTATTAAATTATTTTTATATATATTTTTGTTAGTTACTTTATGATTACAATCGGGCCCTTCGACGAAGTGATTTCTAAAATATGACAGTTGTGTCAGTTTCAATTCTTACGAACTTGTCTAAACGAAACTCCAGTCAGGTAAAGTAATTTAGTTTGGTTCGTAAAGTTATTGTGAAGTTAAATACGATTCGTTTCGAGGACCAAGTTTCATTTCTGGCGTCGGCATCTTCGTTCTGATCATATCGCCAATACATAATCCGTCCTGATAAACGATACCATAATCGGCATTCCACCTTCTCTATACTACTTCATAACGCTTATGAAATGTATGGTTAAACAAAACGTTAAATTTCATTCTGTAAATTAAATGTAGCAACATTTTAGGAACAATTCAACTTTCTCAATTAGTTTTCATAGCGCTCACCTACTTCATACAAAGAGCTCCTAAGCAAAACTACATTATTCCAGACGGCAACTCTACGGTTGTGCATCTATCTACCAATCAGTGTTAAGTATCTTATTGATTAACAGCGCGAAGTAGCTCAGTCAGAATTATATTGTACATTTACAAAAGAAGAAGAAGAAACGAAGGAGAGAAAGAAAGAATAGTTATTCGAATGATAAAAAAAATACCTACTACATATATATTACATTCGCAATATTACATATAAGAAGATAGATGTCAAAATTCATTATAAAAAATTGATTCAATTTGTGGTCGTTCAGAATATGTCCGGCAGGGAATTGTTTTAATGAACAATCCACTAGCGATATAATACACCGACACCTTATACTTATTACACCTGAGATATGCATATAATAAGAACACATTTATTAGATTACCCCATATTTAAAAAAAATGCACACACAGAGAAAAGTACCCGAAAATATATAGTACATACCTAGTATGCAAGGGTACTATTTATTTAATTTGGAAATTTCTTCAGGTATACCCACAAGAAACTTAAAAACAAAACAGCAAAACTTACAAACACACGCACGCACGCGCGCATGCACACACACACACTCACAAGCTAAATATTAATAGATACACATAAAGAATAAAAGAATCTATTAAATAAAGATAGTATTCTTTGACTGTTTCCTTGAAAGTAGACAGATTTTCATGCTCGTATGTTCCGTGGCAGTTTCAAATGTAGCGATTTTATGCTAAAAATCATGATTTGCAATAGGCGAAGGTGTTTCTACCTATTTGTGTATAGTGTACTCTGACACACTTTTTAAACTTAATTGATTTTACTGTAATATCTATTATTTATATGTGTTAAATTGCTACTGTTTTTACGCGTTAATCAATCATTGGCTGTTGGCAAACTACGTCAATGTCGTACTACTCTTTAACTACTTATTTAAAATTAAATCTAGATCAATAAGCAACGGACACGTCTATCAATAAGCGTCGAGTATTCCCCATCAATAAATAGACAGGACTTACCTGAAAAAGACGCGCTATTTCATTACAAAGATAACAGCGGGCGAAGTCAGACCTCGCGGTTACTCTCCAGTCATTTCTATTGTACACTCATATAATATATATTATGTCGAAGGAATAATAATCCACCTAGTTTGGTTATTGATTTTACAGCCAAAGAATTTTACGCTACGTTGTATGTTATACAGAACTTTAAGACGGAATAAAAATATATTCTTTCGGAAAAGAAACATTTTCGTTTTGATAAATTATAATCACTTTTGAAATGCAGGAAATATAATATTTTTTTATTGTGTTCGTCGATCGCTGCATAAACCTGTCCAGGAATTAGCCCGACGGCGAAATGTTAATGCTTACACAGCTCATCCGAGTGGAGTCCATTATTTGAATTAAAATATCATTCATTTTATATACTTACATCAACATCATGCATACACATTAATATTAACATTGTGTATATATTTATATAGGGCCGCTATTAGGGAATAGTTATTATAGTTTCATAAACTAAGGGGCCCGGGTTCTATTCCCGATTGGGTCAGATGTTTATGTGACAGATGAACGTTTGTCCTCCGGTCATCGGCGTTTGTGATGTCATATTTGTGTCCGTCCCTGCCATCCGCAACATAGGTAATCCTAGTGCAAGGGCGTGAATATTAAAATTTATAAGACTATTATAACAGACGTTGTCAGTAGTTTAGGTACGAAGAGACAGGTGGAAAGAGCGAGAGAGAAAGAAACAGAGTCACATTAAACTAATGATACTGCTACGTTGTAGGTTCTATTGAAACTAATTATAGGCTACGACATTATGTTCACTGTTCTAACTAATCTAACAATTAGGTCTGAGCAATTTTTCTATTAGATCGACAATTTTGATTGGTACTAGAAAGATTACGACTCGACGAGAAAATAACCAAATGTATTAAAAATTAGATTACTCAGTTTTAATTTAAAAAGTAATTATCACAAGTAACAAGGCAAAAGTACGCATTTTCCATGGTATGGGACCTACGAGTACAACACGCAGCACTGATATCCTTATGATCATCCAAAGCTCCAGCACTAACGTTCAATTGGAACACAAAGCGTGCCTAAGTCTAGGATCAATCTCAAAATACAATGACCACGATTGCTATGTAGGCTATAGGATAGGCGACATACATAATCGAGCCAAAAATTAAACTAGTATATGAATATCAATTAGGTATAAATGATATTTGAGATGACTTAAAACACGACCGCATTTCAGTATTTATGCAGTACATATACACTTCAGTATAATATCTCAGAACAAAATAATTGATGGTTCATTGTTGCATGAACACGTTCATGGTTCAGCCCGCCGCCGGCAAGGCGTTAATGGCCGAGGAAATCAGACGAAGCTTTCGGCACTGCAGACAGATAAACATACACTTCGTATATAGAGCTATCCGTACAATTTGCTATATTGGTTGATGATGGTGAGACTACTGTTTGTATGAGAAGGTATTATCAATGTGGTCAAATTCCTGATACTTATTTTTTTAATGACTTTGACACGAGAACAGTGAATTAGGCTATATGAAAGTACCTATAACGAGCAAGTTTTCTCAGTCAGCCTCCAAGTCTACTGATTAAATCACGAAAGTGTTATATACCAACTCAATGCAATATCTTTAAACATCCATTGAAAAACCACCACAATTTCATTTCTCTATCTATGATTTTATAAAACCGAGTGTCAGAATTAAAAACCCAACTTCGTGAAATTTAATCTGAAGAGAAAATTAAAAAACAAATCAACGGTAGGATGGCTTTTGTAGGCTGGCTGCCCTCCAGGCATGGCAGAATAAGGATGATGGTGAGAGGTAGTGACGTAGCGGCCCGGCATTACGATTGGTTGCAAAATGGCGACATCTAGCAGCGTGTTGTTACAATTTATTTATCCTATTACTTATTACAGATTTCTATATATTATAATTTCAATACCATAAATGAGCGGACAATATATTAGGAACACAAATAATTGTAGTATTATCCAGGTATATTTTCACGTACCTAATATTTAAATCTACCTAAAACTTAAACACCTTCGGCCAAGGCTTCGTAATGCGCAGGCACACACACACATTAATAATGTTACACACGCATGTATAATGTATTCTATCTCATTCTCTAGCAGTTTAAATTCTGTCGATGTATGCGTGTCTCTTTTCACTGTCGCTTTTTCGTTTCACCGAATTTCATATCAGAACGGTAATAAGGAAATATCACTTCAAAATGGGGAATCGTTAGTAAAACACAGGTCCCGCCAATGTCAACTAATTACTGTCGCAGTGTTAATTGAAAATATTATTGACTACTAACTATATTGAAAAATTACAATCAATGCGAGCTTTGTTACTATCTTTACAGACACTATAAAAAATACTATATTTTCACAATCATAAAATGATAAAATATCTTTCCTTATCTATTTATCCAATAGACACAACCCGTGCTCGTCTATGCTCATAATCATTAAGCTGGCCACTCGCATCCGTCAACTAAATGATTTATGTTCGGCGTCATTTTCTTTTTTTCCCGCCCTTTCATGTCGGCGCTTTTATGGCGGCAAACAAGAGGGTTTAGTTTTAATTTTTTATTATATTGCAACATCCCATGCTTTCACTTTCTTTGTATGATAAAAAAAGTAATTTGAAAAAGGACAAAAAGTCGTCTATCTGTGTATTTACGTCTCGTGGTTTTTGTCTTCATTATTCAGTTAATGTGTAGTACTTTGTTGAAGTTCAGGAGTGTTTAGCTAGCTGTTGCCGGATGCCATTTGCCTCATTCATTAGTGATGAAGCGTTTATGAATAAAGCATGAAACTCATTTTCATACGTTTGGAATGGATATTTGAAGTTATATTTAAACGATTTTGTACAACGACCGCATATATTATATTTATAACTCATAACCCGATTCGACTGAGAAAGTCTTTAACATAATTCAATTTATGTATGGGAAAATTATTTGCAGACCCCAGAGGGGCTAAAAGGAGACTAGTAATTTTATAATACTAAGAAATACTAATTTAATAAATAAGACCAATCACAATGTCGATCATAAAATCTATATCCTGTCAAACCATTCTCCGAGCTCTCATACTCGCAAAGTCCTATCATTGACGCGAATGATAAAACAATAAAATTCCAAAAATTTAAATAGCGCGCGGAATCCAAACCCACATAACGGAGCACAGTAATGATCGCTGCAGTTCAAACGACTCAGCCATCGCCAGCTTCTCTCGCGATACACACATTCAATAGCCAAGTACACAATTTGTGACAGCAAACAAACACAAGCATAGACAAAACAACAATCGACATCAAGCACGCCCTAAGAATTCTCCGAAAAATATTATAGTGTAACGGTCGTTATTCACGGTGAAATTGTGACAACGCTCATTACGGACGTGCCGCGACTGCATCGACGCATTTATCATCTCGTCACGAGGAGTGTTTCGCTATTAGCGAAGTACGAGAAGCGACGATAAACATCTAATTAAAGGTCACCGGAGGAAACAGGATTGTAAGCTGTTCAAGTGAATTGCACTTTAACATTTATTGTGTAACTAGCTAGCTGGTGGCCGGTGCGCTTCGCTTCACCTAAAAAAATCTACATTTTTTTAATACGTATTTTTTTTTATTTAATACGTAAATAAAAAAACGTTTTTTATTGTTTATGATATTTGTTATTCTAAAGCACTTGAGTGTACAATATTTTTGGTTTTGTAATCTTGAGGAAAAAAAAATAAACTTGTCGGTTTACTGACGCGGGAACGATGTATTTAGTGTCAGTGTTAGTGGTATTTTGTTTTTCTTTTTAATAATTTTTTTACAAAATACAAAATTTCATATCAATTCGTATGGTTCAAAAGATAAAAATCACTGCCACCAGCCCCACCTATCCGGCATAAACTTAACTATATTCGTCGGAGTGGCCATGTCGCCCTTTATATATATATATATATATATATATATATATGCAGTTTCATATCAATTGGGCTAACGGTTATTGAGTTTTAGGTGAATTTTATTAGTCATACATTTTCTTTTATATTCATGTAATAGTGTGTATGTTAACCGACTGACATAGAAATATAAATTAACTCGAAATTGTTATTTATCCTTTTATGTATGATAAGTGCCTTAGTTCATCAATTTATGTAAGGTCCCTATTTTACGAAAAACCATTTTGTATAAAATGAAAGAAAAATAAATTAAAGACCGTATCAAAATCAGCTTAGAAAACTTTAACTGATATTAAAAAAAAACATGAGACAAAAAAAGCTTTAGAGTTGATTGCAGTTTTTCGATTATGCGATATAATTGAATTTTAATATCCACATTGAATGTAATGCAAACATTGTTCTACGTGTAAATTATTTCACCCACATTGCACCTTATTCGTGATCGTATAGTTTGTTACCGCATTCAATGCACGGTAAAGTTTGTAAATGGGTCGAACAGATTTACAAAACATTTCAACAAAACGATTACATATGTGTTGCAAATAAACTTCCTTATTCATACATTGAATCGTGTTCGCTTATTTTAGAACCTTGTACAGAATCGGATTTGGAGCCGTGACTGGGATCACAATGTTTCTCTTTATTCATTGTTTTGTAGGTATTACGCATCCACCGGACAGATCGTAAGATCCACTCCATAGCAGAAGTCGGGCAAGCTAGTGGCTATTCCCAAACCACCGATAAAGCTTAACGATTTCTAACGATAACAATAATAATGCGAAAGCTTATCGCCATCCGATGCAAGGAAGCGTCCATAAAATTTTTCTACTGTCCGTCACCTATCCAACTATCGCGTACCATTGTTAGGTTCGAACGGTGACTTGCGATCGACACGTACCGTCCCCGACAGAAAGCTCTTCAGATATGTAGTAAATAAAAACTTTCATAGATTAACTTTTTCAATGATTGTAAAACACTCAAAAGACAGTTAGAGAGAAATAGAATAATCCGTATAAAACTAAAAGTACTATTCATATACACAGGCATACGACAAAAAATAATAATAACATAAAAGGTGACACAGACATTCAAAAGGCGGTTCGAACCGGAATAATTAAAAATAAGCTAATTTTTAAAAACGTCCGATTCAACGAGCCATTAGAGGAAGACCAATTAACAGACGCCGTCATCGGCACCGTCGTAACGTGACGCTACCTTTAAATAATATTAGTGACTGGAATTGGTTTATTTAGTCTTGCTTCCCGCTCTCTTTGAAGTGTCCACGCCTATGTAACTGAACTGATTTATGCACCCGTTCTGGGAAGATCATCTGACGGCTTATAAACGCGGTTAACATTCGGTGTTGCCACGTTACAGCGGAAATAACGCGTTGCTATATTAGGAGCGTTTAGCATTCGCCTTACCATAAGTAAAGTGTAGTTTTTATTAATGCGTCTTAAATTCGAACTGCTGTATGCAATATCCCGAAGACAGTCGAAATTCGAAGAATAGAAAGATAACCAAAAGATAATAATATAGCATCATAAAGGGGGCACCTTTAAACCTACACCCGGGTCGCAAATCCCGGGAACTGCTCGGATTTTCTCCTTCTGCCACACGATGGACCCAGCACCCGCACGGTTAATCCATGGAACGCTAAGAAGTTCGCCTCTCTTATGCACTATAAAAAAGTTAGTGATAAGTATCTGACATGACTATTATTTGTCCTAAATGTAATTTGTCATTTCACACAAAATACTCGTATAGGACAGCAACGTTCATCGAGCCGTTAATTACGAAAAATGGGGGCAAACGATTCCAAGAGTTACAGCGATAGAATTACGATCATCAATAATGACACACGACATCAGTAAGAGAAACAGATATGGCAGCCACAACATTAAACCACTCAACGCTCAATAGCAAAAGGGAGATAATAAACGAACTATTATTTATACAACAATCAATATATTCAGTAACAACATCCACACAATATTACTGCACATGCATGTTCGTTGAATTGAGAGTCCTCCAGTTCTACTTTCTTGGTTATTTAAACATGTAAATAGTTTAACGAAAAAAAAAAAATTCAATTTCGCGAAAGTGAATTTTTTGGTTTCACTTCCTATTTTTCACCTTTAGGGGTGATATTTTTTTTTTTCAAATTTAAGTAGAATCAAACGGGGATAGCGAGAGAGATAGAGGAATGGATGTGAAACGCCCTCTCAAACAAATAAAACAATAACCAAATCTGTTAATAAATGGCGGAGTTCTGAGGTAATGAACATAAAAAAAAATACAATCGATTTGAGAACCTCCTCCTGTTTTAAGTCTGTTAAAAAGTAATATGAATCAATTGTATTTAGTGAGTGAACACAATAATGAGAAGAGTATTAAGGACGTCGTGACAATACTGTACTTGCATGGCACGGTCCGTAACTACAGTCAGTTGGTACGTACGCGTACTAGACGCGGCTAGAGAGAGCATTATTTGATTTCGACGTCCCATCCGCCATGTCTTCACCACACCGGCTCCGCGTCTATCCTGTACATTTTACGTCTAAGTGTAATAAGTTTTAGAAGTACGAGACGTTGACGGTTCGATTTATTTTTCAAATTAATTTTAAAAGTCCCATAACACCTTTGAAGTTAACTGTACACGGAGGTGTTTAGCATACTTTTGTACTTTTAACCGTGTTTTTTTATTAATTCGCTTTCTTTTATATCTGTCCGGTTGAAATTTTGTAATTGATTTTAAACTAACTTTCCGATGATGTAGATACTTGAAATTTGGACCGTAGCTCAGAAGAATGTCAATGCATGAAAATGACAAAAAAGAAAAAGAAAATTTTTATACTTTTTAGTCCGTTATAAAAACATGGTAAGTTATTTAAAATACCCACGTATTTATTATTCACTAATAACCCGCCCTCTGTAAGCTTTACAAAATTTCGGCCAACAATACCCATTTCCCGGAATGAAAAGAATCCTAGATTATGAACCATGATATAATCAAATTCAATATCATTTTATCATTTAGGTATTTTGTAAATACAATTATACATATTATATTTGCTTCTAATACCTAAATTACTATTAAGCCAAAAATCGTTTATACCCGTTGAGGGGTTTCATTGGTATACGTGTACAGACAAAAATGAAAAAAAAAATTAAGCCCTTTTTTTTACATAAAATAAGTTAATGCTAGACAACAAATCCAATCTGATAGTAAGTAAGTGGTGATGTTGTCTAAGATGTTGAACGCACTAACTTATAAAAGCCTATCCACTCTCCTCGTAAAGACTCCCTCATCGTAAGTACCCGGGAACACCGACGCGGATAAGTTATTCCAGTCCTTTGCGGTGCGCACAATGAATGATGACGCAAACCGCGCCGCCCGTACAGGTGGTACGTTACTAACACATCGATAACAAAGTCCACAATACAATAATATATTACACTTTATTTGTACACCAAAACAAATACATAGTCTACCTAAGTATATTAATTAAAATTTCCTAAATACATATATTTTATGTACAGATTAGGTCTCCTTACAGTTTTATCATTACTTCCGATATGTAGATATGTGTATTATCAGATATCTGCAGTTATAGTTTATATATTTTCTGTATGATGTCACTGTTACACAACTTCACTTTGTGTATCGTTCTGCCCGCGTTAGTTAAATCACAAATGTTTCGATCTAACAATAAACATGTTACTTGTATTAAAGGGCCAGTTTGTCCGCAACAGATTGCACTGGGTCGTTAAAATACCCGTATATGCAGCTACCTCTAGTTTCTTTGTAAACGGAACACTAATTGAGAAGCCAATTGTTAGTATAATATAAATTTCTCTCAATAGGCTAAACAGCTGAAATTGGTCACTGGACGTCATTTTAACTCAATCTCAACACATCTAGGTCTCCATGAATATTCCAGATCGATTTAAGGCTACTTGAATTAATAAATTGTGAAGACCCACTTACTGATATTTTGTCTTCCTATTTGGCATATTTTTTAGCTTATACACGAGTGAAAAACATACAAATTTTTAATAATAAAACTAAAAGATTACTTCACAGTAATCCCACTTTACCGGTGTGCCAAAGTCCCCGTAAGTTCCATGTATTTTCATTATTAATGGCTCTCAGTAATATTTGTTTTTCTGCTTTAACTGTCGTCGTAAAACACGAAACGAGACACACTGTTCCATCCTTTTCAATACTCAACTATTTCTACATAAATAACCAGTAACATACCCTTCACGTTCACACATGCGAACCGCACTGGCCACAATTGCTACTTGTTTTTATCATGCGATTTATATACATATCCACCGTACACTTTAACCTATCTTGTGAATATACTTATCGCAAAAAAATATTTTTAATTCACTTTCGTCTATGTACCACTTAACAAATTACTTGCCGTATACTGCCATAAACTTCAGTGTTCGAAAGATATCATACATAAAAATCTGTCGGTTGCAAGCTGGCCCGCAGCTCCATCTCGCTATCGCGGTAATCACCAAACAGTTACTAATTCGTGCAGACGATGTCAACAGCTACATCTAGTCACGTTAATAACTACCACACATCACGCTACCGTGACGGATATGTTCACCGTCCTGCTGTATCCTCCATCAATCCACCATCGATACATCCAATCAACTTTATTAAAATCAATTGATCGAGTAGAATGCGGGACGAATCCCTATTTTATTACCTCTCGAACGAGCCGCAATTGACGAACAATAAATAAGATCCATAAACAATATAAACCAAAGTCGTTATTTCTCTTCATTTGCCTCTGCATTTAGATCGTTTGTACAACAATATAGATTTTGACGCAATTCTCATCATCGTTTGAAGTATTTCTTTCAGAATATTAATAGTTATTATTATTTTGGCCGTATTGGGACGGCTTTGAATACTCCCCCAAGCACATGCTGGCAGAACAGGGTGTCGTAAGTGGCGACAGAAGCCAGCCTGCTTGGTGGTAACGTTTTGCGTAAGGATTGTATTATCAATATAATTATTAAGTCATTAATATTATTACTGATATTATTGTCTTCCCGTGAAGCTCGCCTGGCTAGCTACCACGCTCGTGCTTGTGTCAGCGGCCAAACGACTCGTCGTGTTCCGGCTGGGGGCTTGAGAATTGGGAGTAAATACAAATTGGTATAAAACAACAAAATTCTTTGTTTAAAACTAAACAAAAATCAAAGAATAGGTATGTATGTAAGTGTGTTACAGCGAGTGTTAGTGTTTTTGGTGGCGCTGGTGAGGCGATTAAGATTGATGTATGTATATGGCGGTTCGACAGTCGGTCGCCAGAGAGGTAGGAAACAACAGCTATCTATTTAAAAGCCCCCACATACATACCTTATATTGACATTGTGTACCTAACGTAATTGAAGTAATCGATGTCACATTGTGTTTTTCTGGGCTGAAGCTTATACATTACACTCGAAACCGACCAGACCGCTCTAATTCTGATAGGACATCTGAGTCCCAGCAGTGGGACAATTATGGGACCAGATATGTTATTACATTATACTTACGCAGAATATTATCTTAACTGATTGTCTTAACGCAATTATATCAAAAAGTACTGTCAGCAACTCTGTTTTGTTCATGCAGTATTTACCAAATAGATAGTGATTGACGAGGTAAATTTAGATGTGTGGGGTAAACGTGAAAAATATAAATCGCCTGATAAAAGCTAGTGGTAATTTTTGAATACGATGAATGTGTTTTTTTTTATGTTAATAGCCGACAAACGAACAGACGAGCCACCCGATGGTAAGTAGTCACCGTCGCCCGTGGACATCAGCAAGACCAAAGGTATCACTGATGCGTTGTCGGTCAGGAAAGGAGAAGAAGATAAGAAAGAAATAAAGTACTCTCTCTCTCAAGCTCCCAGCCAGAACACGACGAGTCGTTTGGCAGCTGACTCAAGCAGGAGGGCCAACGGAGTAGCTAGCCAGGCAGGCTTCACGGAAAGATAATCAATACAGGCAACAATATTAATGACTTAATAATAATATAATCCATATGCGAAGCCCTACCACCAAGCAGGCTGTCTTCTGTCGCATCTTACAACACCCTGTCCTGCCGGCGTAATTAGGAGGGGGGAGTATTCTAGGCCGCCTCAATATGGCCATGATATATATGTGTATAGTATTTCTACCGAACCGAAGCGACAGCATTCGCTATTTATTGAAAATATTCCAATCATCTCATGTACACAGAATATTGTTATCTCCAATAAACAAACTTTAATAAACATGACGAACAAATATAATAATAATATGCATTAATTATTTATCAAGTATGAGATCACAATGGCCGCAACCTTGTAGCTCTTCAAACTGTTTTTGTATAGCGATTGAATCTTATTAACCTACAAATGTAACAATGCATAATTTACATAATTAAGAAATGCAACATGCCCGCGGCAACCCATCCAATCTTTTTGTTAGTACGGGAAATTTCTCTGATTTTGATCTAATATCGTCACGGACATTAAAGATTTTAACTGCTTATTCTTAATTATTGGAAATGTTTGAGTCGTGTACAAGACATTCGCTATGTAATGACACATAGTGTGTATGTTAGCTAGGGGTTCTATGGATATGAAATTTCGGATCTGAATACGGATACAAATATGAATAATATTACGGATAAGAAATGATTTCGGATTATCCCATTGTTTCGCATAATTTCGGTTATGGACATTAGATGATTTAGGGAACAGAAAGAATATGTAATGTATGGTACTTACAAGGTAACACTTTCATTTTATTTCTAGGTATTATTTGGTATTACGATCATAGAAAAGAACAAAAGCCTTAAAATTTAATAATAAAAACTGTCTAAAATGAGAGCAATGCGGCCAGTGCATCGGCTCGGTTGGCGAAAACCGGGGATAACGTGTTTCATTTATTCTTCCCGTATCCGAAATTATTCGAAACGTTTTTATCGGATTCGGTTACGGTTTCAGATATATTTTTATTTCGGATATCCAATAGTTTCGGTTACGGTTAGGGAGCTCCATAACATGCCTAGTGTGAGCAACTATTGTTTATTGTACCGGCACCTGAGGCATCTGTTACAAATAGCATAGATACGTTACGACGCAGTAAAATTTAATTTTGTTACAATGACCACAAAGTCATTGACTGCACTGACCTACTTTAAATACATAAAAGTACCTGAGGCTCAAAAAAACCTACTCACTCTTAAAATTAGTTTTGCCGTGAAAAAAGAAGCACTTAATGCAAATTCGAAACTAACAGGTTTAAACGGAAGCTTTTGCGAATATAAAAAAAATGCAAAAAATTGCAAATTCGCGCTCTTTCCGAAAACTGAGCGCGACCCCGTGACCTTATTCCTTTTTTTTTTAAAGCGAACCAAGCAGAAAATATCTTGCCGCCGCTTTACACGAGTGGGCTAGGGACGCGACGATAGATATATCGATTTAAAAAAAAGAAAATACTCATTAGCTACCACAGGGTAGCTACTGCAGACTAACTTAAGCTAGAGAGTCTAGCTATTAGAGAACCTACAATAATTATTTGTTATCGGATGCATGTCTATGGCAGAAGTTCTTCTGAATAGATATCATGTGAATGTTTATTTTATTATTCAGGGCTAACTTTCCAAGTGTGCTAGGTGGCCAAATCCGAAACTTCGGATTTCGGAATAGCATTCAAAGGGATCGCTGGGTTAACATTGATAAAAAGTAAATATTTTTATAAATAAGCGGGTTGCCCGCTTGCACCTCAGCTGGCATCGCGACGATGATGCCAATAGATATATATTGTGAGGTTTGCAAAAAAAAAACACCCCTTACATTATAGTTAAACCGGACATAGTCCGTGATGATGTAAGGAATTTATTAATTCTGTGAAGTAGTGACATGTGGCACAGTAAAAGATAGTGTTTCTTTTCAATAAACCGATTCATATTTGAAGTATAAATATATAGTTATCCTCTGAACTCGACGTATGTATATTTTAATTATAAAAATTTCATGATCTCTTCTCGTCTAAAGGTCATATGGATATCATTTTAAACAATCAAATGGTTAAGGTTGAATTACTATAAATAAATAAAAAAGGCCATTCCTTTAGTGTACCGTTTGACATTATAAATTCTACATAACTTTACTCGTATCCGCGATACTTTTGGCAATAGTACAGATTGTGGTTAACTTTTTTTTAAATCAGCGGTTTCAATTTAATAAAACTAGCGGTTATCGTACATATTTTTTATCGACAACATATCCCAGGTCTATCCATTCACCTGTATAATCTGAAGAGTCCTACACTGCAGCGCTCGGAGCCAACCTCTTTATCTGTATGTCTATATTTTTGAATCATTGCTTCTAGAATATTCTAGCATAACGACAGATCGTGATCTTGAGTATTCGTCGAGGCTTTTCTCAGAACATTCTCCTATATGATACTTGGAATCTTTGGAGATTCGTTTCACGTAACTAACAAACAAATGAGAACACGAGCCATCTGGTGGTGAGTGGTCACCGTCGCCCATGAACATCAGTAACATTAATAGCACCACTGAGGTGGTGTCGCCCGAAACTGAAACGGGAGACCCACCCACATTATTAGTGGCTGTCCGACACTGCGACCAAAACACATATGATACATTTCATAGTCAGTTTTAGAAAGAGGGTGGTAACTTATTCGAAGAACAAAATACCCTACCACCATGCACATAACGTGGGCATCGAATTGGGTGGTACAAATTCCAGCGATCTCCAATATAAGGGACCGTTCGCCATAGTTTTGTCCGTTGATCGGCAGCGTTTACCACGAGTAGGGGAGCTTGACTTGGGATCAAGGGTGGATGGAGCCCCTTACAGCGCTACTCACAACAACAAGATTCCAGGTTATGTACCATCCTTACATACTAACACCACTTTGGTATCCAAATGGCGCATATGGGGTATTAAGAAATATATCTCGGATGTACCTATGGTT
>PDGT01000002.1:2149378-2204241 GCA_003671415.1 Megathymus violae
GTGCCTCTATTGCGCAGTAGCAAATAGGGGAACGGTTCGAAACCCTATGAATGAAGGTAGTCACAACATTTAAAGATGTGTGACGCTTTGCAGTCATTATTCGGCTATGTATACAAACAGGTACAAATGAAGAGCAAATTCAAATACGAAATAATTTTCCAATTTAGGTATTTTATAAATATACTTCTTCTACTACCATGACGAGAATGTGTAAAATTGCTTCTAATATTCATTACGCCACTTCATTATTTAAATACATTCGCTTAGGTCACACCCATGCATCTCTATGTTTGTATAATTCCAAATTTCTATAATTACAATCTACTATGTGCGAGTATGCAGTGGGTCTTGCTAGTTTTCAACCGCTTTGTTTCCACCTGTGATAGCTGTAATCGCAATCACCATTTTAAATTTAGGTTTGAAAATGCCACTTAAACCAACAGGATATTAATATTTTACAGTTTTCAGGAAGAGATCTTTTTCTCGGGACGTTAATTTTTGTTTTTACATTAAATAAGTTAATGCTTGACAACAATCCCTCTGATGGTGAGTGGTGATAAACTCTAAGATGTTGAACGCACTGACTTATAAAAGCCTTTTCACTCTCCTCTTGAAGACTCCCACATTTAAAGGATCATTTTAATATATTTAGTTTATCTGTGTGCACACAAAATAAATTTTATGGCGTCATTCTCAATAAAGTCTACATTGAAATATACCATAAATGTTTAACTATAGATTCAGCCCCGTCATAGTTTTATTACAAGTATAGGTCGGATGTAAAATTTACGGTTAGGAATCACTCCATCATCCCTGACGCAGTACAAACAGGTGCCGAGCGTACCCCTGTTTGTATGTACGTATCATCTTAAGAACCCTACAATTTGCGCGATCCCATTCCCATCTACATTTAGCATTAGTTTCACCACAGACTACTTTGTTGCTATGAAAAGTTAAGTGAATTGTTTTAAGAGGTTAAAACTCGTTTAATATTGTATCGACCAACTTCATCAATTACTTATTAGGTACGTGATGGAGAATGAGCCGCCTGATGACTCGCTCACTTCTATATCGATAACATAAAGAATAACCTCGAGGGTTATTGTTGATATTTTAGGGTAACTTTTTGTCAATGAAGAAGGTAAGCATACGGTCAATCAATATTTTGATTTTTAAAATTATCTAATGTAGCGTGTAAACTTATTTTTATATTTTTTATAGTTCCCCTAGTATTAAATAGCCACTGAAACCCATGAAAATCTATTATCGACTGCAAGCTGAACTACAGGTCATGTTTAAGCTCGAATACATGCATAGTTATTATTGGCAATTGTTATGAGGAGTCTCACTAGAAATTTGCTAGCTCCTCTCACGAAAATCGATCACCTTGCCAACAATAGACTACGAAAGAATAAAACAAAAGATGGCGTTTAAAAAATGATATATTTTAAGTAGAAAAATATGATTTTGAAACACTTGTATATAATGATTTTAATTTCAAACTGTTCTATACTTTATTATAATTCATTAGAGGTCCGGTCCCGATTTCGTTTAGGTTAACAATTAGGTCATTATCGTTATCGTTATATTAGGTCATTATAATTATCGTTAGGTCAACAATTAATTTTAATACACATATACTTGATATATAGCCTATGTCCATCTGGAATAATGTACCTTTTAAATGGTAAAAGATTTTTCCTAGTAGGTGTTGTTGTTTCACAAATAACATTCTGCATATAAAATAATAAATAAATAATAAATAAACGTTTACACACTCACACCCCCGCACTAGGATTCCCTGTGTTGCGGGTGGCATGGACATACACAATTATCACATCACAAACACCCATGACCCGAGAACAAACATTTATCTGTCACATAAATATCTGCCCCGGCCGGGAATCGAACCCGAGACCCCACGCTCGGCAGGCAGGGTCACTACTAACTGGGCTACGGGGTCGTCAACTCACAAAATCAACACTCACAAAATTCGCACTCTCTCTTTATAAAATTAATATAGATTGCGATAAACCGTAATTTACCGTCGCTTTTTGCAACATTTAGCAATAAAAAAATAATCGATTTGACGAAAGTTCATTGAAAAAATAGGCAGAGACAAGTTGTTTTGTTTTATTTCCAATTTTGGTTTACCGAAATCTAGAAACAAAAACATTAATTTGAATCAGCCCTGATTCTTTCTGATAATTTCTGATCAAGAATATTCTTCACTACAACCCCATTCCAAAAACTAGCTTCAGATCTGATCTCAGAATGAGCGTGGTAAATGCCACAATCAAACATGCTGGTCAAATGCAGGCAGGCGGATTTCACACACCGTTGACAACGTTATGGCAGACTTTCAATTTTTTCCTACAACGAAGTAAGTAATTAACTGGAATGTATTACACCTGGATTCGAACGCTGGTGCACCGAGCGGAAGACCCACTTCCGCTTTCGAACCATAGTAAGAGTTAAATATCACGCACCCACGGCCCAACATGTTCATTATCGAGGTTAATGTAAAAAATAACCGCTCGTGGTAAATGTCAATGAGATAAGATTAATTTCTTTTTATAGAAAGTTAAATGTAAATCATTCATTGAACATGACAAATTACAGACCGGATCGAAATTTTATACATATAATAACACTTTATATTATTATTAAATGCTCCCGCAGCTATTTTCCTGCAATATATTTCAATATAGAATTATTAACAGGTGATATTTTACCTATACGTACATATAAGCCAGTGCTGTCGTGACAAAAGAAATAAACCAACTGTATAAATTGTTAATCTGTCAAGTATGTAATTTAGACATTGCACAATTTGGTACTAAATGATTCCTGAGTACCTGAATTCATATTACTGAATATATAATGGCTCATTCACGTCGTAATTCATTCGGGTTAGTCCGACTAGTATTACTTGCCCGATACAAAAGTGGTAGAAGAAAACGAAGTCGCTGAGGGCACCCTAGTCGCGAATGAGTCTTGAGAAAGGACTGTGGGTACGCCCGAAACTAGTCGAACGATGTGCACTGAAGATCGGGGGAGGAGGAAGCGAGTTCCATTTAGCGCGGGAGTCCGCTATTAATTCTCGTATTTGCTGACTACACACAACGCGACGCGCCAATACCTAACAATACTCTTTAAAAAAAAACAAACATTTTAAAACTTGAATTACAATCACATTATAGCAGCAAGGCACATATGAATATGCCGCGTTGCAAAAATACTATCCTACGTGACTAGGATTTACTGTAAACAAAAGTATCTAATTACAATTACATCCTGTCGACTCTGGTTGACTAAATGAAACATTGTTACTAATATAATTGACAATACGACATCATTCGCATCACATAAAATAGATAGTTATATAACAAATATATAACTTTGATTACAAAGCTTGATATTCTTGTTAAAAAGAGAAATTGTATTATTAAAATACGCAATATCAAAATAACATACGACACCAATAATAATAAATATTTCCAAACACTATAACACGGGGTAAATGAATTATTTTAAATCTAATACCAACTCAACTCTATCACCGACACTATCTGTCTCATTGCCCATTTTGTAATGCAACGGTTAAGGTGCCTCTGATTGTTAACAATAACAATGATAATGTAGCTCTCTTTACTCCCTACGCTACTAATAACAATAATCACTGCTAACGTAAAACCAGTCACTTCAAACGACTTTGAATATCGGCTGGTTATTCCAAGACTACTGGTCTAAAAACCCTAGGTTATTCCATCTCCATTCTCGTAACGGGATATCTCAAGGGCATCTTAGTCATCAAAAGCAGCGACGCATCTGTGATAGACTTGTTTTTTATTTATTAAGCAGGTAAGCGAGAAAATGAGCTACCTGACGTAAGGGGTCACCTCCACGGATGCATATTCGTTATATTTGGGGTCACCACCAACGAGTTGCCGGTCGAAATGGAAGTGACGAACCTACTTCTTGTAGGACCTAACGTCTAATATAATTCTAGTTTAATTCAAACCATCTACACACATCCATGCATCAAAATAGTCATTTTACATCGACCGCAGTTGTGTCCGTCTTTAATCAGGCGTTAAAAAAAAAACAAATTTACGCATTATACTTACATATGTATGTATACGCTTAAATCTTCTCCATCAATCACCATTAATTTCAACTTATATCATCACGGCCATTATTCGGTAAAAACCGCAAAATATCAAACAACTACTATACCACATGTACTATGTTATCTATGTAACTGTATTTACTCCTTGTGTATTCATTCAACAAGTATCACATCTTACAATTACTCAATTGCCTTAAACTGTCTTAGTAGCACCAACTTAAAATAATTAAAGTTACTCCAGACATTAATAAAAATTGTCGTTCACGTTAATTATTGACGCATACAGAATGGTCGACGACTTCGGATTGGCGTGCACACTCGTCTTGTCAGAACCATTAAGTCTAAGGTTAGAAGGTCAGTAGACACAATGGCTAACGGGATGGGCTTTCAACGAACGAGTTTAACAGCTAAATACAACTAATCTATACCCATAATAAAATTGAAACTGAGTGGACTCCATGTATTATATACATTGTTACATATATTCTGTCTGTCACGGTATCAGGCAATAAATGGTTTGAGTAGGTACTCGGCCCAATCATTCCACAGCATCATTTAGCTTACAACGCTAACTTAGGTTGTAACGAAAGTTGTTGGTAATTATTAAAAGTAGATTTTAAATCTGGGTACTTCTAGTAAACGTAAAGGTTGTGCCATCCGAACGAAGCGAGGGCGGTGTCAGAACGAAACACGCACGAGTCCTCGTTGTGTGCGTTGATACGAATTCAGATCGCTGAAATGAGAAGCTAAGTTTTAATCCAGCAGGCCACTATTACCGAGCCAAGCCTCACTGTTCAGCTGTTACACGCTTCGAAGGCCCGTGAGCTGGTGCACGAACGAACGACGATTACATTACACGCAGCGATTGCAGTAATTACGCGAAGCCATTATCCGTGTTTAGTGCGACCGGTTGGGTTGACATTCGGGCGCATAAGGCATTCCCGCTTTGTTTTATTTTAACTTGCCCAAATATTGGTATTATTATAAAATTAATTCAATGAACATCGTAAGTAATAATAAAATTGTAACACGGCCAAATCTGTTCATTAAATATTTTTTGTAAATTTTAACGTAGGTGGGTTTTGTTATCAATATGGAGGTGGCAACATCTTTTATTGGAATTTATCTGCATGTCTGTCTGACGATGTATTACACTAAGACCACATAACAGATTAGGATTGTACTTGGCATATTGGTAACTTATAAAACGGGCGATAATCTAGGATAGTTGTCATCTCGGAAAATGTATGTTTCCGCGGGATTGGAACAATTTAATATGGACAATTTATTAAGTGGGCAGTGAATAAATTCTTACTGGCTGGCTGCTGCTGTACTAATAAATTAATATATATTTGTCATTCACAGAACTAGTAAAATCTTCAAGAGTCTTCAAAAGGAGAGTGAATAGGCTTTTATAAGTTAGTGCGTTCAACATCTTGGACTCCATCAGGTGGGACTGTTGGCAAGCATTAACTTATACAATGTAAAAAAATCCTAAAACAATGCGGCTGCTATGTATAAGGCGTAAAGCGTAAGTATAAGGCGAGGCGAATTCTCTGAGGCGAATCGACATCGTGTTACTTGTGACAGATAGACACCTAAGAACAGATACACGTAAGTTCCCTATTATGTATAAAAATAATTATATTTCGATTTTTTTATATCGACGTTGTAGTTATAATTGTATCTACTGTATCTTACTAGTTAATAACCCAAAATTCTCATTTCGTTTACAACATTTATTATTTCTTTTTATCAAGCAATTAAAGCATAAGTTATAAATATGCCAAATTGTTTTTTATGTTAATAATCGACAAACGAGCAGACGAGCCACCTGATGGTAAGTGGTCACCGTCGCCCATGGACATCAGCAAAACCAATGGTATCACTGATGCGTTGTCGGCCAGGAAATGAGAAGAAGGTAAGAAAGATAGAACTGGCTCTCAAGCCCCCAGCCGGATCACGACGAGTCGTTTGGCGGCTGACTCAAGCAGGAGGGTAGTAGCTAGCCAGGTAGGCTTCACGGAAAGATAATAATATTGACTAGTTAATAACAATACTGATAATATAATCTTTACGCGAAACCGTACCACCAAGCAGGCTGGCTTCTGTCGCCTCTTACGACACCCTGTTCTGCCAGCATGGGTTTGGGGGGAGTATTCTAGGCCGCCCCAATACGGCCATTATTGTCTAAATTTGTTCAGTGGCTTCCGTGTCATACGTGCAGAGGCAAACGAGCAGACAGACAGCCAAATACAAAATGGTTCATGGAACATCCAATGAATCAGTACCTAAGCGTATTTTTACCTCATCGATGTGTCTTTGATAAAAATAGATATTTAATAGCGAAAAGAGGAAATACAGTTTTACACGATGCGAAACTAATCAAACGAGACTTCAAACGTGCTCTCTTAATAAAAGCTTCTAAAACAATATCAACTCTCGTTCCCCACAAGGGGTCAAACGATAGCTCTCTGGAATATAATGACATGGTCTTTGTGGGCCAGAACAATGGCGGTGGTATACAGAGAAGTGTGTCAAGGCAGGCGGGACCGCGGTGCGGGCTAGTCTTCTAGTTATTTATAGCTAAGGTCTTGGGTTCCGAGCGCTCACCCGGCTAGCCTAGATACCACATCTCTTAGGCCGCCTGAATTACTTGCTTTCACCACGCTTTCCGATACACTGTCCAGTGCATTTGATGATTTATCAAATCATCATAATGTATCATTGTATTTAAATTTCTAATTACATTATCCAATACAAAGTTATTTTATACCACGGAATATATTTTGATGCAGTTTAATCGTAGTTTAGATAATTCTACAATACATTCAAATTTAATTAAGAGATAGTAGAGATACATACGCCCTGTGAAGCGGACGCGTAATGGTCAGCTAAACTATTCAATTAAAACACATCAAGTCAGCTTAGTAATTTAATTATATACCTGAATATGGCAGACTGTTATAAAATACAATAAATTTACACAAGTTAATGTTCACGTTCACTTAAATACATTTGAAATTTCAACCCTCCTCAGCCGTTTAGAAGCCCTCCGGCGTCCCTCAGATCTGTCCACGTGTGGCCCTCACGGGAGTGGCATACCGTACCAAAGGGTACCTGTCAACTGGTGTCCGATACACGTGATTTCAGAGTTTACAAAGCTTTATTATTTGCGGAGGCAGAATTGTAACCGTTGCCATAATATATTCTGTTTATTGCTTCTACAAATTAAATGTTGAAACTATGTTGGCGTTAAACGTGATATGTTCTCAATTGCTATAAATTTATACTAATATTATAAAGAGAGTCGTGCGAATTTTGTGAGTTTGTGTGCATGCTGACGGTAATTTCCGTAATCACAGTATAATCCAAATGGATATAGGCTATAAAATAATTCATTACCCGAACGAAGTCGAGGTGGCATGGTAGTAATGTATAAAACTCCTCTCAACCTTGTACAGTGACACTCCCGTAGCAATTGATACAGTCTACTTGGTGTCTTGGTATTTAGAGGCCGATGTGTTCCATGGACATATAATTATGTTGAAACAGATTCTAATTAAAGTCGATTTCAAATGTAATGTCTTGACGACTGAATAGGGGCAATATATTCATTTTGTCTGTCCACGTGACGATATGTGGTAAGTGAATCCACTACAAATCAGCAATACCAGGGCATAAATGATGCGATACCGCCCAATAAGGATGCCGTAAAATCGGTTCCTTCACTCAGTCGAATCGTACTAAGGTCGTATAATCGTACTTGCTATGTCAATAAATGATCAAAATGCGCGATTGATGCGCGGCGACATCTCTTCATACTCGTATCCTTAAGGAAGCTGGAATCTCTGAAGCTTTAAAACTCGCAATCTTCTCGCTATAGCCACTTGGCGTGATAATAAATGGCGGACGCATGTGCGTGCTTCAAACGACTTATAAAATGTTTATGGGGCATATTCTTTACGGCACGATTTATGGGAGACGCCTTATTGTTGTACGTCCACGCTTCCTGGCCGATGGAAAACTGTTTCTGGGGTAAGCTAGACAATGAATTCTGTGCACGTTCTCAAATATCGAGTATTAAAGGCTTGTAAGCCTCAACCGCCTTCAGTCGATACCTTGTTCGGTATATTCCGTTCAACTGGATTCGAAATTTGGTTGACCAAACCGGTTCAGACCACTTAGACTGAACAAATCCCCGAAGGATTTGTTGATTCAGGTGAGAAGTAAATTTCACTTCATTTGCGCATAATTTACTCAACCATGTGGTGCCTATATCTCAATTCTGCGCTCATAAAATTTACAATTTTAACGCCTTGGTTTCAAAGCCACAATCCTATTTGTAGATATCCTAACTAATCTATCACTATTTGTTAATGAGCTCTCGGAGTGTGTTCGAAATTTAGCTGTAGCGTTAGTGATATAGACACTAACGTAAATCGTCATCGTTGATCTTTTCTTGTAATTTACCAATTTCATTTATTCATGTCATCTTATAACACGCTGCTGCTAGTTGCTCAAATTATTATCTTATTTTAATAAATAATTGTATTTCCCTTAACTTGCAAGTTGGAAAGCGAAATTTCGGTCTCAAGAAGGATTTGTCACCTAAAGTCAATACAAAACATAAAAATGGTGTCGCTGACTTCAATCAAAAAATTCACAACCAAAACAAAAGTTCACAATTATGCTTTAGAAGCTTTAAAATCGACTCGGTTGTATTGATTTAATGTTTCTATCGTTTTTGCTTTAACGCCGCCACTGAAGATAGCGTTTAGTACCAAAAATCCGAGCAACGCGCGTGTATTAACTCTCCCAACGTCATATCGAATATCGTAAACTCGTGCTAATATCAAAAGGTCGTAGCGTTCGGCTGATACGTAGGTGTATATATTTAATAAAGTATTATTTAATTCTCACGTAGGTATCTCTTCTTCTATATTACGTGATACACAATTTTATGACATAAATGGCAACAATATTCACTCCAGTTCACTTTGTATCTGGTGTCCCCTGCAACATATACTTAGATAGACACATTTACCAAATTGCAAATATAGTCAAAAAACTTTTTAAATTTGGACACAGTGATTCGAATCAAAATTAGTGTTTAAAAGAATGACGGTTTAGTTTAGAGGTTTGAAATTCGGCTTACTAAGCTCCAGAGTGGAGCAGCTTCAATATTTGCATGCGTCTCTTACGAAGTGCGGTCACGTATTATACGTATTAAACATTAATTTATTAGTTCCTACTGTAAAGGAAAACATCGGACTGAAAATTATATACCCGAGTTTTCCATAAGTTTCTCGCCCGCCACTCAGTGGCGCTGATGTCATTCGTCGCCAAAAATTCGTTCTACCCACTTTTTATTAACTCAACTCGCGCACAAGGGATATCGTAAAAATGTATTAACTCTATAAAAACATCACAACGCTCAACCGTATGCCAATAAGTGCACATTCCAACAGGGTGTCTTTAAGTTATTTAAAAGTATTTGCTTCCTGACTTTTTTTCTTTTCACCCTATTAGACATATAAATTTCGTAATTTATTTACTTACTTCCGGTCCACGAACACAGGATACAACACAGTAATTTCTTAATATCTACATAGTATCTACAATGTAAAACTCGTTGGCCCAGCAATTTCAGGTGAATACAGCATACTAAGATAATTTAATATTTTCATATTATCGATTTATCAATGAATTATCAATTTATCACTTTTATGTTATACATACATCTTATAATCTATCATAATTATTATGTTTTATTTTTTATTATTAAATAAATTTATAATGGTAATTTTACAAAATTAAAATTAAAATGAAATAAACACTATTAAATTATCATTTGACACAACAAATATGTCATATTATCAGTTGGAGATTAAATTCTAATTAATGTTATATTACAATCAACATTTACCAATAAATTACAGTTCCATTCAAAATTATAACTGATATGTTCAAATAATATTTTAACAGCCATGGTAAATAATAAATAAAAAAATATACAATTCACTGCAGTTACTTTTGAAGCTATCAGGCATTGACAATGTCTTGCCAACTCGGCGCTAGGCGTTTCTTTGGATTTAACATTTTAGATTCACATTTATTTATACAACAAAAGAGTAAAGTTCGTTCTTGTTGCGGGTGCGGAGTTCGAATCCCGGGCAAATGATGATTTATATATTTGAATTACGAGCGTACACGGTGATTTAAACTGTGAATCATAAGGGTAGTAACGGATTTAAAAGCTTAAGAAACTAATCATTTTACACCTCACTAGAGAAAAAAACGGTAACTACATTCCGTCATCTACATTATGACCACCACAACGCAGCTTCTACCGTAAGATGAAAAGTACATTACATGTCGCAAAAAAAATTTTTGAGTGGATTCTAATTATGAATATTTTAGGTGTAATTTTTAATAATAATAACTTCTCGGAGGTTTGGCTTAATTTAACATTTATAACTGCTCATAAAAGAACAATAAAAAATAAATTATAAGTTTAGCATAAGATTATATGCGTAAAATATCTTTGTTATAGTTCAATTACCATATTCAATATTAAAAAAAAAAACAAATCTAATATTACAAATAACATAAAAAATTTAAAAGGTTAAAAGTAACTCATCGCAGTAATAATGATATGATCAGAGTTCTGTTATGCTGTTGTTATTCTTCAACCGAACGGGAATAGTCGATTTCGATAGCATGGAACATGAGTCTGAATAAAAACGGGAGATCATTCAACACTTGTGATTAACCACGAGATGAGAGTGGCGAGCTACGGATGGAACAATACGGCGCTGTAGCGGTGAATAATGAAAACGACCAACAACGTTAAAGGAATTACGATTCCATGACGTGAAGTTTCTTCTAGGGACTAGGAACTGACTTACTTAGAATTAAGTTTGTACCACATTCTTAAACGAACACGTTGCAAATAGTAAAAAAGAAAACGCTTCGGTGATAAAAGAAAAAATACTTTGATATTTTAATCAACTACTTTTTTTAGCAAATTATTAATTTTACATTATAAAAAATACAAAAAAATTATGTATTGCATCACAATACTTTTCATGATACGTAAAGTGGCAAGAGCTTTTCTTCAGAACGTGCAGGTGTTAGACAGCTCCAAAATATCTGAATATATATTACTGAACATACAATGATTTACTTACGTCGTAGTTTAGTCAGGTTCGCTTAACTAGTTTTGGGCCTATCCGAAAACTTTTATCAAGAGCCGTCCACGACGAGAGCGCGCTTACGACTACATTTTTACGCCCAAAGCGCGTGTCCCGTCCACGCAGTCTCGTCGAATAACACCGGATCACTTCGGCTGCTCTCGTCTACTTAACTCGGCTGTTTTCCGGCGCTAGGATCTATACTATACGCTGCAGGCCGTAGTCTGAATAATAACCTAGGTAGTGGATGGAAGAATGTTTCCAAGCCATAGAACTAATTAGATTTACTACGGCGGAATCTTGTTTGCCCGACATGTAGAACGCGCCACGGGCAGCGCAGGCTACACATATCCCAGCATCAGGCAACAAGCAGATTCAGAACGATTCAAATTCGACTGTTATATTTTCAGAAGTTATATAAAAAACGTATACGTAAACAATGTTAACTAATAAATTATTATTTTTTTCACACTTCTCGATCGAGTTAAACTGTCCACAATTAAACAAATAGATTTTCACACTTATTATGTTGGCCTCAATCTAATAAGAGCCCACTGCAAATCACGGGTCTTTCTCTTAATAGACTCCATCCCGCAGTGAGAATTGCTGGAATACAACCATGTGGCTAACCAAAGTGTAGCAAAAACTCGAAGGCGGAAATCTGGAGGAAAAGGCTGTCAAATTCGAATGAGGCTCGAATGCATAAAGAATAATTATGTACATATTTATAAATTGAAATTATTCACATACATTTTCCTCGGCTGTAAATACAAAATCATTTACTGCGCGGTGAGTCTCGATTATAGCGCTTAATAATAAAATTTATCCACAAAACAAACTATTAAAATGGAAGTTTCACCAAATAAACGCCCATCGGTACAAATCCGCCGGCCACCATTCTGTCCATTGTCATAATTTCATCTGACATTTAGAGTTTTACAGACTCCAAATGTAAAGCAGCATTCACACCAGCTGAGACGCCGCTGTAATATATCTAACATAAATACCTAATTACTCCAATGTAATAAATATACTGACAGACTTACATATTGAGTCGGTAAGATAGTTGGTAGTTAGTCACTCTGCTTGCGAATAGAAAAACCCGGTTTCACATTTTTTCTTAACCCGCAATTTTCCTGATTAGAATTACAGTCGATTCACAGAAAATGCATGTAATACTTTAGCATATGCATGTAATAGTTAAAAAAGCAAATATGCTTGTATTGAGTACTGAGCTGTATATATGCTTATAAAGCCTTACAGATAAAAAGCTCCCTAACGTTTATCATTAGTGTATGATAGTGTGTAACATAATTAAATAATGTAAGTAACTAACACAGTATTAGTTACACTATTTCTCAATTTTTTTTTATGTTAATAGCTGAAAAACGAGCAGACGAGCCACCTGATGGTAAGTGGTCGCCGTCATGGGTATCACTTATGCATTGACAGCCAGGAAATGAGAAGGTAAGAAAGAAAGCACTGGCTCCCAAGCACCAGGCCGGAACATGAGTCGTTACAGAAAGCACTTACTACCTATGGCTATATATTAAACTCGTGTCGAAGCATATCTTTAACAGACTAGTTTGTAATAACTTTTCATAAGAATGCTTTTGACATGAGTTTTTAATTTTCAGTATGGCATTTCCGTCAATGCTCCATTGTACTTCTATAAAGCAATAAGATCAGTGTATAATCTACTTTGTACAATGTTTCATTTGGAGCACGCCGACTCCTAAGGTGAACTCCGATGACAGAAGACTCATAGATTATTTAATTAAACGCAGAGATATCGATACTACTCGTACGTCCACTGTACAAAAAGTTACTATAATTAAACAATTTTTCTAAATTAAGAAAAAGGAAAACACACATCGCTTTAGCAGCACAGGAAAAAAACAATATAAAATATGACATAAAAATTGCATGAATAGAACAATAATATAAAACTTCAAAGTAACAAAAAAAACAGTTGCAATATCTACAGTTCAAATTCTTTAAATACATTGTCCTATGTATTTTAAGCATATATGCACAAGACTGTGAAATCATTATCATAGGTATCGTAACTATTTTATCTATCATTACAACAGATAACAAAATGTTAATTAGTATTGTGCCTGCATCATGGTGATCAAATACCCGTAATATTTGAAGTAATTTGTTCTCAGCAATATTGTATATAGGCTTGATTAGTGTTGTGACGTATTTAATAACGGGATGTTCCAACTCTGAGAGTGTTATTATTGAAATAAAATTGTTTGTACAATGACTTCGTCCTTGAATTCTATGGTCCAACTCGATCTGCGCTCTAACTAAATAATTGAGGCCAAGAATTGCTTTACAAATAATTTCATGGGATCGAGATATATTTTACGGACCAGATAATACTACCATGGGGTCAATGGTCCGTCTATGCAAGATGTTAAGATGGTAAGCTAATATTTGTTCATTACCGAATCGAGTTATAATGACTAACATTATAATGTGCTATGAGGAAATTGTACGTAAGCTTATAGATTATATTTTCCGAAGTAAAGTGACGTCGGGTTACATATTTATTTATTCTTTATGTCAATAGCCGACAAACAAGCAGACGAGCCACCTGAAGATAACTGGTCACCGTTACCCATGGATATCAGTAACACCAAAGAAAGGTATGACCAGTGCGTTGTCGGCCAAGAAAGACTCATCAAGCTCCCGGCTGGAATAGGACCCATCGTTTCGCGGCTGACTCAAGAAAGAGGGCGGTAAATAACAGACAGGCTTCACGGAATTATAATAATACTAGTAATAATAGTAATGACCTAATAACAACATTGATAATAAAATCCTTACGCGAAACCCTAGCTCCAAGCAAGCTGGCTTCTGTTGCCGCTTATGACACCCTGTTGTGCCATCGTGGAATTGGTGTCAGTATTCTAGGCTAGCGCCAATACGACAAAAACCTATGTTTGGAAACAACCAGGCCGCGACTCGTATATGATACCTCTACTAGAGTCCTGGAATTCGACTATATCCCACATTCACTGCACGAGTAACAAATGTGTCGGTGTTACCCTTTTTAGCACTACTATAAATCAACTGAGACCAAAATCTAAAGTAATAAAGTAAAAGTAAAGTAAAGTAAAGATTAAAGTAACTAAAGTAAAAGAAAAGTAACTGATTTCTCTAAAGTAACTACTGTTATTTAGTACAAATTAACGATACACATAAGTTGATAAATGGTCATAATGGCGTATTTAGTTATTCGATTGTTTGTCGCCGAATAGTCTCATGTCAAGCAACATTGAAGCAATACTACGTTTGCATAATGCAGAGACCTATCTCTGACAGACAATTTATCATTACCTAGCCTCGTGACATGTTTATATAACCTACAAACCCGATAAATATTAATGTAATTAATTTGCGTTCTCACGTCCTATATATTTCGCCTAGAAATATATTATTACGACACATCATTCTCCCCGAGGACCTTTGACCGGTGGGACCGGGAAATTTAAGCATGTAACGAACTCCATCCATCAATGAGTCTAAGTCAACCTCCCATGCTCGTGGCGTCCCCTGCTCACTCGCCAAACGCCGTGACAGCCGACGAAACAGTAGGCCCCGTGGAACTCTAAGTCTCTAAAATTCGTAAAACTAAAATTTGACAATTTTATCGTTAATATTTTTAACTCATATTAATACAATAACTTTTTAAAGCATACAATAGAAATCAATTAATGTTATTACAATTTTATTAGCATAAAATGAAACAACTAATACTATGTAGTCATGTTTAGTGTATTTAGTTTTCACCATAAACTATTAATGTAACTGTAAGTAGAGAGGAGACGATGGCGCAAGGTTCCACCTGTCGGAGATCACTCAGTTTATAGAGAACACCATAACTAGCTTGTATTTTTTGACATAAGTGATTCTTATGTAATATTTGTGTATGTCCATGCCCCCTGCAACAGGGTATTCTAGTGCAAAGGTTCGAACGTTTATTATTATTGAAAGTTTCTAGTTTGATTCCGAGGGTATCCAAGGGTTAGAATCAACCGTGAATTTTTATCGGGTTTAGGTTGTTATATCAGTCAGCAGTATCTGCTCTCGTATTAGTCGGAACGCGTCAGTGATGTCTATTGAGTTACAGACGTCCTTGGGTGATGATAATCACTTGACAGCATGTCACTTGTCAGCTTATTTGTTTTCTTATTTTCGGATATTGACATAAAACAGATAAATTAATTATATTCATGGTCCAGTAGCAAAATATTATGTTCACGTTTCCTCACGTGTCTTGTTTTATAGGAAGGAAAAGTTGAAAAAAACCATTTTCAAAGACTAATATAATAAATAATATAGGTAGAAGCGATCCGTCCATATAAGCGGAAAAGCCTTGCTACGTTGCATTTTGCAACGTAATATCTACACACATATCTACTTGTCTTTGTGACATAGATGGCAGTTAACTAATATGACACAGATATGTACGTATGTATGTAGGTATTATGTGGCAAAATACAACGCAAGCAAGGCTTTTCCGCTTATATGGAAGGACCGCAAAACAATTGGTTTGCTGGTGAAATGTTACCTTGTTTCCGTTACAAAGTCAGAGATAAATGAAGAATAAAATGAACGGTTCCACCGCTTCGTTTTCGGCCGGTAAACCGTCTGTGCGTCGATGGTGTAGAGGGTAGTGAGTACTTACCATCAAGTACCCGGACCGCTGGGCTGCGTTTAATTGTTTTCTTATATCAATAAACAACTATTTAAATAATCATCATCATTGCTCTCTTATTGAGCAATGGGAAAAAAGGATCTTTAGAATTGGAGAAATGTAAATAAAACACCTCACAAATTACCTCATTACCTTTTATAAATCAACATAATTATTACACCTCACTTTTAAGAGATGGCCAAAAAGTAATAGTTGAACAATAATAATCGTGATGATGACGGTACAGACACATTATGTCGGTATTTACTTTTAATAAAAATAATTTGAAAATCTCTTCCGACAGGTGTTACAAATGTGGAGATAATTTTTAATCAAAACATTTTCGTAACGGAGATCAAATGGGTAGATTTGCTATACTCCCCCCACACACCGCAAGTAGATGAAGGGTCTTCAGCCAAGCGTGATCCGTGCATTCCGCCATTAGTGTTGCCAGGTTGTTGCAAAAAGCTAAGACTTTCCAATTTGCACGTTGCAAGCTTTTTCTGTTTTCGCGATTTTTTTTTTTGTTTAAATGAAAAAATATAAATCGCATCCAAATCTTCGAAGTCTTATTTAATACAACTATGTGTACAAATTTAAATATATAAAAAGGGAAATTTTCTATTCTATTTATACGTACATAATCAATGTGTTAGACTATTACGGTATCGATCATTTAAATCGGAACTATGTACTAGCATAAAGGAGAAAAATAAGAGGGACATTTTTATTCCCGGCGAAGCGACTGGCCCAGACCTCGTGTCAAGTCACATGTGTGTCTTGTTGAACGTCACCTTCACCTTCGTATTTGCGTTCGATTTTATTACACATTCAACAATCACCTCTTTTATAATATTCATAATAATATATAATGAAAGTACTTCACAACTGCAATCTTTTATTGATGTTTTCCCTGATAAATAATAAAAAAAAAGTTGAGCGAATGATTGCTTAATGGGATGAGGGAGAAAAATATGGGGATGACGTTTTTAAAGACATGTAATCTGACATTGACGAAATGACGAAAGCTTGGGAGATAAATCTTGTCGTGGAAACGGTGACCTATACTTGTTTACTAGAAGTTGCCTATCTTTGATGGCCACTTACTGTCAAAATCAACAGCGGTAGTCTGTTATCAGCTCTCAGTGAATAGAATATTCTCAAATAAACAGAAACCAAAGTGACTATCGTCAAGATAATATTTCTGCAGATATATTCCGCCGCGTCACACTTAGGGTGGCCGGCGAAGCGTGACCCTCGAGTTCCACTTGTGCTGCAACCACGTGTTCAGATTTGCACGGATCATATGTGACAAGGATCGTGCTTGACACGACATTTTGCTTTTATAAACATGTAGCAACTGCAAAGCGGAGCTGCGTCGACTTTGCCCGCGTAGGAACATTAATAAATATTTTAAAATTACGTTTAGTATTCTACTTTACAAACGCAATGCCGAAAGTTTGATTTGTTGAGCACTAATATTATTATTAGTTTTTTGTACAAATGTACAAATGCAACCAATTTCCTCATAAGCATTAAATATATAAAAATAAATAAGGATTTCAAACTTCAAAATATGTAAAACTGCATGAAAATATATAGACGACCTTGCAGCTAGCTCAATTGGTAGTGACCCTGCCTGCTGAGCGAGGGGCCCCGTGTTCGATACCCGACCGGGGCACACATCTACGTACGTGAAGTTGGGTGTTTGTGATGTCATATTTGTGCACGTCCTTACCAACCACTTGTAATACAAGGAATTCTAGTACGGGGTGTTTGAGTGTTTCTTTATGAGTTGTTCTTATCCCCGTCTGGTGTCAAGTACATCATATTGTGTTACAGTCACGGAATGATACGTCGAATATTGACACCCAGAATACGTACGTCGAGCCACAGCCACTGATAGACTCCACGTACGCCGCAACGGTGGACGGTGTCAACATGTACGCGTATTCTTACAGATACAACCAGAAACCAACACAGGAATTGATATGAAAGTATGTCAAAATTATCTATACTAAATATCTATAATAGGTGTGAGCGAGTGAACATTAAAAAAAAGTTTTTGAATCAAAATACGGTAACTATTTAATGATTTTTAAATCTATAGTTTCCAAAGTGCGACCACTGAACTACGCGCACTTTTCTGTTCTCATACGAATATTTGAAATACACGTTTACAGAGTGCCCGAAAAATCTAGTTGATTTCGGCGCTGATATTTTCTTTTAATTGCGATACTGGCAGTGCTTGGGTTTATTCTATAAATAGCAGATTTAAAAAATAGAAAAATGGGTGCCCACGATATGGTGTCACTTGCTTTTTTTTGCGGTATTCGTTTCTTTTTTAGGGAATAACTGTCCCTCCATATTTTTAACACAATAGCCGTATTAAGTGTTTCCCTACCCAGTTGAAACGATGTCCTTCGTCTAGTGTATACAGCCTTGGCCAAAAGTATTAGGCACCCTACAACTTGCTGCATATTTCGGGTATAAAAAAAATAAAACTAGTTTTGGTTGTTTCATAATTTTATTTCCTTAATAAATATTAAAAAAAACTAATATTTTGTTGGACCACCCTTGGCTTTTATTACAGCAGCAACTCTCTGAGGCATGCTGCGTACAAGTTTAAGGCACACGTCTGGGGATATTGCATCCCATTCTTGTACCAACGCGTTTTTTAATGTAGCTTTGGATGTTCTGCTGTGCTCTTTGATTTTGCGTTTTAAAACACCCCATAAATGCTCTATTGGATTCAAATCCGGAGACTGGGCAGGCCAATCCAACAAGTCAATACTGTTATCCGCAAACCAACGCATGGTGGTCGCTGATTTATGGCAAGGCGCATTATCTTGCTGGAATAAAACGCCATTTGAATTTGTGTCGCCAAAAATTCTTGAAATTGAAGGCACTAATGCTGTTTCTAGTACATTAATGTACTTTTCACTATTCATACGACCTTCGCATATGAACATTTCGCCGACACCATCCGCAGCCATGCAGCCCCAAATCATAATGCTGCCTCCGCCGTGTTTTATGGTCGGCACTACACAATCTGGGTGATATTCTTCGCCTTTCCGTCGCCTCACAAACGTCACACCTGGCGTTCCAAATACCTGTAAAGTACAAAAAAATAGCACACATTAAAAAAGTTTATACCATTTTAATTTGAAGAGTACTACAAAATTTATCATTGTAATTGTGTAATAAAATAATTAATAAAACTAACCTCGAAGTTGGATTCGTCAGACCAGAGAACGTTAAACCAATCCGTCTCTGTCAAATGTTGGTGTCTCAGAGCCCAATCAAGCTGTTTTTTTTTGTTCGCTTCTGAAAGCCACGGCTTCTTCCTGGCTTTGCAGCCCTTTAAGCCTGCTTCTACTAGCCGCCTTCTAGCCGTTCGAGCGCTGATCGGCTTTCCGGACTCTTCAGTTAAAGACGCAGCTAGCTCCGAAGAAGTTTTTTTTCTGTCTTTCAAAGACTCACGGATAAGTTTCCTGTCCTCACGGCTTGTAGTAACTCGTTTTCTGCCGGTTTTTGGTTTATTTGCGTGAGTGCCGGTCTCCGCAAACCGTTTGATAGCGGATTGTACTGCGCATCGCGAACATTTTACTAAGTTCGCAATTTCTTTTTGCGACTTTCCTTGCTCGTGTAAAACCTGGATTCTCACACGATTTTCGAAACTAATTTCGTATTGTTTTGGCATTTTTAGTTCAATATTTTTTCAATTTAATCACGAAACCACAAATGTACGATCTTTACACTATGATTTCCAAATGCAGACTGACCAAATATTACAAATAAACGACCAAGAAAAAACGAATATTTTATTATTGATGCACCAGATGTTTTATGACCACCAAATATGCGGCCCATTTGTTTTAAATAGCGTGTCATTATACCGGTAATCCTTTAAAAAAAGAATATTACTCGTTGTGCACCTAGCACAGATGTACAGTAACTTTATTGGGGGTGCCTAATACTTTTGGCCAAGGCTGTATATTGCTTGTTTAGTTATTAGTAGTTTTTTTATATTTACGTTAATGCCACATCTCTTTATGAAAGGTTTTTAGGCCAGCCCCCAAATTCAAAAATCCTAAAACCCATCCACTGTGAAGCGACGGATTTAATTTGAAAACCGAACGCATACAGTTTTAACTCGCTGTGGTGCGTGTATGTTAGACACCCGATACGCGGGATAATGTGTTCCCGGTAAAACGGGTTCCGTTTTTAAACCGCGGCCTCCGTCTAATGGATGTGCCAGGTGAGCTTCTGATTTTTGAATTTTTTTTTTTTAATAAAAACACGTTTGTCGTAATTTTGTGACTAATTATTTAGATATCACCGAACAAACACTCAATCTACGTTGTATCATTTAGACATGTACAAAAGGTATGCAAATTAATAGTTACATCCTCCCCCCCCCATACTTAGTTACTTGTACCGTGGGCATGTTTGAGACATGCCGATCATCCAACACCTGGTTTTGCCTACCTAGCTTACTAGATACTTGTAGTAAATAATTTAACACATAAGTAAAGTCCCATTTAGTTAAAGTTTAATATTCTGAAACGTAGGAATCATTGTAGCATTTCTCAAACCTTTCTATTCGCTCGCATGATCTACTGGAATTCCGCCGAAAGACATCGTTCGACAAAATTTTGTTTAGAACACACACGGGGCTAGATGTAAGCGCGAAAACTGGCAAAACAGCTTCCATAAACTGCAAAACATGGAGAATTGCCAATTAAAAAAAACCGGTCGGAAACCAACAACATCCCCCGTATTTGTACATGAATATAATACATTTTTACAGAATTTCAACGGTTTCTTAAGAAGCAGTACTAGTTACTTATACTAGCGTGTGAGAGAGTTTTAAGCCTAGCCTGTTAAAGCGTTTTCACACAGTAAGTGGTCGTTTCGTTAAAATCTTCTAGCGATAAAACGTTGCAACTAACATGTTAATCACAAGTTAATTGATGTTAAGATAACATAATGGCGGTGAAACCGAGCGTGCGTGTACATATTTGAGATTTCGGGTACTTTAACTGTCTTTTCTATCAATCTAAGGAGCTCTCGCATCTTATGAACCAATAGAACTCAGTCATAACAGAATATATATATATATATATATATATATATACATATACATCCCAATATTAACAAGATGGTGAGATTAGATCACTTCTGTACCTCACTGTCAGAATACAGGTTATTGTTTGCCAGTGGTCATTTCAGACTCTTGGAAAGATGTATAGCTAATATATATCTGCAAACTATAAGCTGCAGTTGTAAAAGGTAAGATTCACACATTAACCCAAAGTAAGAGAACTTTGAATATTATCCAATCACAAAAACGGTGATGTAATCTTACATACAAGATTATTAGGTACACATTAAAAAAACAACATACAATTTCTCCAGTTACTCATACTTAGTAAACAATTTCATTGATAATACAATTGTATGACTTTACCAAATGGTTTAATTTAACTTCAACCCAATAGCCAAATAGCCAATAGCTTTACCTATGTACTGAATAGCACTTGATTTTAAAGATATTTTATAGCAAACAGCTATAGAATATGTGCAATTTGTCCAATATGAAGATAAAGAAAATTCATGCATAATAATGGGATATTAATTAGACATAATAATATGACATACATAATACATAGAATTAAAGTGTCCATAAAATTTAACAAAATAAAACTATCCACATTGAACATTTTATTTGACTTTTACATATAATCAGGCATTGTAGTGGTGCCATAATTCAAAAGGCTTAAATGGAAACCTTACATCTTGTCCTTGTGCTTATTCTTTACAGATTAAAAATCCCTAGTAGAATTCCTTATAATAATACATTGTAACTTTAAAAGCCTTGATTATCAGCCTGCCATGTTGTCATTTTATTTACTTTTAATGTAAACAATTCAACATCATAACCACTTAGTTGCTGTATTTACTCTTCATCTTTTGCTGTATTTACTCTTCGACTTTTGCTGTATTTACTTGTCATCTTAGCAAGCTTATAACTTAAGGCCATAATCCATCATGCTGATTAAGTATCAATTGAGAGGTTTTTCTGCACAAGTCTTTCTTTCTTTCTTTTATTCTTTTATTTCTTTGTTTTATTTATTTAAAATGTTTTTTTAACACATATTTTTAAGCAACTGAAAAAATTATATGTAAGTAATTATAACGTCAATTCAAAAATAAATTGCATTGTTAGACATAATTTTCATGTAAAATTTATTTAAAATGAACCATCACCCTCACTGATGGATATTATGGCAATTTTATTATGTGTGGCTTAATACTTTTCTTAATTGCTTTACATAACTGTACTTTTACATCATTATCTGAAATTACTGAAGCCATAGAAACATTGTAATTTTTAGAACATTGATAACAATCAACTACCGTGGAAGGGTTACATTCCAGTTACTACAATTTTTTATGCCAGCCCCCATTACTAAGAAACCTTTACACAAAATATAAAAGTACTATATTAACATCTAGGATTGCAGAGACGTCCACATTTGTATTTGTTAAAAAGAACTAAATAGTCCAATTAACTCAAATCTTGGGACTGAATAACATTTCTTCGTTAATTTTATATTAAATTTTATAGTTCCATTTTATTATGATATTTATCACTAACCTTGCTATGGAAACCTTTATTACTTAATCATACATAGCAATCTCCATATAGGTTCACATTGTAACCATTACTATTAAACAGTTTGATTATAAATATCTGTGTGCCTGGGCCTGGTGGAATAGAGTACGGAATATAGAATCACTACACTTGTACTATATGATTCCAAATACTGTAACACTCAGTAACTGGAACTTATATACTACTTGATCGAGTCACTTATGCTGAAATAAAAGGTTCAGTTAATGAAGTTACAATAAATGGAAAATCTTAAACACTAAACTGTAACCTGGTGTACCTAGAAACCAGTTCCATTCGCTTGGATTTTCTAAAGCCATTTTAAATGCCAAGGGAGATAGTTGTATGTACTAACATTTTATAAGTTTAACATATTTAAATTAAACTTTTCTTGTGTAAAAATACATTGATTTAAAAATATAATACCTACATTACCTACTAAAATTTTCTTTTGCTTGTAATCATAAGGTCACTTTATTTACCTAATTTTATAGTTAACTCCCATAAGCCATAAAGTTAGTCAACTATCATAATATAACTGACTGATCTATCAAAACAAATTCATATTTCAAATGTAAAAGAACAATAGAATCGATCTAAACATCGATAAAAAACATACTCACGCGATGGTTTAGCCCCTGTGCCTGTCATCTATTATTATAGCAGTTTCGATATTATTTATTCAGAGGTCGAAGCGATTAATGAATAGTGAAATAGTGGAATGTAAATTACAAGAGGTGATTTTAAATTACCTCTATCATCCTCTATCACAGACAAATAAATAAAACACTAATGAACTATACTGGCGGCTTTCTATAGGTAATTGACAATTTTTTTTTTTTATTTATTTATTAAGAGAAGATTAATTTTTAAGACTAAAATGCTGTTTAAAGTTTACAGACCTTCAACGATGAACCCGTGGCAGGAGAGGATCACAGTTTGAGATTATCACGAATCACCATCACTTTACGCACTGCAGGTATCATTAGAATTACACTGATGCATCCAAAAACATCAGCTAAACGTGCCGGTAGGTGCTAAACTGATCCCTTAAGAAACGATGGGGGGAATATGCATTTTTTATTAACTCTATCGATTCTAACCGAGAGCTCAACTCAGTCGAAAAGTCAGCGTAACGGTAGTTCTAAAGAACAGGTTTTCAACGTAACAATATCACCACAAGTACGCTAGTAATTTCATTAATAACACCTAAAAATCGATTCCACAACAAGGTTCACGACAATTCAAACAGAAGACACTGGCGGCGTGTTAAATTCATTATTTTGCTAGCTACACCGTTTTCTACTAGATTTTAACACGATTATTGATAACATAGACGTTTCTCTGCCTATGCTATGTCTAATGAATTATATGTATTTGTACGCCGAGTCGATTTCCGTGTCATTTTTATAATACAATGGTTGCAAACAATAAACAGCTAGCGAGCACGACCTAACGCTAGCCCTGTCCGCGATGACACTAAACTTTGTATAGATGTCGCGTTAGCGCCGCCATTATGGAAAATGGCGGCCGACTGGAGCCGTCAAAATACTACATTCAAAAGTCTGCTTTATGGAATTAGTATAAGGTTGACAGTAAGGAGAAACTGTATCGTCTTCAAAACTATTCGATCGTATAAGACGACCGAATATAAGCGACCCAAGTAACAGTAACTTTGATATCATTAGATATACTATTTCTCTAATCGGGTTAGAAATGGCATCTTTTTGTCTCTTTTTCTTGAATGCGATTTCGAACAAATATAATTATACAAGTACATATTTTATTGTACGCTTGCGCGAGTGTTATCCAATTTGTGTTTGGTACACGTAAAACTTTGTAGACATAATGATAAGGAGGGTGGTAATAGAAACAGCGCGAGTATTACGTATTGTTGATGTTGATAGTAATTATAAAAAAAAAACGATATTTTAATAGGTTAAATTATTTTACACGTACCTTCTCTTCATTCTGCGATACTTTAATGACTGCAAAACAAGCGAATAAAGCTCTGTCTGCACAGACTTGCATTTATTAATGAAAATAAGGCTGTATAGAAGCAACCTTTCGCACTAAAACAAACTTAACTATGGCATGCATTTGATAGTTAGTTAATACTACTAGGCATAATTATGCATCTTTTGTATGCTCCAAAGTTTCCTAACTATGAAACCTTGTCTGCCAATGTGGAATATCCTGGAAATAGATATGTCTTCAAAGTGCCATTAGCCGTCATTCTTATCTCCGTTATATGGTTTCAAAAATTAGCCAACAAATGAGCAAACGGCCAACAGGGTGAGTGGTCATTATCCGCCATGGATATCTACAACACCAGAACCATTACTAATGCGTTGCTAGTAAAGAAGATCGTGAGGAACTAACTTGCTGAGTTTGCAATATTAAAAACATGTCAGGGTTAATTTTAAAACGAGGATGGAAACTAGCCAAATAGCTAAAGATTTTAATCTTAAATCATCGTGGATATTATAAAATTAATCGTGATTATCCTTACTATCGTACAAGAGGACCATCGGAATTCAACTGATTGCTTGATTGACAAATTGAATGACATAATAGGGCTTACATTTACTTAGTTCTCGAGGAATAGGAGGCAAGTTGAATGGGACTTTTGTAAAAGGGAAGACGAGAGCGCGATATATTTTTTAATTTGATATATTTACTATACATACATTCCGTTATTTTGTTATGATAACAGGATATCAAAAAAATTACATCAAACTCAATAAACCACTTTGATCATGCTATCAGGTCACTACACTAAAAAAGAAATATAAATCGAATTATAAAATTAATCTGTTCAATCGGCCGAAAACTTTTAGGAAACTGTATGATCCGGAACAAAATATGATGAAGGACGATATGAAACATGATACGACAAAATATTTCAGGTGTGGGGTACCTCCTTCTATTGAGCAGAATGCCGATACTCATTGAATGTAACAATGAGGAACAAATAATACATTGAACACATTATTTTAGAGGTTACAAGCGGCCTCACCCGACTTCGTTCGGGTGAGACTATTAAATGTATATTCATGATTATTAAAAATGTATTATTTTCTGGCTTGATTAGACATCAATTAACCTATAATTGACATTTTATATAGCCTATCAACTGCACAATCGCGTGTTCTCACTGCATACCAATTTTCCCGAAGCTCAGCCAAGCCGTTCTTGAGTTATAACGGGACATACAGACAGACAGACAGACGAACAAAAATTTTCAAAATGGTTAAATTTATGTTAGTATGTCATAAAATAAATATTTATCAAGAAATTTGACAAAAAAGTGGAATGTACAGATAGAGAGACGTTACAGATTTATATAGGTGGATAGATTTTATATAGCCTGTCATATGCGCAATCACGTGTTTTCACTACATACCAATTTTCATTAAGATTGGTCAAGTCGTTTTTGAGTTATCTCGAGACATATACGAAAATCTCAACAGATTTATATAGTAATATAGATATGCATGGTCGAAATTAGGTGACAATTGATTTGGTGAAGGACTCTAATTAACGAAAGACATAATTTTCTCCAAGTTAATGTTACACTTTGAATTGTAACTCAAGTCCCTCCCTTTGAAGTTCGCTTGTATACTGTCCAATGCCGACTCGTGTACCGTGGTGAGACTCATCACCTGCCTGGCTACTACCCACATTCTAAAAGTCAACTGTGTTTCGATTGCAGTCTTGCTGACGCTACTTGTCGTTCTAGTGTTCTTGGGTGGTGACAGTAAAATGTCAGTCTGTTCGTTTGTCCTCTATTAACATATGTAATGAACAAGTGATAAATATATAACGAACAATTACACTTAATGTTTAACTATGTTCAGTTCAGAGATATATTGACAGGAGTGAGACACGAACGGCCCTGCGTCACTTAATCAATTTAAGCATAATATAGTTCAATATATCTCAGCAGATGTACAAAAAGCGGCAATTCAATAATACCGGGTGGATGTGCGAAGCCTTTGCACATTGCTGCATCATTGTCGAACGAGATGATTCAGTGCATGTTTAACTAAGACAGAAGCGTCGGTCCGATTTCGCTTACTGGTGGTTTTTGATGCGATTTTTTATAAATCAATTATAACATTATAAACGTTTATTATGTACTTAGGTATGCAAGTATATTTTTGACTTTAGGCGTCTAATAATATTAATTCTGTTTTATCTCCAATATTTTGAAGGGTGTCAGTCAGACAAATTTATAGCAAGTTTTGTTTCTGGGGCTCCATTTCCATTTTGAAAAATTTACCATTAAAATAGCCGTGTAGACAATTACCCAGCTACGAATCGCGGATGAAAGGAAATTTGGATTTCCCTAATCGCACCAACGGCAAATAGCCCTATACGTGAAGTCATCTACAAAGAGATCGCCTGTAGGCAAAACTGCTCGCGATTTATAAATTAATTTAAAACCAACAGAGATTCCACTCGACATACTTTTGTAAAGAATGGATTTTTATCGAGCTTGCCCCGGGTAAAGATTGTTCAGTTCTGTGTTTAAGTAAAGTCAAAATCCTTTGTATTCAACAGAATATTGGGCCGCAGTTTTGGGAAAAAATTGTTAATTCAAAGAATTTAGAATTATGAATGCTATTAGAGCACAGCGATCGAGAAAATCTGCAGCCTGTTGGTAAGTGGTCACTGTCGGAAATCAACAACTTTGGAAGTATTAACAAGTTGCCGGCCAAGAAAAAAACAGTGAATCCCTTTTTTAATCCCAGCTTCTACAGAACAAAAAAATAAAAATATTATGATTAACGAGATATTGTCGTAAAAAACCTTTTAATGACGCAAGTATCTATATGTGTATCTCAAGATGACATTGGTTGATACAAATCGTACAAAGCTTAATAACTTCATGAAATCGAATGGACTTTATTGCGCTCTTCATTGACCAGCATGTTGTCGGATTCAAAGATATTAAGGACAACACACCAAAAATATCAAATACAAAGAATCATTAAATAATAAATATGACGATACAAAGTGAAACAATAACACAAAATGACGATAATAGATCAATAGAAAAAGAGATGGAATTTGATGATACAGATATATACACCGCTGAAAGACTTATTTAGCTACATAATTGTTTTCAAATCATTATCAGCACACGTGTCAAACGACCACAAATTCCGGATATTACGGTGAAAGCGTGAATAAGAAAATGTGCTGAACGGTAAGTAGTCAGCTCTTTGTGGATATCTGCAACCCTCGTGGTATCACCAACCCGTTACGGATCAAGAAGGAGGCCGAGACGGTTCTGAGCGATTACTTTTCATTAATCTATTGTTCCATTTTTCGTACCATTACATTTAGTCTACGCATTTGCGAATTGAGATGGGTAAGTAATATTCATACTTTCACCTTAGAATACGGGCAATCTGATATTTGAATATTAAGAATAAATGAGTGTTCAGTTTTAATATTTTTCTGCATGTTTCTCGAATTGCTTGGGATTTGGCAACTAGCTCCATCTAGAAAAATACAACTGATCTAGACTACTGCTGCCATCTGTTTTCAATAAGTAGAAAGTGTACTTGTGGTTCCTATGTACTATTAAAGATAGTAAAGAGTAAAAACTACGCCGAGTACAGACTTCGTGTAATAGAGGTCGTTACCAGTTATTTTGCATATGTGCTGATACGAATGTTGAAATTTAAATCACACATGGCTTGGATGAAATATAATGGATATTTCTGTAAATATGATGAATAATATACTACTATTCTGTCTATTTATTAATTAATTGTTAGAGATACTAGTCAATATTTGCTAGTTTTGGGGAAGGTGTATAACACACGATAGTGTACAAATATTACTGTAAACCTAGATAACTTTAATTAATTTTAACAAGTTTTCTTCTCCTCTCGTCCCCCACTCCTTATTCTTATCACCATCCTATTATATTATTATTCTTATCGCCGTTTCTCCATCGAACAACTCGACGTACGGCGGGTATCCATTCTTATGTAGTGAATGTACCACCGTATAGGTGGCGCGGTTTGCGTCGTCATTCATTGTGCACACTGCAAATTATTGGAATAACTTGCCCGCGTCGGTGTTCCCGCCTTCTTACAATTTGGGAGTCTTCAAGAAGAGAGTGAATAGTCTCTTATAAGTTAGTGCGTTCATCATCTTAGACTTCATCGCCATTTTCGATCAGGTGGGATTGTTGTCGAGCATTAACTTATTCTATGTAAAAAAAAAATCCTGCCGCATTCTACTTTAACTACAAACCTTCCGGCACCATTAGTATAACTCTTGAAACATATAGGTATTGAAACTAATCTCACATACATACATATTGTAATGTAAAGTAAATATAACAATATCTTCTCTCAGGTCAGTAGTGTCTTGAATAATAATATCAGAATACTCGTACAATTATTTAACACTTTGACTACTTTTACAGTTTAACATGAGAACAAAACTTGGTATGCTCTGATACAGTCTTTACTCGACATCTTGCTCACTTGCTTGTCTAAGACCGAATGCCCTGATATTCCATTCCCATCGACCAACACAATCCCATTCTTCATTATTTTATGTTATTAGAACTATACAATATTCGGTCAACACACGATGAGTGTGATTTGCTTGTTCTTTATTTGTAGACCCATGAGATATGGCACCATCACTTAACGGAACCCATAAACTAATCACAACAGATTTTGTAAAGAGAGGAGATTACAGGCGTAGATGCCGCTTAAATAGATGAATTGTCGGAACTACATTTAATACCCTAATAATAGAGTGCCTAAAGAAATGTTATATACGTTCCTAGTGTAACGTTATAAAGGTTAATTTTATAAGATGTAAATAATATCATCAACAGTTTGTACTATTAAATTTGTTTATTTTTCGAATGCCTACTACATTAATAACATTTTATATATTGTTCAAAAGTGAGAGAAATTACAAAACCATAATTTGGCTTGCCATAATAAATAAATAAACAACTAATTAGTTGTTTATTTATTTGCTAGTCAATTGACTTATTGACTAATAGTCTACTATTAAGTTTTACTGCCTACTTAAAATTAGAAATAAATATTTTCTTGTATATGTTTTTTTTATGTTAATAGCCGACAAACGAGCACACGAGCCATCTGATGATAAGTGGTCTCCGTCGCCCATGGACATCAGCAAGACCAAAGGTATCACTGACGCGTTGTCGGCCAGAAAATGAGAAATTAGGTATGACGAAATAACCAAACTCCACGAGTGCTGTTTGTACACTGAATTTATTATAGAAATTAGGTTCAATACATGCATCACAATGCAAGTAAAAGTTTTATTACACACAAAAACATACAAATATTAAATTGCTAACGATTTATATTTTGAATGTATTAGTCAAATATGAAGCCATATGCAAATACTTCGTATAGAAGGTAAAAAAAAAACTGGCTCTCAAGCCTCCAGCCGGAACACGACGAGTCGTTTGACGGCTGACTCAAGCAGGAGGGTGGTAGCTAGCCAGACACGTTTCACGGAAAGATCATAATACCAGTAATAATATTAATGACTTAAAAATAATACTGATGATATAATGCTTACGCGAAGCTCTACCAGCAAGCGGACTGGTTTCTGTCGCCTCTTACGACACCCTGTTCTGCCAGCATGGGATTGGGGGGAGTATTCTAGGCCGCCCCAATACGGCAAAAAATGTATACATAAATCGAATATTAAAAAAAAACAGTTAACATAACACGATCATAAATCATAAAAAACGTTATGAAAGTGGATTATTACTATAGTTATGTAAACCTGTACACAATCAAATACCTCTACCACAGCCTAAGAACATCTTTCATGTAATTAATCTAGAGATAGATGTCGCTCTACTAGACAGACCTGTCGTGTGGACGGTCCTAAATCTTCGATAATGTTCTGGCACACGGCGGTGAGGGTTGTAACATCAAAAACTAAAATCTAAAACTTAGAGGTCGATGCATTTATGTCTATAGATGTTCATGGGCTGCAGTCGCCATTTATATGTTTTTTTTACATACGTTAATGCTTGAAAACAATCCCACCTGATGGTAAGTTTAACATATTGAACACACTGACTTATAAATAGCCTATTCACTCTCCTCTCTAAGAGGAAAATTATTAATTAATATTAGTTATTATAATAATTATTATATTTATGTATATAAATATAGCCACTTTTACAATAAAAATATAAAAAAGTGTGCACATATGTCCGTGATTGCCCCAAGGTTTGGTATATAAAGATTTCTGTCAACCTTCCGCTGCAGGTCAAGGGACGAGGCGTCTTTCCTTGGCTGGCGAGGCCCCGATGGTGTCTAGTGGCAATGATGACCACCTAATGTCATGTGATATTTAATTTGTTTGTGTGTGTGTGTGTAGTAAAATGCATGTGGAAAGTCTAGTATTTCATTCCACTCACTCTTTAAAAAATTATATACGCAGAACAAAATATATAGATTGCAACAATTTAAATCTCCTGTATCAAATAATAATTTATCCCTAATTGTTAACAAACGTCCAATCTAAATATATTCATAATGTGTAACTCAGTTATACGACATGATATCAACATGGTGTACACAAAGGGTCTATTTAGTGATTAAAGGACGACTGCTTGAGAACGAGGAATTCTCTCAAAGGTGTGCTTTGCGACGGTTCTAATTGAAGTTCTTGATAATTATAACTACTGAGAACTGAAATATGATCTTAAGTCGAAATGCAGTTCACCTTTCAAAAGCACCAGGCTAGCAATATATTTTCGGAGAAACCAAATCGACTAAATACGTACATTTCTGCTGAATCTGGTCACACTCAACAGAAATAATTTCTCTCCACATTGAAACGGAGACGTGTAGGCGATATGATACCTATTCGGTATAGTAACAGTATATTATACTAGGTATATTGCTGTTCTGTTAAAAACAATCAACAAGCAGTCTTAAGATATTTTTATAAGAATTGTTCACAAACAATTGGACAAACTTATAATAAACATGACATTGATCGACGAAAGATGTGTGGTGAACATTTTAATCTTTCTTTGACCGAACGATTGCAGCCGAACTTATCCGAGACTGCTGTTCTCCGATCGGAAACATTCCATGCGAATGGAACATTGTTGGTGTAGCGGGTAGAGCAACGGTAGAAGGGTAATGCAATCTGCAGATTAACTGATTACAGAACGAACACAGAACACTCAATAAATTCCGTGATATCACTTATGCCAATAATCTGAATTCGATCGAATCTAATAAAAGAATTCGATGACAAGTTATCGTGTTCGACTATATCCTGTTTGGGAGCAGTAAGTATAAATCTCTGACGAGTAATTCGTCCCGTGAGCGGTATCCCTCGACACATCGCCTGAAAACAAATATAACAATCGATATTTTTATGTTCATAGTTGGTAAGAGCAGATGAGCCATGTCTATCCACTTATTGGAGCTTTGGAGGTGTACCGCGGGAATTAGGCTTATAGTTTTAAGCATTAAGGTGTGTGAGGAGTGTATATTAAAAATGTAAATCACTTACCATATAATAAAAACAACAACAAACAAAGTAAATTAATGTTTATATGTATAAAAGGCATTTTACCAAAGCTGATGCTGCCTCCAAACATAGTGCGGCGTCATCTTGCGTAGCCGTTTAATTAATTGTTATCTTAAAATACAGAATTATTTGCGTTCAGAAGTGTCGATGCAATAGTTTTGTGTTAACTTTTTTCTGAGATTGTTCACTCTTGGCAGTTTTTGTTTAGAATGTTGTGTTGTACACCTCTTATTGTTACTGAACCCAGTACAGATCATGCTGATGATTTGACATTTATACTATACAGAAAAGTGGAACTACGAGTATGTTGAACGACGCTACGAAATCCTAGCTTTGTAGACATCTGAAATACTTTTTTACCTGAATGTGTCCGAAGCTTAAGCTTTGGTTCAACTTCTTTGTCCATAACTGCTGAAAGCACACTTTGACAAGGGCTGCAGATTGACAGATCACCCAGTCTAAATCATGTTTTACATTAGGTGTATAATGTTGTAACTTTCACTGATATTGCAAAAATCGCTGGAAGATTTCTTTCGTTTCTTTCTTTTCTTCATGACGGTATAGCGCGTTTGTTATGCACAAGTGTATTTTGGAAATGTCAATTGGGATTAACTAATCGGTGGAATCGACTTCACTTTTTACTTTTATAAAGGTTGCAAAAAATGTTTTATTGATTTTATAAATATAACCTTACGAAAATCAATTATTCGATTATTGAATATATTTTAGTAAAAGAATTTGATAAAGGGAATTTTTTTATACGAAAAATTAAACACAAAAGTTAGAAGAGTAAATTTTAATAATTTGGTTCGTTGAATAATTTTTCTTGTAAAATATATTTCACTGTTGGTATTATAATTAGTTGTAACAACATGGAAAGTATTTAATATGAAATACAGTGCGTGTTATTATAGCAATAATCGGAATATTAGTTACTGGAACTTCAATATTAGTAAGTAGTTTTGTATTTACAGATAATGACAACAATGTTTCCTATTTACAATACAATACAATCAGTACTTTTATTTCAAATTATTATTTGTAACTATAACATTGATACGTAACTATTTTACCAAGTTTTAATTTTAAACTTTTATAATTGCAGACCAACATCTTAAATTTAACTGATCCTTACGATTTTTATATTAAAATCGATATTTCGATATCGGTCGGTTACACGGATCACTTGATTAGTGACTGTGGCGACGGGGAGGTATATCAAAAATCTTTAGAAAAAAAAAATATTTCCCACTTGTATGCGTATGTATTACTATTCCTTTTATAAAGGCTTATAAAATAACACTTTCTTTGCCTTGCCTTGCATTATTAGGGACGGGAGTGGGGGCAGGGAGTTGGCGGGGGTATTTCCGTAACTTCGACATCTTACAGGTAAGAGGGTAGTTTGGCGTGGATGTGATTTGACAAGCGACTAAATTTATTCGTGTACATTTGAAACTAAAACTGAAACGTTCGTATACGTAACGATTCAGTTCGGCGGTGTAATACCGTCGTTAGTGCCACGTAACAGCGCAATGGCAGAACAGAAGATAGACCGACGCCACCAGAAGGTTCCCGATCATGATGGGAAAACCGATCCTTAGGTATTGCATGAAGGTGAACCGGTAGCCGTGCTGCTCGGCCACTCCTGCGCACACCACGTTGGCACTCGCGCCAATCAACGTGCCGTTTCCTGGAGAAACATACAATAGAAAACAATGGATATCGCACCTTTAGAATGAAAGTGACTTAACTTATAATTCCTGAAATTCCAGATTTTACTATAAATTTACTTAAAAAAGCCTACTCTAAAACCCCATGGTAAAAAAGAGCCCGAATTATGAGTGAGAAAGGGAAAAAGGGAAACCCACATACATCAGTCTCTTTAAATTTACTCAAGACCATACATTTTTGAAAACTTTCTTCGTCATTTCCCATAAATTGCAATTTTTGAGTTAGCACTTAACATTTATGCTAGGGTGCGATATATGGAGTCCATATTCCCACAATATATTTTTTTAAACTATGTTTATTACACTTTATTGTAGATTATAAGTTCTTATATACCAAGCTAAAATATTATATATGCATGGGTTGTGCACAAAAAGCGATCTTATCGCTAAATAGTAATTTCTTCCAGATAACCTTTGGGAAGATACGTAAAAAAGAATGGAAAAAGATGTTTATAAGATGTACAGTGCATTATAGACAAGCAAACTAAACAGTAGTAACAATCCATGACAATACACAACCGCACCATACCACCGAAACCACAATAGCTATGATAGTATATGGTAGCATTGGAAGCCTGGTAGTTTGAAAGTCGAACGATTGATTGAACGCAACTACATCCTCTATTTATATGCATATTACAAATTAGTTATCACCTGCTTGATGACGCAAACCATCGTGAGGATACTAGCATACCTGACAGTTCCCTCTAAGGTTCTGAAAGGCGTGTGAATTTAGTCAATCAACAGTTGGGCAGGGTGGCTACATCGAACAGTTCATATAAAAAAACATCTCTTCAATTAAATGCTAACGAGGTTGCCACACATCCACACCGTAGACAAAGAATGTTATAAACGATTGATTGGCATCGCTACATATGAGACAAAAGTTTTATTATTTCTCTTCGAAACTTTGTTTCTGAACCATTATAATATCAATAAAAACCAAATATCTAACTACTTTACTTTGCAATCGTATCGATCAAATTTTAACTTTGTTTGTGAGAGGTTAAACTTAGAAAAAACTTAAACTCATTGAGGACTTGAAGTTATAAAAATTGCCAGGAAAATAGCAACGCAAACATAAATGATCATGGTTCCGTTTTACTTCGCAGCATGTCAATTTTCGCGTATGAGTGAAAGAGAAAATCACGATTCGTCTTTAGTACTCATCGTGTATGATCTATATCCACCTCCAAGACATGCACCGAAGCTGAGAGCCCAGGCGAGAGGCGCCAACGGAAGTCCGAGCCCCGCAGGGTCTGCCAGGGTTGCCATCACCCTCACCATCATCGTTGTCAGCGGAATGTTGTCCACGAACGCCGACGCCAGCCCTGACACCTGAGGATTGGGTAAAGAGCTTCGGTACTTTTTAATATAGAACATTGTTTGCTGCGTGGAAACTAACTGAATATAAGCGCTGTGATTATTCTCATGGTATAGTCTATGGGTCTCATTTTCTAGTAAGTGATACATATAGCCTGATGGTATATTTAACGTTATTTATACTGATCTCGAAATTGTTGTTTTTGCTTAAGTATATCCATTTATCATTTTTTAACTTTCGGTTGAAGCAAAGAGGGATGTATTTCTATCCTTATTTTTTTGTGTAGCAACTAAGAGATGGATATGGACAAATACTAGAAGACTGTGGCCAAAGCTAGTGGACTACCGAGTGTTATGGCACATCTTGAGAGATAAGTATGTCCAGCAGTACAAAGGAAGTAAAAAGGTCTTAAAGAATGCACAGGCCCTGTGGAATAACGTTGGAAGCTGTTTTGAAAAGTAAACATTACATATGTCTTCCCAACGAGAGTACAAACCCACAGAACCAGCATGAGAGCTACGGCTAGCCTTGACTGTTCTTCCACCTTCAGGATCAATGATTCTGTCAGGTTCCCGATCCAGGCTATCAGCCCCAATTTGGAGAGTACCTGAAAATTATAAGTAACTGTATGTTACACAGCCTTGAAATATATTTAAAGCTGCAGATGTGTGTCATTTTACTTGATAATTCAATATTGCGTTTTGTATAGAAAAATGTCACCACAAAATCACACGTTTTGTAGTTATGTTATATCAATATAAAAGTATATCAATATTTATATATTGGTTTATATATACATGTATATTATTGTATTTGTGTATTATTGTATTTGTGTATATATGATTTTTATAAATATATGGATATTTAAAATATAATAATTGATTGAGCATCTATCTTAACTTAGCGCCATCTGGACAGTGGATAGCTTATTGTAATCTCTAGATTTAGGATTTGAATAAAGTGTAGTATAAATAAAATAAATAAAGCGAAGTATTTCTAGACAACTGGTGATAATGGACAAAAAATTTTTTGGATCCTCGCTATAGTGATGCAAGTTAGTATGATATTAGGGTGTAAAGGATCTTCATCAAGTCATGTTTTGGAACTATAAACATTCTTGCTCGATGATCTCTCCCGCGCTTATATATACACCATTCTGCACATTATATGTCAATTCGCTATTCGTTAATGGTTTTTTTTCATGTTAAATAAACTTTACTAAACTGATTTCTGATTGAATACTAAAGAACACTTCCTTCATGTAAAATATACAAACCTCCATCATTACAAACAATGCGGCGAAGAACAACAGAGTAGACCATTCGACTCTCGCCAGAATCGGTTCGAGATCTTCTCTCTCCGCTAGCAAGAGAAGCAGCAGTGCCCCCAGTAGTGCTGTCCAGCCCAATGATAAGCGTTCTGGGAAATAATCAGTTTATAATCATTTAAGTTTCATCGAATATCATTCAACTATGGTCGTGCGTAAGCGGTGTTCAATTTTTTATCTGTGCACTCACGTTTGATCATTGTAATGTGTAGTTTGAAAAACAAAACAAGATTTGGTTGTTTCACGCAGATCGTGAATTTCATTTAGTTATACTCTAAATGTATACATGTATATTTGTAAAAAAAATGCAATAAACAAACACCACGACGACACCATAACCCAGTTGGTAGTGACTCTGCCTGTCGAGCGAGGGGTCTCGGGTTCGATTCCCGGCCGAGGCACACATTTTTGTGACAGATAAATGTGTGTTCTCGTATTATAGCACAGGGTAATTTAGGGCGGGGGTGTGAGTGTGTAAACGGTTTATTGTTTGAAATCATTTATAAATACATTATATCATAGTCTATGTCTGCAGAAACAATATAGAGTGTTATGTATATCGAATTCTTTATATGGATGGATGTTAAAAATGTTTTATGATTTAAACTTCATTCATTCAGTATCCTAAACATTTTTGTTATGTTTCAAGACTAAGTATAAGGTTTACATGTACTCGTAAGTACGGGCGGGTACAAACACCTCTAAATAAAACTAGATAAAAAAGTTTTCTCTTTGTTTCCAATAATGCGACATATTATGCAAGAAACAAGAAATAGCTATAGTTTGGTTGAGTCTTCATATCGCCTTCGATTCAGCATTTTTTTTTGGGGAATAGAGTTCGTCTCTACAGTAAAGTTCCAAAGTTGAGGTACAACTGTTAAGCGGCACATTAAAGTACAACTTGTAGGTAAAGGATATTATGGTACAGATTAATATATTTATGATAAGGACGTTCGGAAATAGCAGTGCCATAACAAGTTCCGCGCGGTTGAAAACTTACTTTGTGATCGTCATATGTTGATTTAAAAGATGTCCTGAGGAGTTTTCTAATTCGTTTCCATTCAAATTCGATAGAAAAACAGAAAAGAAAAAGGTACTGATTTGTTTTCTTTGCCTATTTACATACAGATTTCTGACCCGTTTTAGTGGAGGAAAACGCCGCGAAGACACTTGTCTCCCAGAGTAACGTGTGACGTTTGATAAAATATAGTCGGTCAGCGTTGACCACGGCCAGTGCCCAGCGGCCACGGCCCACCAGTGGGTCGGTACTCGGTAGTGTCGTCTTGGATCAACTCACGTAGCTCCGGTATCGCGTGCAGAAAGAACACAACTACGACGAACGTGACGCAAACCGCCGACTTGATCAACAGCTGCGTGTCTCTGATACGGTACTGGAATGGACAATGTTCTTTTATAATAAAATACATCAGAATTAACATGGGTCATGAACATTATTTAAATAACAACCCTCCATCGCTTCCGTAGAAGATTTCGTAGTAACAGATTAAAATACTAGATTTTGACCCATAATATAAGTTTTAAATATCCCAGGAATCGTTTCAATCGGTGCTGTGGTTTTAGTGTGGTATTATACATATGTGTTGAGAGCGATAGAAAAAAAAATCCAAAAAATATATCATTGTATTGTATATTTGTATTGTATTGACAGCTTACATGTATGAAAGATACCGATAAATATTATAACATTCTATTCTCAATTTACAAAATGGAAGGTGAGCACGCACCAACCATTGGTTAGCATAATTAATTTATCAGGCCGGCCCTTGGATTTAAGCTTAGATGGAGCAGAAGCGGTCGCAGCCAGATTTTCAGATCATATTATCAATGAAATGATTAATCTGTCATTCGACTTATTTAAGTATTTATAACGGATTATATTAGATTATAAATATTAAAAATGTCGAGTAAGTTAGACTTTGTCGGACAAAAACCTGATGACGAAGCATTTAATTAATTTTGCAAGTAGTTAATAATTTATTAAATTTTCATGAATTGTCAAATTTCATAAAGTTTCTCAATTCTAATGTACCTACGATATTTGGGTGGGGGAGGGAGCTATTGAAAGGGCAGGGGTATCAGTGATATGTAATGAAAAAGTTACATAAACTTACTTTCTGCTTCATTTGTGCTACTGTGGAACTGAATACCGGGTCAGACTTGGACTTGCCACTTCCAGCCTCTCTCTTCATCAACGTTACGTGGAGTTTTTCTACCTGTTGACAATATCGGAATATTTGATTGATTAAAAATTAATCATGAAAATAAATTTAGACTTTTTATATATACATTTAATTTATCTGGAATTTTGTGTGTACCTATATGTATTTTATTGTATGTAGTAGTCGGTGGTTTGATGGCTTCTAGTTTTGCCACCATACAATCATGTACAAAACATTATCTCTAACTGAATAACCAGCAGTGGGAATAATGGGTTGTAATGGTGATGATGTTGAATATATAAGTGGGTAAAATTGATCGTGAAATGATATTCGGTGTAAGTTGTTACCTTCTTCTCCAACGCTCGCCTGACGATGTCCTCGTCTCGGGAGTACGACGACAGCGAGCCGGCCGCGCGCTTCCAAACTGCAATTTCCTGCCGCATTTCTTAAAACAATCATTGAACATAATATCATATACCAACGTCAAACACAGTGCACATAATTACGTATATAAAGCGATAGCTATACTAATAACGCATGTACACACACACACGTGCAAGATACCAATACTATCACACACACATTCACACGCACGAACGCTTGCACAATTACACACGAACGCAAACACGCGTGCGCGCTTACACGCACACAAACGCATTATATCATTTTTTAAAACATTCTGAAGAAGGAATAAAGTGGATTTGTGTTAATTATTACGCAATTAACAAGTTACAAATCTGTTATAACTAGATTTGATTTGACAATATCCGTCAAACATTAACTGTAAAATTCCTCGGATCAATGATTGCGTGGGATTGTATGTGTGTGTGTGTGTGTGTTACTGTGAAGTTATGCACGAGCCAAATAGTTATGTATGAATACGTTCCGTTGGTTCGTTTCAAGTGGTACTCACCAAGTATGTCCCTGGGCACAGTGTGCCGCAGCTTGTTCATATCCCGGAACATGTACCGGAGCTGGAAGTAGGTTTGCAGGCTAACCAGCAGGATGCCCACGCCCATGTGCAGGGTGAACGTTGTGAAGTTAATGTTCTGAACACACAAACAAGTGTATACTAATACTCATATAATAAAGAGAGAGTATGATTTTTGTGAGTTTGTGTATATGCAGAAGGTAATCTTTGGAACTACGGCATCTACCTGACGACCCCAGTTTGTAGTGACACTGGCTGCTGAGCGAGGGGTCCCGGTTTCTATTTCAAGTTGGGGCATACAGTTGTGTGACAGATAAATGTTTGTTCTTGAGTCACGGCTGTTTGCAATGTCATATATGTGGTATATGTCCACGCCACCCGCGACACAGGGAGTCCTAGTGCGGAGGTGTCGGTGTGTAAACGTTTATTTATTTTGTTATTTATTTATTATATGAGTAATAATTATATATAAATTATATGCATAATAATGACATAATTGTTCAACTCAAGAGAAATCATGGCGGGTCGCAAACAATAAATAAACAACCGCTTGCCTATCCCGAATCGAGAACCAAACGTTAATCTCTCATATAAATGTTTGTACCGCGCGGGAATCGAACCTTCGGGGATCCTTCGCTCGGTAGGCAGCCACGACCTACTGGGTTGTAGAAGTAGTTGATAAACAAGTTTTTTTAAAAAAGTGGATAGTTTGTAATGAGCTGTAATCGATCAGTTGTTCAGAGGTGATGGCTGTAGTTTTTTGATTTCGGTAGGTGGTGTACCCTTGTTTGTACATGTTTCATTTGAGGAAGGAAACTGTAAAACATTTACAGAATTATTATCATAACACAAACATTTTACTTGCGGATTGGATTATTTTGCTGTTAAACGCACCTCCTTCAAGATAGAAGGGTGGCTGGCAATGATGACGTTCGGAGGGTCGCCCACGGGTGTCGCGGCGCCTCCCACGTTGCTGAAGATGACCATGGACATCAGAACGGGCACTGGGTTTAACTGCATCACCTCGCATAGCCTGCAATACAAGGGTCATAACTTACGATCATATAATTAAATTAGGGATCAATCAAATAAATGTTAAAGAAGTAAGTTAGTTCAACAAAAATGCGTTGTAGAAAGTGATTATGAATGTTGAGCTAATTAAGGATTCTAAATTAAAATCTTAATGTTTAATAGACAGTAATTTTTGAATCGTTTTTTTTTTCAAAGAAACGTTTACACACTCACACCGTCGTACTAGGATTCCCTGTATTGCAGGTGGTGTGGACATATTCAAATATGACATTAGAAACACCCATGACCTGAGAACATTTATCTGTCACATAAATGTCTGCCTCGGCCGGGAATCGACACGGGATCCCCTCGTACGGCAAGCAGGGTCACTACTAACTGGGTTACGGAGTCGTCACTATATGCAAGAAACTATACTAGTAGCACTGCATAATGAAGGTAGATTTTATTCACATTAAAGTTTACGTGGGTAAAGGCACCAAATGTGGGTAGACTTAAATATCCATATATGATGGCATATGATTTATTTTTTAGATTTTTGTTAATCTCTGTATTGGTCACAACCGTTTAACATATAACACTAAAATCACTGAACCGGGTTTGATGATTCTTGGTATGTTTAGAACTAATATTATGGGTCATAATCTGGAATACTTTTCATCCGAGGAAATAGTTATGTTCCCGCGGGACTTTCCAATAATAGCGAGGATGGGTTACCAGTTATCTACAAGTATATATTGTTATCAAAGCATCACGCGAAAATCATTTTGTAATGCTTTAATTCATAATTGGTTTTACCGTATCGTAACAGGTGTCATGAGAAGGACGGTGGTGACGTTGTCGAGGAAGGTGGAGAAGAATGCGGTGAAGAAGCACAGGCAGTTGATTAATGGCCACGTTCTGCCACCGGTCACCTGGAAGATTAGGGCAACGTTATAGTCTCCTAATATTGGTAAAATTTATTCATGTTTAATTTGCGGGAAATTCACAGCTAATAAAATTAGGAGTAGGTGTAAAATTAGATTAGAAAACAAAGGCCAACTACATGTTTGCATAGATTTTATAATGAAGGTAAATAAAAATATATATATAAATGCCAGCCCATATTATAGTAATAAAATAAAAAAAAGGAAAGAAGAGCGAAAGATAATAATTATATTGTTAATTCAGTTAACTGTTATAATGTTATTTAATCTGAGGGTATATAAAAAAACTAATTGGCAAACGTTGTTTCATTACATGAACAACTGTTGAAATCAATCTTAAATAAATCTTGGCTCAGTTTCATAATAGGATTGGAAACAATATAAAAAAAACACTCGGTAAATAATGAATTTGCCGTTATTTAATACCAACTGATTTAATAAAACCATAATCAAGTTACGATTCGGACTGTAAATATCTTTCCGGTTATTGTGAGTTGGGGACCGTTTCCAAGAGGACACTCATACATTCATAGTTTTAAATCACCCACAACGATTCGAATAGGTGGCGTTATTGGCACTTTAACAAATAATTATCCAACAGTTGGACGTAATATTGTTCCACATCGAGACTTAAAGGAAATCTGTTCTTTTCGGTTACGCTAACACACCTCAAAAGCTATAACAGCCAAGTAGTCAAACAAGCCTGTCTCGGCGAGGATGGCGACGAGGATCATCATGCTAAAGAGCAGCAACAACGTCTCCACGTCCAGCCAGGACACCAGCTCGGGGAGGGAGGGCCTCTCTCCGCTCAGCGCCAGCACTGCCACACCCAGCGAGGAGCTTAGCAACGCGGCTATCGTTCGGTTGACGATCTGATAAAAAATGCATTTAGATACAATTTATTTATTCATCTATTAGCTTTTGGGGCAACGCTGACCTATATGACCCATTATTTTTCACTACTACTTTTTCTTTTTAACAGTCTTTGGCACCAAGCGGATATCCACTATTTTTTTCAAATTATCAGCTTAATACACGATAAAGTTTTCTTAATGTCAATAACAAGCAAACACACAGAGGACCTGATGGAGAATAATTACAATGGTAATATATCGATGGATTAAACAAGGTTGGAAGTTTGATGGGTGATGGTTCCTAGTGAAATTTGTGCACTTTCATGTTTCAAAGTTTGTTGTCTTGACAAGTTTCAGAATATTTAAAACTAATATTAGTTAATAACTTGTAGTGGTGGCAGCAATTGGAGCAGTATGGCAGTACGCTCCAAGCCTCTATAATTGTAAAAAAGGTCTCGTGCCCGGAATTTTCAGCTACTGAGCTGCGCAACATCGAGGTGATGTTAAAAATATTATACCTCAAAAATTATCAATATATATAGAGTGAGAAGTAATATCGTTGCATATATAATGCCGTCTTCCTCTGACAATGGGTTGAGCTGGTAGCATAGCGTCAGTGGCACCGTTTTATTGCTGGATGTCTTGATCCGAAGAAACACTTGAATTTCTGGAACAAGCAAGTTTTGTATGATAATGGAACTACATAAATAATAATGGATGTTACTACAGCTCTATTGCTGGACTCTGCTCTGAGTCTGAGAAGAGATCCTTGTCACATTTTTTGTACATTAGCACGTGCAAGTGAGTCAAAGTTGCATAATTATTTCACATAATAGAAAACAGAAAATTCTAAACGCTAACAGTACTTCGCGTATGATTTACCATTTCCTGAAATATTTGATTTATTAGCTTGAACTTCTTCCATAATATTCGTCTGAGTGGAGACTGCTTCTCGCGAAAAGAGCTGAGTCCATCCTTCGAGGTGCAGGGTGGTGGAATCCGTGGCGCTGGCTGCGAAGTCTATCACATCTTCAGGTTGAAGCTGTGTGGACCAGATGGTAGAATTCTGGAAATGGAATGATATATTTTTTATTGCTATAAAAAATATACACATTTTTAGCCATATAATGCTGCTGGCAAGATAGTTATTTTTTTATTAATAACGGAAAATAATCCTTAGAATATACCGATCCTCTCTACGAAAGGTTCGAGAGTATATGGGATTCAAATATACTAAAGTATCCTCGACGGCTATCCGATGTATAAAAATGGATTTTAGATCTGATGTGACAATACTATGACTACCTCGGAAGAACGACAGCTATACAAATGTGCTGTATTATTGTGGTCCGAAAGACGACCATAAGTGCCTTTGAGATCCAACTTTAATTCGTAATTCCGTGATTACTTCTCTCAGAACTAACAAGACGAATTGGAATGATTACTACCAACATTCTTCCCTATACGTTTAAGAGCACGATCAATCTCTCTCATCCAAAGAATTCTATCACATGGGTATGTGTGACCTGTTTATGTATTAGGCATACAATTTGCAAAATAGACCATTACGCCATTAGGGCAAAAGAATCAACAAGGTGCAAAACTGTTTACACTCCGGTGAGAAACGTCTAGTGCGCTCCTTGATGTTTATTAACACAGAACGGCAGATGTGCCTGTTTATTCAATGTTAACGGCACAGATTACTAAATACAGCACCGATAAATTATGTGCTTGGATTGTTGGTTTTGATAAGCTTTTTATGACATGGTCACAAGAACTACGTACACTGTCATTAGGAGATTAGGAATAATGATGATAAATACTTCAGGGGTATGCAAAATATGTTTTAGAGCTATGAGCTGCAATGAACCTGTTCTAATATTTCCTCTTCAGACGGAATATGTCTCTGGAGCCACATAATCAATCGCCCTCTTGTATCATTCCGAGACACTCCCCCGAAGGGTCCTGTTAACTTGACTGCCAAAGAGAATTCGTTGTTTGTTGAATCCAGGTAGTATTCTGTAAAAAAAAAAATTAATTCACTTAAAACCTGTCAAGCAGACGAAGAATCTCATGCTGGCAAATTATTACCAACGTCCATTCGTATTATACCTGAGTAATGTGATTAAGTCGTTTAGGGCCTCCATTCAAAGTAGAGTTCAATCCAATCCCCAGCTGTTGGTACACTTTCTTGATCAATGGATGAGACAATGGAATCAAGTCTCTTATGTTTTAACAGAAGTGACATCGTGCAAACGGTTTCTAAGTGACAAGGCGTTGTTTCACTCAAATTTATCCCATGATGTTAATGATTTATAAATCTGGCTATCAGGTACCAATAAGTGGGTAAAAATCTTCGTTAGAAAATGATACCTCTGTTGATTTTCGAGCTATAAAAAATTACTGAGAATTTTTTCCTCTAGCTTGAATATGTCATACCTTTGACTTCCCCGGGGCTAACGGCGGTATGGAGAATAACGTCAGACTTTTCCCGATTCATGAGTAAGGAGACAGTTAGAAGCACCCAGCCAGCAATCAGGGCGGATAGCTTGAGAATTCGCAAGCCACGGTCGATCTGGAATATGCCAAGTTTATTTATAATAAATTACACTACTTAAGCTGGTAGGCCTTGTTCTGATTAAGGATTAAAGGATTTTTATTTGCATGCAAAGTAAAAATTACAGAAAATACAATATATTTCTATGTAGTCTATAAGTAAGTGTATATTAATCTCTGGTACCCATGCTAAGATCAAACTTGTGTAATGGGTACCAGTGACATTTTCACAGTAACAATTGCCACTGGTGAGGACGGTTAAATTATAACATGATATGCAATGTTGCACGACAAAGTAGCGAGAAGAAAAAAAAAAAAAGTCTTATAAATATTTTATATATTTATAATGTATATATTTGCAAACAATTTAGTGAGTGCGCGCTTGCTAGTGTGTGTGTGTATTGGTGAGTGAACGTGTGAATGAGTGTTTGTATGTGTCTGTTTTTAAAAAATTCCAGAAACTTGGGTAATTTTATCAATTTCTTAGTTTGAATGTAATTTTGCGTTGATAACCATTTAAAGGGTTGGGATTTTACTTCACCTAATTTATATTTCTTATATTTTCATTTAGATAAATTTCAAATTCAAAGTCGTTTAATCATTTAGGTATTTTGTAAATACATATAGAAGTATTTTTTTGCTTCCACAACCGTTTCGAAAAGGTGCTTTAAGACTGAGGAGAAGAAACGGCGAAAGAAACTTCTTAACAAATCCTTTAAAACAACATATATGGCAGTTACAAAGTAAGTTTTAACCTATGCGGAAATGATTTCGGCACTGTTATTTCAAGGCGTCCTTAATATATTCACCTATACCATAGTATCCTTTGTTACAAGCTGTACTTTAACGTGTCACTTAAGAATTCCGATAGGTAAACTCACGTATCAATTTCAGAACCTTATTGTAAAAACGAATTCCAAGCCCCATAATAGAACGACTGCTTAACTTGCTTTCACTGCTTAACTAATCATAGAAAGCAAAACAATATAATTTAATTCAATTTCAAATTTAACATTGTTTTTTTAATAATTACAGAAGTTTCTTTCCATTCGTATACTTTACTAATATCTCGTTTTTTCGAGAGGGAACCTTTAAAAGGTACCTGGTGCCGTGGGAGCGACGCCAGGTTATGTGGGACTTTTACCGCATTAAAATCCCTCCCGATGACCTTTCTTAGCTCTAAGTAGAGGACTTCGGGATCTCCATAGGAACGCAACCGGATTCCTCTGAGCGCGGTGCCCCTATCGGGTTCTGCCCGGGACAATTACTAATACCTATGTATACCTGTAATGTTTGTGATGTAATAATCATTATTTTACCAATGGACAGATTCATTTCACATTGTGACCATTTGCTGAAATTGAATCTATTGAAGATGTTGGATTTGGAAAGAACTAAACATTCGTTCCCTTGTATTATTTCGTTTCATGGCCATCCCCACTCTCGTGATAGTTCTCAGTTTTATCGTGATTGCAACACGAAGCGATCAGCGCTAAATGGACTATTATACTATCCAGCTTATATGTCATGGTTTCATGTCCGATATATTTATTAAGCTTATAAATTGCCATGTTTGTTGTTTCAACAGGTGTATAAAAAGATAAAAGGTAAGTAACGTACCCTTTTCCTCTTGGCCGAGGTAAGTTTCTTCTCTTCGTCCGAATTCAATGGTTCCATCAACCTGCAAAACGGTTTGTATGTTACAAAATACAACCTGTCAAATGCATTTCGTCCGTTAGGCTTACAATTTTTGCATATATTCACCCTTATTTTTTAAGGACCTTTAGTCCATAAATTTCGATCTTTATTCATCTGACACAGTAGTGACAATAAGGTAAATAATTATCAACCTGTTAGAAAATTATGTACAATTTGATATTAATTATCACTTATTTCAGCGATAAAAATATCGTGAGGAAACCTGTCTATCTGAGGGTTATTCATAATGTTCTTAAAGTTGTGTGAAGTCTGCGATTATGCAGCTTATGTAACAACATATACATTTGTTATTGCTTTTATTATTACAGGCACTGCAGTTGAATTATTTAACAATGGTCCGAATATTCAGAAGGATATCCTATTTAATATTCTTGTGGCATATCTTAGTTAGAAAAAATGAAACGGCCTTTGAACCTTTGCCCTGCTTCCTTGGATGCGTCGTGGTCCTCCACATTGTCCTTATCTGCATCTCCTTCCGAAATCTTCTTCTCGAATATGTTCCTATCTCCCTCCGTCAAGTCATCTGGGGAGACTATTTTACCTGCAAACATTTCGAATTGAAATTTTTACATGCTGGGTTTTTATAAAGGCGGTTTTTATTCTTTAGTTTTTTTCCACGAATTAGATAAGGGCTTAATTCATTAAGAGGGATAAATATTTTTGTACATTTGCAAAGTCAAAAGATCTACATTAATATATTTTATACATTATATGTATAATATATATATATTCTCTGAAATTCTGGTTGTGATGCCTGGCATATTTGTATATTATATCAATGATACCTTTCATCCCGAAAAGCGAAACCGAAGCAAGGGCGGGCTCATAGTAATATATAATTTTTTGAGCAAGGCAGTTTATCAGTGATAAAAATATAAATATTAGGTTATCATATTATATATAATGCATTTTTTCACCACTAACTTTGGAAGTCGATATATATTTGTAAAGGATTTTAATCTTCTATTTTCTATTTGTAATTGTTTATACAAGTCCTTGAACTGCAGTAGCTGGTTCAACAACTCCATACAGTGTATCCCTGCTCGCTACTTTCCTACGTTTATAGACAGTTTGATGGGCAGACAAGGTCTGCTATTGGCAACATGAATTTTAAATAGATGTTACAATATAACTTTAACAAACACGACGTGATGGTCAAGTCAAAACATTTGCTCACGGTTTCCTACTGACAAATGATTAATATTAACAAATTATATTGGCAAATTACCTATATTACTTATCTAATCATGTAAACAGTGTGTAAACTAGTATTTATTTGATGTTAAAATCGGTGGCAAACAAGCTATAAAAGTTATACGAGTATGTCGTGTTCGTAATTTTTTAAAATGATCAACGATCAGAAAACGGACAGACGAGTCATCTGATTGGTAAGTAGCAACCACTATGCCTGAATATTTGCAACATGTTGGCAGCGGTGACTGTTTGACAGGAGAACTAAAATATGTATGAGACAGCTAAGTTACTCACCATGATGTTGCTCGTACAGCTGTTTGAAAGGCGCCAGGGAGGGGTCGAATTTGATCGAGTCAGGCAGATCCAGCCACACCTCGAGACTGCCCGGCGTCAGGTCACTGCATGAGATCTTCGTTAGTGAATTTTTGTGCCTCTTCCGCCAGGGGCGAATTCTCTCGAAGACGCCCGAACGAGACATCGCATTGTTTAACACTGGCTTTTGTCACTTTAACTAGACACTTGTTTCTAGCGCAAATAAAATATTACATTTTTAAACGTGTAAAATATGTAGAATAGTCGAACACCAACTGTAATTTTTGAATTTGTATCGTTTATTTTTATTTCATTTGTAATTGTGAAAAGTGAAAGTGAACGTTTTCAGTTCTTTATTTTTTTTACATAATACTTAGCATTTATACATTTGTTACATAGGGTTGCTTGTGATACTTTAATAAAAAAATCTATTAATATAACTTTGGTGTCTCAGTGTAAGTTTAGATCTTCGTTAAAACTCAACTGGTTACTGGGTATGTTAATGTTAATTTCATCAATCTATTGTTGGTTTTTTGTCAAAAATATTTGAATTCCCCCAACATAGTTAGGGTGAGATGAGGAGGGAGTAAAAAAAGGATTTTAATAACACTAGAAGTGGTAAAATGACATACAAATAATAATATTAATCCTGTCCCTAAACATGTATTTTTGTTTAATCCTTTACAAATATTTTTTCGTTACGTGTATGAAATGCTAGACCTAATTTTTATGATACCATTTTGTAGCGCAACATAGGAACACTTTTCATGGACGGATCGAACAATTTCTTGGATATAGTGCTAATAATCTCAAAACTATATTTTAGGGTTGCGTTGTTGTTATTTCGCTACCAAATCGAAAGAAAGTAGACCTAGGTCGATTTGGCCGCACTTGAACAGGGCCGTTTACTTATTCTTAAACTGTGTTTATATAAAAGCGCAAGGTAAAGTTTAGAGTATCAGTTCATAAATTGAATTGAATTACGTGCAGTGACGAAATTACGCGAGTAATTAACCCTCAGATGGTTGTGGGAAATTAAGTTCAATGGTTAGTATTGAGGGTACGGGAGAACGCGTTACTTGCTAGCACCTCCAGATATTTCTTCAAGAAACGGTCTAATTGTAACATTGTAATCGTATTTATTTATTTCTGATTGATATACCAGGTACCAATTATAATGAATTCAACTGTTATACAAACTTACATCTCCTAGATTTGTAGATAAGGAATGACTTGTACTTTCAATATTTTGTACTTTGCTAACATATAGATATATTTATGTCTAAACAGTAACTCTATGTTTTGTTACAATAATTACAATTTAGTTAAACCAGCCTTGCTTATCGTATTTTTTAATCTTGGGAGATGAATATTAATTAAAATATAATTCATTTTCTATGCAACGTTACTTGTACCTACATCCGTTAGTTTATATGCAATAAAGCATATTAAATAAAATAAGTATCTACTGTAAAATTTCAAACTTCTGTTATTTCGGCGTTAAATCTATAAGGACTATCCGTCAGTCTATAAGGACTACTTAATACGAGTATGTTGTACTAATCTTTAAATATTTATCCGTCATCATAATAAATATATTCCTTTGCTGACATAGTGTCCTCCCAGAATAAAAAGTGTTATCATTCGATCTCTATAATGGTACATTTATATTAAAAATGGAATCTCGTGCTGTATGACATGGCTATCGTTGGAGGGTTAAATAACTTATTGCGATATAGCGTGAGCGTAATATTTCAGGGTGATGCAAATTATTTTGTCTGTTTTTGTATTGCGGGCATATCGTTTGAAGGTTTTTTTACCCGTAAATAAATAACAATCTATATAGTAAAAATTTCTATACCTGTGTATGACACTGAGATCCTTTTAAAGGGCTGGATCGATCGTGGTAATTTTTTTTGTGTATTAAGGCAGATCCCTGGATAGTTTAGAATTACAATTAGTTCCGAGAATTCACTGTAATCGCATCTGTTCCGTTCCGGTTCCGTTAAGTGCCGGTGCCATACATATTTCATGGGTAAAAAACAAAGAACAAGAAAGTGACACTCACCGAGTGTTGGCGTAATAATCTATGAATATAATAAAAAAAACAATGAAGAAGGGAATTGTGTTGGTCGGTCGGAATGGAATATGAGGACATTGGGTCTTAGACAATCAAGTGAGCAAGATGTCGAGTAAAGATGATGGTATCAGAGCGTACCAAGTTTTGTTGTAATGTTAAAATGTAAAAGTAGTCAGAGTATTAAATAATTGTACGAGTACACTGTTATTGTTATTCAAGACACTCCTGACAGGGGGGCTTCCTACATTTGACAAGATATATATAGTTGTGCTCGGGTCGTATTTGGCATGAACAAACTACCCGCAACACATTGAAATAGGAGCGGAGATGCAAATGATTGACGGATTATATTTATGTAATTAAACTTCATGTGACTGACAGCCCTACTACTATCATATCGGATGTCGCAAGCATTACGAGGTGAGCGTGAGATATAAATTTCATCCTACGAAATGCAACGTTGTACTTACAACACGTCGTAACAACAGAATACCAAGTGAGATACACATGAGTAGGTATTTGTTCGTCTACAGTTACATAGAGCCGATCTGACGGCAGGGCAGGTAACCGGACTTTTAATACACCAATAGCTGGCGACCGAGCAGACGGCCAGTTGACGGTAAGTGGTCATGCCGTTCATATACATTTGTTACAGTAAGTAGGTCACAAAAGCAGCCAAGAAAAAAACGGGGATCCCCTTGTAACTGGCATTGCAGCTTTACAATCGAAAGACGTTTAATTCGAAAAATATTTTCCTATCGATTCTGAAACACGTTGGTAGTTGGATAGGCTGGTTATGACCACCATCGAGATTAATCTGAAGTGTACAAGACCTTCAGGGGCAAGAGTCATAGTCTCGTCTATTGTTCTACAGCATGTACAACGAGAATACTGAGGTTGGGGTGGACTAGGAGAAAGATAAAGCGTCTTCCACCGCAAAATTATAGATCTTAAAAGGGCTGAATTTGACAGATAAATCAATTGATGTTATAGAGATCAAATCAAAGTATTGGAAGTTAATGCTGATAAGGCTTGAAATAAAACACTGAATGTTAGAGAGTGGGATACAGAGAGATAGTTACATTATAGAGCCAATTACGTAATGAAATGAAATAATATTTATTCAAATTTGGTTTTTACAAATCCCTAACGTGAGTGGTCCCGGAAGAAGAAGCAGCAAGGAACTCCAGAGGAGTTTTTTTCCTACTCACAGTTACAGAAAAGAGTTAAGAAAAGAGTTCTTCGCCTATTTTTAATTGGCAACTGGTTATTAACACTCTTCTTGCGGTTTACATCGATGGTCGGCAGCCATGTTAAGAGCCGGTCTAACGCAACTAATCAACGCTCGTACTTCGCCATTATGGGAACTTAAACATACTCTCAAGGTCTGTACAAAAACAATGATATGTACGGAGTGAAAGTATGAAAAATAGGTCATTAATTTAAATATTCATAGACAATACCGTTACGAAGGAAGGGCCAGTGACAGCATAAAACATGGATGTATTGTATTGGAAACTAGGCGACTTGACCTTAAAATAACATTGTACGAGTAATAGTAATACATGAGTAATGGAGTCGAATCTCCGCGACGATTATTTTAATGTAGAAAGATTTTATTATCGATATAGAGACCTGAACACTTTCTTTGTTTCAAAGACTTTGGGATTTTTATCTATCCGTCTGTCTCTGCATGTATACTACTAAAGCTGTAGAATAATTGTAGATAATTCTATACATACTACGAACTTATAATATTTAACATGTTTTCAGAGTGGTAATTGAAGTTTATCTTGTGAAGTTTTACGAAAAGTAATACTTTCCGAAACTGTATATAACTTACATTTTTTTTATGTTAATAGCCGACAAACGAGCAGACGAGCCAACTGATGGTAAGTGGTCACCGTCGCCCATAGACATCAGCAAGACCAATGGTATCACTGATGCGTTGTCGGCCAGGAAATTAGAAGAAGGTAAAAAAGAAAGAACTATTATATATTATTATTACAGGTAACTTCATGATTAATTAATTGAACATTGTTAATTATATATTATATTATTTACAATAAAGCAATAAAGTAGTAAGAGAGTTGTTTTAATTATACTGGATATTTTTATAACGTATTAACTTCAAATTACTTTAATATCCTGTAAAAGAAATTTAAAGTGTCGAAACGTAGTATAATAAATTATGATCATGCGGGTCGTCTCCAAAAAAAGAATTGAATTGTTACGTACAGATTCACTTATTTTGTGCTGATGGGACATAAGCGCTGATGATGCGTAAAATACCAATTTTGGCATTTGGCCAATCATTCTTTTATATGAAAGCTGACGCGGATTCGATTATACTGAGAAGGTAAAGCTTTTTCTCTAAGGTTTTAAAGGTAAAAATCAAGCCCCTTACGGTTTTATCTCAGTCCTCGGTCATATCTGGCATCGTCTAGTACAAATAAGTGGATAATACTAACTCTGGTTAATGATTGACATAATGTATCGGGCTAGGAGCGCTGCAACTGATGGGAATATATAAATTAAAATCTGATAGGAAAAGTAGATGGACAGTCGTCTAATGGTAATCTTCAACCGTCCCTTAAAGACATGGGTAACTCCATACCAACCACTGATACAACCTGGGGACTAAAATACAATGCTGGCTTTGAAGAGCGGTTCTTTGATCAGTTTTCTGATTATAATTTAGGTTTATATATACAAATATATTAACAAAAAAAGCAACTTAAATTTGAAGGTGAATTTCTAGGTAAAAAAATGAAAAAATATTTTTCATCCTTAAGGGTGGTAATTATTTTTCTTTAAATTTAAATGGAACCAAATGGAAAGTACATATATTATCTGAAACCAAATTGTAAAAAAAGTCCAAATTGGTTAATAGACGACATAGTTTTACCGTAACAAATATAACAAAAAAAAAAACGAACGAATTGAGAAGCTCTCCTTTCTTAAAGCCGATTTTGAAGATTTATATATCTCGTAATAAGTCTAAAATAAAGGGGACATAGCGACTACCCACATTACAATGCATGCAATAAAAAAATCATGATTAAACACAGGATTACTACAAGAAGTAAACACTTACCCAGAATATTCCATTTTAAAAGGTTACTTCAAGTAGCATCAAACAAATAAAACTTTCAGAAAACAAAGAAACGACGAGTTCAATGACACTCGTGACTGGAATGAGCCAGTTGCAACCGGTTCGAAGCTGTTACGTCAGTTACAAGAACGGCCATTTTGAGGTTTGCGTTTGTTTTCTTTTTGGCATTTGCAATATTGCGTTGCCAGAATATTGAATGGACACACAAAAATTATATCTTATGTCTTGGCTCGTGACAACGTTAAGCCATCGCTCCCGGTGTTCACCGTTTCAGGCCTGCCTGTAGCATACGCTGATCCTTCCACCAAATCATAGTGGAGTAATGTGATGTAGTTGGTTCCAAGCCTCTTCAATTCAGAAGACGGACTTGTGTTATGCAGTGGGCTACTGAATATGAAAATGAATATTATTGTCATATACGTATTACAATTTTGGTGGTTTCTCTAAGACGGCACCGCTCTGCTGTATTGATGTTTTTGATATACCGTTACAATATAATTAATAGAGCCCCAGGGCATTGAACGTCTAAGTCAATATTAGGAAAAGGGAAACTTTCACACATTCGCGCATTTGAGATCTCTATTTTGCGGCAGCCATGGACTTACATAAATGAAACAACACTCATGACCCAAGACCAAAGAGTTATCGAATCGGGAGTTTCGTTTGTGGCTTACAGTGTAATATAATACAATAGAAACTCGTCTATTTAGATATTTATAAAAAGTATATATCAGTCTATCGGAATTTTTTTCACTTATCACACCCTTGTAATAACTGTTACGTTGAGCCCAACTAAACTATCGATTGATGAGAGATAACGGCAGCTATAGGTAAGGTAGATCCAGATAAAACCGAATTTATCTGGAAATAACATCGACATCAATCATCAGAGGATGTCATGTGTCAAATTGCAAGTGAGAGGGTTTACAAGTGATACAAGAAATTCGTATGTTAATTACGATAATATAATTAGAGATGACCTACATTACAACGTGATAAAATATTAGGAACTCGCTAGCGTCTTCTTTGCCGTAGTAGAACGTTTTGGAGAATTGGCTTCAAGATAATGTCCCTTCTAGTTTTTCATACTACTTAATTTCAAGTGTGAATTTTATACGTCTTATGCATTACAGGCCCTTAAGAACCATTCGAATATCACAGCAAGGAAATTTATATTTAAATTTATTGGTCGCTTACGATTCTCACAAGACTACAAGATAGATACAACAATATATTAAGATATACCTTACTGGTCTATTGCATGATATAACATTATACACTTT
>PDGT01000002.1:2204288-2261045 GCA_003671415.1 Megathymus violae
ACTATTTCTACTATACTCTAATTACAGTACTATTTCTACTATACTCTAATCGGAGGTGATGAAGTTAAATTTATTTACAATTTCAGACAAAGTGAACTTCAGTTTGTATAAAATCGTATTAAAAGTGAACAATTCTCGTTTCTACTGCATATTAGTTAACATAAATCTTCATAATTAATCGTTCTACATCTTTTAGCGATCATAACTCTTATTAATTTCATTGCAAATTATTAATTATACTACATTCTACTTACTGGCGGCCCAGTTCGACGTCGTTCAGGTTTTTTTTTATATAAATAGCCGACAAACGAGCAGACAAGCCACCTAATGGTAAGTGGTCACCATTAACCATGAACATTGGCAAGACTAAAGGTATCAGCTGATGTGTTGTAGACCAGGAAATGAGAAGACAGAAAGTACTGGCTCTCGAGTCGTTTGGTGGCTGACTCAAGCATGAGGATGGTAGCTAGTCAGGCAGGCTTCACGGAGAGATAATAATACCAGTAATAATGTTAATGATTTAATAATAATACTAGTACCTAATAGAATCCTTACCCGAAGCCTTACCATCAAGCAGACTGGCTTATGTCGCCTCTTACGACACCCTGTTCTACCAGCATGGGATTGGGGGGAGTATTCAGGTCGGCCCGATACGGTCCAAATGCAACAATAATTTTTTATACACATTATCTTTAGATATACCCTATATCCATCCAGAATATTGTACTTTTCAAATGGTAAAAGAACTTTTCATAAAGGTGCCGTGGTTCTGGAGATTACCCTCCGGATACACACACAAAATTCGTACTCTCTCTTTATAATACATATTAGTATAGCTATGAAGGATAGAACATATTTTTGCTTTTGTCGTAATGCTTCTGCACTTCATGTTAAAAATGAATAAAAAAGTTTAGGATACCTTTAATCTCGGGAAATAAATCTGTTTCCGGAGAAAAGGAGATTTAAGTTATTACATGTGAAAGTTTTATTAACGGAATAATAAATAATATTTCGAATTTTACCATCGCATACTATTGCAACAAATAACTTATAGTCACAGAACTACAAAACTAAAACATCATCATCATTATCATCCTGCCCTTATCCCAATTTTATTTGGGGTCGGCGCAGCAAATCTACAAAACTAAAACATAAAAGGATTAAGAATGTAAAGAAAAAGTTTATAAAACGCATTGTAAAAATGAATAGAAAAAAAATCTGGTTATATTGTAAGGTAAGAATAATGACGCATATCGAAGGGAGGGTAGTTACATCTGTATAGTAACCGCATACTTCAGTGCCATGTTGGTTTAAAATCTAATGTAGTTATCTCAAGTGTTTGAAAATTGTGTTTTGAATGTAAAGATAAATACTTAGGAGGTAGTACTTGACGCATTTGCAGAGTGCTACATTTTATCTATACTTCAGTCATATTTTGAAAAAAGCAAAGGAAGAGTTAGAAAGATATAAAGTAGATTTTGAGCCTTAAGCTAAGAATATTTCAAATTTTATAGCGCCCGGGTAAGGTACTGTACCCTAATAGCATTTACCTATACTTACTCAAAACTAGTATAAAGCGCACAAAATAGACCGTTATTTTTAAGATAGTTGGCTTTGATACTACAGAACAAAATTCTTCTATCTGCATTGGACTCGATGGAGAGGCGTGCAAAGATCTGGCTGAAACCAATCTGCAAAGCCTTGAGCACAGGCGCAGGGTTGCCAGCCTCTCGGTATTCTATAGGGTACATTTTGGAGAGTGTGCGCAGGAATTGTTCGAATTAATTCCCCCATTACCGTGCCTCCATCGAACAAGTCGACGTACCACCACCTTTCGTAGTGAACCTACCACCTGCACGGCGGTTTGCGTCCTCGTTTATTATGCGCACTGCAAAGGACTGGAATAACTTGCCCGCGTCAGTGTTCCCGGCTACTTACGATGTGGGAGTCTTCAAGAGGAGAGTGAATAGGCTATTATAAGTTAGTGCGTTCACCATCTTAGACTTCAGCACCACTTTCCATCGGGTGGGATTGTTGTCAAGCATTAACTTATTTTATGTAAAAAAAATAACAAGAATTTATATTTAATATTTGCAACATGTATAAAAATCGTTACAGTGAGAAGGCTGTCACCATCATGGATTAATTTGTGAGATGAAATTTTAATCATTTAACGACATTTGTCAAGTTTATTTCACAGCTTTGATTTAACGTTGAAAACTTTATGGCGATAGAACGCCTTTAAAATTGAGTTTATAAAAACTAATATAATAATATATAATATAATTGCTTACATTACATACATATAAAATTACTTGAAATAAAAAATTATGAACAGTATGTAAAATTGAAAATGCGCCATTACAAGCTTTAAGTACGCCAATTAATTCACAACATTTCATTAATGTAAGTATCACTATTCCACAATTAGGTACTTCCGCAGCGCTCACAATTAGCGTCCCATTATTTAAGTTTATAAACACACCTACCCGCCAACATTATTATGACCTATGAAACAATTAAAACATGATAAGTTGGCAAGGTACACGACGTAATGAGCGATAAAACTTAAGTTGACATTCTATTCGCTATATTTTCATTTAACCGTGCGACATGTAAAATTAAGAAGACTTCTTGAATAAGGTCAAGACGTACTCAGATTTTAAAACTTTCTTTTAGTTTTAATTAGAATAAATGTCTATGTAATACTTGCCTATGTAAATTAGTTACAATATTAATGTAACACAAAAATCGTGAGTACGGGTACTCCGACTATTATGAGTATCATTTAGGAATTGTGGGTATAGGTATAGATTTTCAGTTAAATGTTTGCAAACCAATCTAAGGCGATTAAGGAATAAAATAATTTATATCTCACATAGCTTTTAATGTTTCAAGTGTGTCACGTATGTACACGTACACATAACCTACATTTTAATATGCAGAAAATATTATTAATGTTTTGGCTACTGTCTATGGAAATGTACATATGACGTCACCTGTTGATTTGGATGTCCACGTTTTGAGATCCGAGAAAAATATTTTGCATTTTTGTTTGTTTATATCAGGTCTGATTGTACATTATATTTTCCATTTTTTTTAATCCACAAGCGAGGAAGCTATACTTGCTTGCTAGTTGGCAAGTAACTTGTACGTTCACACCTTCACTTTCTGCGAAAGTGGGCAAAATAGGTAATAGAAATAGTAACATTTAGCCCGACGGCTTACTTTAATCATAACTGATCGACCGAGTTGAGCAACATTAGGTGCGATCAGGAGTTGAACGGGAGGCCGCTAGTGGCCAATCAGAACCGCTTCCGTGCTTCACGAGGGACAATAAACCGTCAGCTCCTGTTGTTAAGACAGTCGTTGTGTCATGTTCGAGGCCTTCGGGCGACACGAAAACTGCTTAGCACAGGAGTGTGATGGAGTACGCTCCAGGCCAGCGGAATCCGAGAACAATTCCGTGCGGTGCATTGCCGCTTATAGGTGTTGCCAAACTAAGGCAGACGGTTTTTACAGAATCCAATCGTGACTAAGCAAAAACAGTCAAATGAAAGGAAAAACAATGGCATCTTCATTTACTTATGTTTATAAATAAAAGACAATAAAAATGTAATCAACTTAGATTAAGAGTAATAAAAAAATTTGTAAAAGTGTGAATGTCTGTAAAATTAATAATTTAACAGTAAATCACTCTACATGACTGTAATATGACACACGGAGACTTTGAAGTGTAAGGGGTTCTATTTAACTTTGATCCCAAGCTAACCTGCTATTTGCCTTACTTTTCCTAGCTCCTTGCAGCTTATAAAGGTTACTGGATAATGTACTAGCCACCAAATTAATCCCGATTGTTGTTGTCGTTGTAATTTGATTCCAAGATCGGAGTGCTACTCTTCCCTTGTCACTTTATTTCACTTTATATTTATCGTCCGTTCTAAAGCACGGTTTAATGAGGCTTGGATCCGTTAGTGTCATGTCATAACTAACGCTTCTCCCGTGGTTGGGCCTGGCAGGTTGCCGCAGCCTAGTCGTAGAGCCGATAAACCGCCGATTGCTCGGTGTCATCTCACGCAAGCAGAGTAAAAAGTTACCTTTTGTGGAGTCTTTGAAAATGTTCAATATATTTCGATTATTTTTTGATGACCTGAGCCGACCATTAACCAGTAAATGACTGGTGTAATCTTAAATGTAAATTTATCTACGGACATACTCAAATGGAAATTGTTGAATGGTGTCACTGCACGAGTTTGACAATTCTATATAAAAAAGGATTGATGCGCTCATAAAATTTTACCACATTCCATAAAATAACGAGACATACTATAATATATAATTGAGGCTGGTCAAGTTTGATTTAATGATTAAATACAATGCCTTATTTTCATTATATTCCAAGATTATTTCATCCAACTTATCCTTGGATAAAGTGTCTAATGAATGGAAGGCGTAAGTAAAGTTACAGAGACGTAGGTTTGATATGATCGCAAGTAACGCGTGTATTACATGCAATATAGCGCGGTGATGACTGCTCTGCTAGATTAGATGCCAGATGACTGATCTTACATTCTTTATGATCATACAGGGTGTTTGCTCCATTGATGAAAATATTTCCATTCGCGTCTAGGTACTCGTCTTGGCATACACGTAAATTTTCAAGGTAAAAAATACTGCATATTTTAATATTGCCAATAATTAATTTTAAAGTTAATAAATTAATTAAACTAATCATTATTTAATCTTAATATTAACTTGTTGTAAAATGTCCCGCAATAACTTTATGTAGACCGAATGTTACATATTTTGAATCCAATTTAAGAAAATCGGTTATTAGGTTATTTAATTTTAAAAACTTATATCAAATTGCCCTTCACGTTCCATTCATTTCCACCTTTTCATTTAGATTCGTCTTCGTAGTGTCCGTGTAAGATACATCGGTCTTGTTATTTTTATTTATCGATCGATTTCTGAAATCGCTGAACAATGCGATAGTGTACCAGAAATCTTCATTAATAGTGATGAGAACTATTAATGATCGTTTTAGCCGGTGGGACATGACCGTAACCTATCAGACGCCTCCGTGATGTACAGGTATCCAAGAAAATTTCGCTGTATAAAAATACATGTATTCGTGCCTATTTTTTAAATGACCTTTTGTTTTATAGAAAGTTTGTAATTAGTTTCGAATAGATGTGACTTCAAAAAACCTGTGTATAGTAATGTGGGAGATAGAATTTTAAATGAATTATTTATGACTCCTTGGATTTACGCATTGCATTAGCATAACAATTCAGTAGCAAACGAAAAATTCTCGATCTCTAGTAATTAATATTAATTGTAAGCTCGTCTCTGAAACAATGAGCATGTGCATGTTGACAGACATACAACATTTCAGGCTATTTCTAGAGAACAGTCGGGTGTAGAGTTTGACAGTGTTATTGGTTATTTATGTGTATTTTTTAAGGCTCATGACTTTGATACACCCGTGTAGTTTAGACGTACAGGAGTATCGAAGTCATATTATTCAGCGTGACTAGCGTTGGTGGATAATATTGTGTTTTAAATTATTTAATTACAATTATTTCTTAAATTAAATGCTCAAATTTTACAGCAGCCAAATTTCTTATTTAGTACTTATATTTAGTTCTTTATTCAATGTTCAATAACTAAACGTTAATTGAAACGTTATTTTAGATTTATTTAACTGGAATATAATTTTAAGCAAATTTGTTACGGAATGTATTTAGTTGATGAATTACGAGTCAAGATTATCCTATTACTCTTCCATTATTAAAATATAAAGATATTTCATTCCCTTCAATCACAATCCATCAACAATAACTAACAGTTTTCTAAGTAACACATTTGTAAATTAAGAAAAAAAATTGTCCTTTGCTAGAATATGTAATTTCGAAAGGAATAATTTAAACATTTGGAAATATACATGCTATAACTTTTAGGATATAATTCGTAATTGTAAATGTGTAATTGTATTTATTGACTATAGTTATATTAATCAAGTTTTACATTGTGTTCAAGAAAATTGTCGTTGAGAGTTATTTTAAGGTTAAACTCAAAATTTATAGGACTAAATGCATTCATTTAATTTTTATACTGTAGTTTTTTATTATGAGGTAAGCTACATCTGTACCCACAGACAGTAAATGATAAAGAAAAATAATATAATCAATACAGACCATAAACAACAGAAAGAGAAAAAAAATTATATATGCAATTTTAACTCTGAATCCTGAGGTTCTTCAAGTCAGGTTTGTGGAAAAATTTGGTAATATTTTTCTAATATTAATAATTATTATTAAGCGTTATAATTATCAATCAAGCTACATAAGGTTACAAAGTCAAAATTGTACCGTATTTTTAATTGTCCAGATAGATTTAGATATTAGATCGTATAAACAATTCAATTATTTTAATTTAAAGAACTACAAATACAACTATTTTTTTATTTGTACACCAAATAAAATATATCATATGTTATTGTATACTAAATAAATAAATACATACACAAATTGTAATAATAAGGTTCTTTCTAATTAATATTCACTTATTATAATGATTAAGGAATCACCAGTAAGTCAACAATAAAAATGGAAATTGAATTAACAATGAATTTATCTTCAGTATTATTTTACACGTATTATGATAAGTAGTATTACCTACTCAATTTTATAGTATTTTTAAGTATAGTATACATCAGTATTTTTTGGATTTATTATCAAAACTATTATAGGAGATCAAAAAATATCAGACGTATGTTTTCAAATTCCAAATTCAAATCTATACCATTCACTATAGTATCATATAGTGCTTTCCTGTGTAAACGATGAAGTAAGCATAGTAGCGTTCTAAGTTAAGCAAACATTCGCTTATCAAAATGGTATCGGATTCTTTTAACGAAAAAAAAACTAATTAAATTCTATTAATAAACACACGAAAAATCCTAGCTTTATTTAACAATAATTTTACAATAAAATTGACATGGATCACTAAATCACAAGTTTTAAAATTCAAAAACTTTTACGCGGGAAAGGAAAATAATGGCCGCCCGATATAACGAGTGCGCGGGAATCGTGCGCGGTGTACACTGACTTGTTATGCTAAGTGCTAGTGCACGTTCGAAATGCTCGAATGTTATTTGGTTGTTATCAGTACAACATCCTATAGTGAGGACATTATTGTTCCTTTCTTCTTTTTTGTTCTGCGATTGTATTTTTAAATTCCACTATTTATAATTTTACTAAACTACAGAAAAAAAAATATGTACGTAATTTCTCAACTGGGCTATTCTATACACATTTTTTTCAATTAGTAATGTTTTTTTTTGGTATCTATATCAGCCATAGATATCTCATATTTTAATGATTTTATAGGGCACGAACACAACTTCAAAATACGCCAGTCTTAACTAAAAATAATGTCTAAATCGTGAAAATTTTTATAAACAAATAATACCTTTAAATGAAGTCTTTTTCAGGAACAGAATATCAACTAAATCAAAAGACAGTTATATCGTAAATAAAAGATCAATATCAATTATAAATCAATAGAACATTTTAGTGAAGTAGTTTACTTGTAAATAGAATGATTTATATGAATAATTAGAGTAATAACGTAAACATAGCAACTCCTTGTTTGTAAGTACAGTGGTAATTGGTTTTTATTCTTTTCTGGACTAGTTACTACATGCGATATCTACCAATATAATTTTATTTTAAGGTCATCCATTGTATATTTCTTTATTATGTTGCCGAATCGCTTACGTAAAATGCGGTAAATATTAAAATGAAGTCCTAATGTTAATACATGTAAGGAATTTTCAAGCGAAGTATAAAAGTACGTCTTTAAATGAAAGCACCGAAACTGATTCTGTGCTAGTTAAAAACTTGTTTCATAATTGTATGATTTTTTTATGTCAATAGCCGAGAAACGACCAAAAGAGCCGCCTGATGGTAAGTAGTCACCGTCGTCTATGGACATCGGCAAGATCAAAGTTATCACTTTGTTAACACACTTAAAGGCGTTGTCAGTAAGGAAATAAGAATAAAGTAAGCAAGAAAATACTGGCTCTCAAGCTTCTACTTACTAGCGGCCCAGTTCGACGTCGTTCAGGTTTTTTTTATATAAATAGCCGACAAACGAGCAGACGAGCCACCTAATGGTAAGTGGTCACCGTTTATCATGAATATCGGCAAGACTAAAGGTATCAGCTGATGTTTTGTCGACCAGGAAATGAGAAGACAGAAAGTACTGGCTCTCGAGCTCCCAGTCGGAATACGACGAGTCGCTTGGCGGCTGAGTCAGCAGGAGGGTGGTAGCTAGCCAGGCTTCACGGAAAGATAATAATACCATTGATAACATTAAAGACGTACCCAATAATAATATTGATAATATAATCCTTACCGGCTTCTGTCGCCTCTTACGACACCCAGTTCTGCCAGGATGGGATTGGGGGAAGTATTCTAGGCCGCCCCAATACGGCCAACAAATGTATGCACCAGCTAGGAATGGAACCCGGGACTCCTCGCACGGCAAGCAGGGTCACTACAAACTGGGCTATGCGGTCGAAAAGTTCAATCTTCTTTTGTATAATAACAAGTTATCTTTACCCCACTAATCAAAATTCGACCATAATCATTAAACGATGTTCTGTTTTAGCTCGTTTAGTTTCTCTCTAAGCATTGAACTGTGTCTTTGTGTTTAGTTCAGTCAATATGGTAAGGCATTTGCGCCAAGGTTAATGTGAGGAAAGAGCGTAAAAAAATTTGCATTTACTTCGTAACTCTTACGTCCACGTGCTTCGTAATTGGTTAATGCGGATTTAGTATATGTTCGATAATTCTGATCAGCGATCAGTCTGATTTTATAGCACTTTACTACTTTTAAAGTCCTTTTAAAATAGATTTATTTCCTACCGCTTTCTTGATAGTTAGAACGCTCCATATATTTTTCAAAGAATATTTTTTTGCAATAACAAGTACCAAAATTATTCACTTCTTCACTTCATATATGTATATATTATATTTATAAAAGAAACACTGGAGACGGTAAGAAGCCATGAACTAATTCCATTGTAAACTTTCCATTGATGGTGTCCTTTGTAAACCTTGTCGCATACTTTTAATGCACCATGAACGAGACAGACATTTAAAAGCAAATAGATTTTTAAAAAGAGTTGAGTGACGAAAATTAATTATTGCATGAATAACATTAACGAGGACAGCAAAGACAGACAGGCTAAATTTCTAAGTTTGAGCGTATCTAGGTTCATTCGTCATAGTTATACATTACAAATAATCATTGCATGTTCTTACTCTGTGCGACTGTTGAGTACAGACTGTTAAGAATATTAACGTTATAAAATATTTGATATGAATCAGTAGTATTCTTTATTCAGTCTCTGTTAAAGTTAAACTGTGCCAAATTCCACACATTATGTTCCAACAGGGTTATAATAATAAAGCAAACGAGAATTTTGTAAATTACTAGCAGCCTCTCCCGACATCGTTCAAGATCAATAATTATTAATTATTATAAATAAATATACATCAACTTATATAGCCTATGTCCATCCGAAATAATGTACCTTTCAAATGGTAAAATATCTTTTTACTCTCTCTTTATAATATTAGTATACATTATATCTTCAGGGAACTACATAATATAACTATTTTCTTGGCCTTTCAACGCACACAAGAGGGCGAGATGGTCCATTTTTCTCTTCTTTCTTTACTGAATTCAGCCACTAATGAAAGTTAAAAATATCATCTTTTTTCGGCAAACTTTCGAATCTCTGCTTCGGGAAACATATATTAGTAAAAATAAGTTTGGGGCATGTGTTTGGAGAGCAAATAAGACAATACGACGATTATAATTAGACGTATTCATGGTCAATTTAATTTTGTAATATTAATAATAATTTAATATGTTTAAGCTATGTGTTACAACTGAATGAAAAATTTACAATCATATTGGTCTGCCATTATACATTTTGTTATCATCTTTGACATTTGTAAAGTACCATGATGTACTCTTCATCATCTGTTCACTGTTAATAACTTTCTTACACGGATACTGATAACAATGATACCACCTAATTTACTTCACTGCGGCAACTCTATGGCCGAGATCCACATAACGAATAAGGAGATTCTCAAAACCTTGCGGTGTCTAGACGTGAAAAAAGCCTGTGGTCTTGATCGAATTTCAGGGATTGTAATAAAGGCATGTGCACCCGAGTTGTCTCCTGTGTTAACACGTGTGTTCCGCCTCTCTCTCAAGACTGGGATAGTGCCTAAATCTTGGAAGCGTGCCAAAATACAACCCGTACCTAAAAAAGGTAATCGTGCCGACCCTATTAACCATCGGCCGATTTAATTACCTCTATACTCTGTAAGATTATGGAACGTACGACGTTTATTACGAAACCGGTCGACTGGGGAACTTCTAGCGTGTGCCATTCACTTGTGGGGCGAGGCCCTTGAGAAAAACGGGGAGGCGTTCGCCGTTTCCCTCGATGTCTCGAAGGCTTTTGACAGGGTCTGGCACGCTAGCCTGTCAAGCAAGCTTCCAGCGTATGGTATTTCCTCTAGCCTTACCGTTTGGATAAAGGACTTTCTGAGCGAACGGTTTCTCCGAGTTGTTGTCGATGGTTGTTCGTCGCAATCGATGGATACCAATGCCGAAATTCCTCAGAGGTCCGCTTTGTCCGCTTCTCTATTCCTGCTGCACATCAATGATCTGCTCAAGCCCGGTATCTATAGGTGTGCAGATAATAGCACAGTAGTGGAGAGATACCTTCCGAAATCTCAGGCCAGCAGAGACGAAATACAGTCCGGAAGAGAGGCCATGGTGGAACGTATGAGTCTCACACTTCGGGCAGTGTCCGAATGGGGCGATGCCAATCTTGTGAGATTCAAAGCAACCAAAACACAGACATGTCAGTTCAGCACCAAGAGGAGCCCGTTCACCTTGGCTCCTACTTTTCAGAATGTATCCTTGGAATGCACTGACCGTCTTCAATTGTTGGGAGTTAAAGTTTCGTCGAACCTCAACTTTGGTCGGTTCATCGAGTCTAAGGCTAAAGCGGCTGCAATGAAACTGGGGGTTCTTGCGAAGTTGAGGCGGTACTTTACACCGAATCAGCTTTTAACCCTGTATAAAGGTCAGCTTTGACCATGTGTGGAGTACCCTTGTCACATTTGGGCTGGTGCTGCCAAAAGTCATCTATCTGCGTTGGACTTGATGGAGAGGCGTGCAAAAAGGCTCATTGGTGACCCAGATCTGGTTGAAATCAATCTGCAAAGCCTTGAGCACAGGCGTAAGGTTAGGTTGCAAGCCTCTCGGTTTTCTATAGGGTACATTTTGGATAATGTGCGCAGGAATTGTTTAAATTAATTTCCCTATCACCGTTCCTCCATCGAACAACTCGACGTACGGCAGGTAACCACCCTTTCGTAGTGAACCTACCACCTGTACGGACGACGTGGTTTGCGTCATCATTTATTATGCGCACTGCAAAGGACTGGAATAACCTGCCCGCGTCGGTGTTCCCGCTTACATACGATGTGGGAGTCTTCAAGAGGAGAGTGAGTAGGCTATTATCAGTTAGTGCGATCACCATCTTAGACTTCATCACCATTTAGAATCAGGTGGAATTGTTGTCAAGCATTCACTTTTTTATGTAAAAAAAATACGTCATGTTTTGAAATGTGACGCATATTTCGCTAAAAGTCCAAGTATTAAGGGAAAGGTAAGCCATTTATTTACTACCCATATATAGTTACGTATAGTTATAAAAATTACTAAAAACTATGATGGAATCAAGTTCGATCCACTTCGAGCCAGATCAAACCGGTTATGCCTAAATACAGAAAGAGAACCTTTATGGGGCCTCGACAATGATAAGGATTAAGTTTCATGCATAAATCTCAACATTAGAAAATATAGTAAAATTATTGACAATCCCGTAGCCTAGTTGATAGTGAGCCTGCTTGTTGAGTGAGGGGGTTCCGGCTTCGATTCTCGAGTCGGGACAGATGAATGTATATTCTCGGGATTTTGTGATGTCTATGTTACATTGTGTTGTGTACGTCCATGCCATCCGTAACGTAGAACATCTTAGTAGGGGGTGTGAGTGTGTGAACTATTTCATTTAATTATATCGCTATTTAATATATTTATATTTATCTTACAAATGGCCCGTTTTCGCACTGGTATGCCATGAAAGGAAATTATCTGATGTATGGATATTTTCTGACTTTATTCGTATTTATCGCCATTTAGGCAAATTACACAAAGACAACCAGATTAATTATATAATTAAATTGTTATCCCTAATCATGATTATCTACCGATGTACCAAATGAGAGTGACAGTACTTTTCGAAATTATTGAATTGAGAGAAACAACGACTTCATCGTCTTTTATTTAGTATGAAGTGAAATTTTAACGACCACCGAAACTGGCAAAAGCAACTGACAAAATAAAATAAACGATTACGTTTGCCGTACGCTCAGCTGTATCGCTGATGACAGCTATACACATGACAGATATACACAGATGACATGACTGATATACGATGACAGATATACACAGTCAAGACAACACAAATCACAGATTAACTACAACAAACAAGAAAGACCCGAGAACAAACATAGGTTAAGGCATGTTTGTATATACTACTATTTATTAACGGCGGCCCGCTCCTTCGGGTTGAACAGACAATATATATCGCCTAGATGCATCCAGATTTATGTACCATACAAACAGTAAAAGAAGTTTTGGAATAGGTGCTGTGGTTCTGGAGATTGCCCTCCTCATTTATACATAATTTCACAACAATCGTACTCTCTCTTTATAATATTAATTTAGATAAGTGCTTGTTCTTTCCCCAGGGTTGGAATAGGTATACACAATAATATATTTTGCTAGCAGATTGTTTATAAGTAGATCAATACTAACTTAATATTAATATTGGATTTCCAAAATTCCTGATCCCTAATATTGACTTCGATTACTAGAATAAAGCTTTATCTGTCATGTAAATGTATGCCCGGTCGGAATCAAACCAGAGACCACTTGTTTGGAACAAAGGAGTCACACGAACATATAATGTTGGTTCAGCAAAGTTAAAGTATATACAGAGTAATTATATGACGCTATATCGCTGCGACTGAAGCCATGTAAGTAATAATCTGAGATTATCGTCATCAATCTGTCTTTTGCGTGTAATAAACATTTCTAGATTTTTACCTATATGGTAATAGAAGTAAACGAGCTTGCAATACTCTTGGTGTGGCGAGTGGCCAATATACCGCATGCCAGCACTGACGAGTGGTGAAAGAGAGTTAAAGTCGAAGTCCATTATTAGTCAATTTGCTGTTTTTTCAAAGATATGTTACCTCTTGTGTGGCTGAATGCCTGGATGAGAAAAGAGATATGAGAATATTTATGGTTGATTAATACTATTCGAATGAATATTGGATTATAGGTCTCTTATCAACTTCTATGTAATGACATAGTGGAATATGAAGAAAATATTAGGAGTGGCTCTCCGTAGAGAGTCGCCTGAAAGGTGGAAAAATAAAAGATATAAAAATATGTTGTATTTATGGGTAAGTCCTAAGGAGACAATCTTTTTACTTAAATTAAATTATAGTTTTATACGCCTTGAATTGTAAAAAGGGTCCACTGTAATTTTTTAAATTACACGTAAATTATACGTTGAAAAAAAAAATAGTTGAAATGAACTCGTCCTTGTCTCAGTTTTTTTTTATGTGAATAGCCGACAAGCAGATGAGCCACCCACCTGATGGCGAGTGGTCACCGTCCCCGATGGACATGAGTAACACCAAAGGCATCAATAATGCGTTGTCGGCCGAGAAAAAAGAAGAAAGAAAGAAAGTACTGGCTCTCAAGCCCCAATTCGGTACACGACGAGTTGTTTGGCGGCTGACTCAAGCAATGGTGTTAGCTAGCCAGGCAGGCTTAATAATATTAATTAATTAATAATAATACTGTTAATATAATCCTTACGTGAAGCCATATCATCAAGCAGCACAGCTTGTGTTATAATGTTATGTTACTTTTTATCACATCATCGTAACCTCGAACTATGCTTCCACATCACATCAACACACAAAGTTTAGGACTAAATTTTTATCTGTCACGTAAATAATGTTTTGACCAGGAATCGTACTCGGGGTCCCTGCTCGGTAGACTCGATGTCAACTGGGCTACAGGGTGATCAGATCAGCCTTATATTGTCTTAAATGTTAAGCAGTTACGTGATATAACTTGGCGGTTGTCCCGCGATCGAATCTAAAAGCGAGACCCGTTATTAAATGGATTCGTAATTTTTTCCATATCTGAAGGTTTCTGGTATACTCAATTATCATGGTCAGTACAGCGGTCAACACTACCCACCGGCTGGAGTCTTTGTTCATATGCTTTGATACTGAAGAAGTATCTCACATGTTATTATTATTAAAGGGACATCACAGCCTTACCGATCACAGTCAATTGCTGACACATCAGCATCGCAACTGGAATTGCTGATCGTGAAGATTCCGTTCTTCTTGAAAAAGGAGCGGCGCCTATTGTACTTCTCGTCCACGCTGGAGTCCACTATAGACACCGTCGAGGAGTTCACGAAGTCTTTACTCGTCTCCATATTCTAGAAGATAATGGACTATATTGTCTAGGTTATTGAGCTGCGGAGTTCATGAGCCATTTTCTTTATTGTAACTAAACGCTTATCCAATACATATAATTTGCCAGATTCGATCTTCGTATCTGTATCACCAATGCGACTCATGATCGTATAACTATGTAGACAGGTACGCAATCATGATACGACGTCATAATACTTCGCTTTGGTCATATAATACACGATACGGCTAGATGCATCGCCGATTATTCTCCGATCAAGGGCAACCTTGACTTTTCCATTCTAATTTCAACTGTAGAGAACATTAACAATTCTTTTAATAATATTTGTAATAATAATGAGTCTTAATACTTATTTACGATATCAACTTTCAAAACCTAATCAGACATTACTTAGCGAAAGAATGATCGGCAATCTTTCTTTTTTTTTAATTTATTATTTCAATTATGGTTGAATGTTTACAAAATGGGTCGGTTAAAAAAAGTTTTTACGGTAACAATTGACAAATGAGTAGGCAAGCCACATGTTACTAACACATGATCATGATAATATTTGAACAAAAAAGTATTATCGGTTAAGACCACGCGCTAGTAAAGCTTGAGTTTCACCGACATTGACCTTTACCGAAAGAACATCATCGCCTCCCGATATCCGTAACTATAAAGCCATTGAGGTTGACGGCTACTAATGTTCTTCATTAGTAGCCGTCAACGAAAGTTTTTTAATGAAGTTTTTTAATTAAGAGTTTGGGGTATAAGAGGTCCATCTATCTTTGAGTCCAAGCCAACCTCCTCCGTTCATGGTGTACCTTCCACAACGGATGAGGTCCCTCATCTTGGAGATCGCTGGAGATCCAATTGAGTCCTTATAATACTCGTGCATGGTTTTAAATTATTTTGCTCGACTGGCTAGCTACCACCCTGAAATGTTTCATACGTGTTCCGGTCGTAGTGTCGGAGAGCTAGTATTAAAGCGCGGTCATTCGATTCTTTTTGGTACGATAACGCTGTGATAATGCCTTTGGTGGTAGTGAAATCCATTGGTAACATTGACCAATTATATCTGGTGGCTCGTCTGCTCGCTTGTCTACTAAAAAAGGCTATCATACAAACCCCTAACATAGTTACATTGTCCTATTTCGGCAATATCCTCTAAAAACAATCCTTATTGTGAAATAATAATTGTTAATACGCTTCCACCTGCACTAGTTGGTGAGTGGACTACGTTTCAATCACTCTTCATTATAGGAAAAGAACAATTAAGATTATCTTCAATAATAGGTTAGACACAACATAAAAAAAATATCTTTACTATTGTAAACATTCATACGACTTTCCAATACACATTTATCCTTCATTATATAATGTTTTCAGGCGAGCTTACCTGGCGAGATACCTGGCGTAGCTCAATTGTATATTATTCCGATTTTTCAAGATATTCAGGTCAGTATGGTATAAGAAAATCTTTTTCTTTGATACAACTGTCGACAATGGAGCTGACCTAACACCGGATAGTAAGTGGTCACCGCTGCCCATGGACATTCGAAACACCAAAGGCATCACGACGCTAACCAATAAAAAGCGGAGAAGTCATGTTTTACTCGCTGTCTGTACTGTCTAAAATAATTCAGGATGGATTCTGGAAGAAGATCCCAACAACCACGAACTAGTTCTGTGGGGGTTAAGTTGGGCGGTACAGATCTATGGTCCCTAGAAGACATCTAGCGCCCTTGCTTTGTTAGTGTTCAGCAGACTGCATGAGGACTAGTGAACCTTTGCTTAGATTCGGCTATACATCCAATAATATTCCTCACTCAGGTTTACTTAGTTTAGGTAGATTTACCTTGTATATATGCCAATAATATAATCAGAATAATAATTATTGTAACGTAGGCCACCACGTAAGTAAGTTCTTTATAGTACACAGAGAGATTCTCATACTCTAATAGGCTCAAATTAAGTAGGCAACTTAATCAGAATTATAAACATTAAAAAATTATTACGTACGTACCTTTTTTAGGTGTACATTTTAATTTTCACACATATTTTTTAGACACACTATTTAATGTTAATTCACATGTCGACATATTCTTTGAATTTCACTCCCTACCCGCATTTATATATTAATACTACCCACTTTATTTATGTATATGGTGTGGCATTCGTTGACGTGAATGATGTTTATGACAGCTCCTTCGTGTTATAATTTCGTACTACAAGATATAATCTAATTATACGCTGAATGAATCTTTAACGTAAGTATAAATGAATGTAAATAGATCTAGATTATATATAAAGATATTTAACTAAAAAAATATGTTTTTCAAGAATCCCTGATTTAATTGCATGGTTTTTAAACTTTTACGGTGTTTCTAAACTGTCTAATAAAATTATGGTTATAAAAAACCAGCTGTCTGATCATAATACAAAAGCAGCGCCATCTTAAACAAAACATTTTCGTTCCATTCTGAGATACAATTCCTAGTTTGATACCGAGTTTCAACTATCAACCATTACGAAATATTAAGGGTATCAAGTAACAAAGATGTGTACTCGTAAGTGATTTAAATTACTGGAAAAAAAATAAAATAGTTAAAATAAGGGTTTACGAAATTTGGTTTATATTTTACAATCACAGGCTGAAAGCTATTACCTAAAATTATGTTCGTACAGTGCCATCTGTTGAGTAAAATCGAAACAGGTTGTCCCAGAATTACTATGGTAGTTCAACTCGGTTTGTATAGATGCCAGGAAAATATATTTTTCTTGTGCAAAAGAGATAAGTATCGTGTATTTATGGAAATGTAGAAAAGGACGGAAGATAGTATTCAATATGTAGGGTCTCGATGTTTTGTTGGTTTTCCCTTTCAGTTTCCATAGTATACATTCTTCGCTCGCTTGATCATTGTTTTGATTTCGCGCAAAATGATGCGTGAGTTTTTGTAATTTACTAATTAATAACGCTAATAATGCCTATTCTGCGTAATACTGCAACCAAAATGCATTCTTCATATTTTTGTGAGTGAACTTATGTGGTTCAAGTGTTTCTGTGTCAGATATCGATTTCTTGCATCGGAAGTAGGCAGTGAGGATTATTTTGCGGTTTCAATCAAAGCTCGTAATAAAAGAAGGTGGGTAAATAGTACTGATGAACTATTTTATTCATCATATTTTTCATAAAATAATTGTAATAATGGAGAAATAGTGATATTTAAACAGCACTTATCTACTCTTGAAGATTTATTGAAAACAAACAAAGCAAATATATTTTCAGTTATGTATATAGGAACGTAATGAATTTTCGCCAATCAACGCTTAGTGACATCATTCCTGTTGACATTATTATGTAATAATGATAAATAGCTTAGTTAGAATGTGTTTAAGGGATATTCAACTTCAGCGATTGCAGATTATAGCTAAATTACTAGTAGTTACGAGTGTAATTTTCAGCCACAAACTCCATCATTTAATAACAAAATAAATGTACTTACATGTACATAAACCGTTTAATTTTCATGAGAAAATGCGAATATGATGTGACGTCACAAATCTTTAGATTTAATTTGGCGCGAAATGCATATTATTTGTCTATGGTAGGATTATTTTATTAAATAAAGAGTCTTGTTTTGATTGATTGAGTTCGGATATAAAAATTATTGTTATGTGAAGCAGATAAGTATTGACTTCACTCGTATTTCAAACTATTCTGAATGAGTTTAATACTTGCTTAGGCCTTGCAAGTGGATATGATTTAAAACTTGCTTTATCATGAAATACAAAGCTTGTGAGTTAAAAATTATAAATAACTAATTTGGGGTGTAAAGGGTTCTACCCTTGAGAATACTGCAACACCGACTAGTGTCAGTCTTTGATAAATTATCTGTCTTACCTAATTGTTTTTTTACAACTTTTTACTTTGCAGCACTTACCTTTTTTGTACTTAAAATTTCTTTATAATTACGTTTAGTTGCAGTATTCTACGGTTATCCGTTTCTTCTGATACAAATTCGTATTTGTATTAATGATATTTTGTAAAAATAGTGAAGCGCGTAATTTTTTTGATTTTTACTACCGTTTCGAAAAGATGCTTTAAGATCGAAATGAAGAAACGGCTAAACAAAATCATAAACATATCTTTTAAAACAACATAATGACAAATCAGAGTAAGTTTTAATCTGCAAGGAGCCGGTTGCAGCGCTATTATTTCCAGACGCGTTGTCATTTATTATGTATATCATCCATAAACATAATATACTAACGTAAGTGTATTAGGTTTATGATGTCATCACATCCTTGGTCTAATTAAACTGTACTTTAAGACATCGCTTGATAGCCCTAATAGGTAAATGACGTATCATCTGAAACTTTATTATAAAACGTACATCGAACCCCATGGGCGACGGTGACCACTTACCATCAGGTGGCTCGTCTGCTCGTTTGTCGGCTATCAACATTAAAAAAAGATCGATGCAAGACGTAACCAAAATATGCCTATTTCTTGTTTTAATATTATGTATATAAGTTCTCTTTAATTTTTTTTTTAATATAAATCCTTTATTGCTATAAATTTATTGAGAGGTCACGGTAAATACTCCTATTTGTTGAAATATTTCCCACAAAGACTCACGGTAATTTAATTTGTATATAGCTCTAATTACTCCTTTCTGCAACACAATATTGAATCAATGTCAACTGCTTTACCCTAAGTCAAGATACCGTGAGACATTATTCATCCTCAAAGCGTTTTATCTTTATAACAGCATGTACAAATTTGCTTAGTTTACCCGCAAGAACCCAAATATGGGTATTCCATTGACATTTAAAATCTAAGATGACACCCAAAAAAATTAGTTTGTTCCATAGTTAATATTTCGTTGTTTAAGTCTTTACTAACTTACGGCACTTTTGTGTAGTGCGAAGTCTATAGAATTCGTCTTTTCAGCATTTAAAAGTTAATTATTTATATAATATATACTATAATATAATATTAATATTATCAGTAATCAGTCTTATCTTCCTAATAGTGTAGACTTTTAATGCGTCAAAGCAACCGTCTGTATTTGTATAATTCTAATATAAATAAATTAAAAAAAATCATGTAAATGAACACCGCCAAGACAGTAAAGTACCTATCCATTGCTTATCTGTTTATCAAAGAGTTTTTATATAAATTAAAAAAAAAAACAGAACGTTTTTAATAATTTCATTGAATTTCGGCCACTATACGAATACTAATATAACTTAACGTACCAGAAAATCTTGTGAGTGAATGAGGCGTGAGTTGTGTAATTGTTCAATTTTTTCGTTGTATTTACTGAACCCTAAAACCAAACATCGCGGTAGTTTTGAATCAAGTTTTTTTTACTACCGCTTTATGATCACTAAATAATGTACATATTCGCTGTGGCTATTAGTAGAACCGGATTTTAATTCTAACAGTATGAATTATTTAAATACAAGTTTTTGTCGTCCTATTAGAGACTTGGCATTAATATAAGAATGTACGCGAAATGACTTTTTCTTGCTAATAAAATTTATTTTAGTAATTAATGCTGTCATCTTCCAGAGAACAGAATGTACTCCATATAAAGACTGACTTTGGTTTTCTAAAGCCTGTCTAGCCTTTCAGTGAATTATTGCCTAGGCCTATTTAGGACGCCTAATTTTTGCAGAATAACTTAGTATTATGTTAGAAAGTATTCGAATCGTAATTTTCATCTGTTAATCGGTTTATACGTGATATCGTAACGTCTAGCATGGTGGTGAAGAGTTCAGCGACCTTCAAAAAAGAGGCTAGGTAGTCTCTTCTTTCGCCGCCTTCGTTTGTAATAAAGGTGTACCAAAAGTTGACTTGAATTCAGGGATGATGAAACCGACATTAACCGTTTTTTTTATTTAAACTCGCAGACCTCCAGAATGAAGACCAGGCTAACCTCAGTGACGTATCTGGGCTACACTGCGATGGACCGCCGGTTTTCCAACTGCATGCTTCCTTGGCTTTTGCGAGAAATCCGAGCCACTGGCATTAGGGACAAGGTAGGCCATTATAATTCATGGTAAGAGAACTGGTAAGCTTTGCATTTGTTGCAAAATGGACATTTCTTGTGATTTCCGACAACTAAGCAACTAGTGAAAAGATTTGAGTGAGACGTATCTCATGTGGATTTAGACAAGGGATCGGGACCGTGAGTAACAATTACTCCGGAATAACTTTTTCACACTTAAGCCTCCTTCTTCTTCACCAGGATACTCGCGAAATAAAATATAACGAAAGTTCTTGCTCTTCTCTACCAGCATGAATGACAGTGAGGCTAGTGGAGAAAGATCTCTTTTGAATAATGTAAACCAGAACGCATTGCGCGGGTCCCAAGTAACATACTGTTGAAATGTGTGCTTGTATATTTCAATATTTACAAAACAACTATAGAAAAAGTATAGCAAATTCAGCTGTGACATCAGTTATGTATTATGATGTTATTTCATTATTATATATAGCGGTGTTTATGACTCCAGCAATAATGGGAGGCATTGTAAAAGGGACTGTTTGCTCACAGTTAAGTATTGCCGTTGAAGAGGGCTGCTTGAAAGCCTACAATGGGAACTTCGAGCCAGTCATGGTACATCGACTTGTTGACATTCTTCGGTAAGTTTATTTTATGATTCGTATAATAGGAAGTATATTCGTATAAAGCATGATGAAATTTTGGAGGTTTGGAGTGGACCTTATATATTCCCTCCCCAAAACAGGACAAGCAATATGCTCTCCAAAACAAACTATTATATCGCCATCGCCAACCTGGTGCTAAGAAATTACCGCATTCCATGGGCATTTGTCGCATTAGTGACGATCTGATATGATAAAGAAGAAGGCCTTGAAGCAGTGAAACCACTTGCAAACAGTCTCATTATCTTTGAGACCGAAATATAGTAACGAATTCATGGCTTATTTTAGAAGGGAACTGGTAATATTTTTGTGCAGCGCAAGCCAGGTACCAGGCAGTCCTGAGGAACTGTTCTACATACTCTTGAATGAAAAGGAGAGCCTTTTGCAGTGCTACCTCTTCAGAGCGAGTACTGTTGCCGAGGTAAGTAAGTGGTACTTCTTCTTTTATTCATTTCAACAGAAGATAAAGGCGCAGGTGATCAATCTGATGGCAAGTGGTCAATGCACGCAATGGATATCGATAAAACCAAACACATTACCGCCGCGGTGCTATCAAAGTTGGAAACGAAGAACCGTCTCTTCTTAACTATCTCTCCGGCACTACAATCATATATATTTAAAACGTTGACAGTTGATTTTAGAAAAAGTTTAGTAGTTAGCCAAATGGATAGAGAACCTTATCACTACACACGAGTATCCTTGGGATTAAACTAAGCGGTACTGGGCACAGTGACCTTTAACAAAAGGAACTTGGCAACTTTGTCTCGGGTTTTGTTTTGAGTAATTTATAATTTCCCTTGAGTTCCAAACCTTTTTAATTTGACCTTTTCTGACTTTAATAGAGAAGAACAGTATTAAAATCATGCTAATACACCTGATTATAAGTTTTTTTTCCACAAAATGTAATTATGTGACCCTCATTATGTCACTTAATCATTATGTCACTTACTTTGGTTGTCTATTCATACAGTTTTTGTCAAGTAATTATATCAGTCCGCTGGATTCAGAGGGCTCAGGATCGGTCAGAGTGGCGCAAGTTAGGAGAGGCCTATATCGAAGACTGGACTTCGTAGGGCTGATGGATGGATGAATGAATTATATCAGTAATCTTCGTAATTAAAATGTATTCTCATCGTCATAACCAACAATAATTATCGCGACGCTGAACTTGTGGCCTTCATAATGTGAGAGTTAAAGACAATAGTCCGCCACCGGACCAATTGACCCAGTGCGAATTAGCAGTCTTCCCACACATTTAAGAACACTATGATGAACACAGGTACAAGTTTCACTCACGATGTTTTAGTATATGGTAACAAGTGATAACTATCACTAATTGGTCGTCATTTAAATGAATATATAGTAGTAAAATATTCGCAGACGCGATATGCGCATTATTTCAAAGCCTGAAGCATCGAATATGTATAATAAATAACATTATATACATAACATTATAATATAATAAATAACATTATATAAATATAATAAATAACATTATATAACATATAACAAATAAATAACATTTCCTATAAGTACTTTTTTGAAGTATCCATATCATATGGGTTTACCTGGAAAAGGAGCTCGTTTAGTTTGCTTTTAGTCGCCGAAATTCTGAAGTTGACTGGTAACATGTAAGAGGTAAAATAGAAATTTCAATTTATAATAATCACTTTTGTGTTTGTTAGTGATTGTGTACATAGTGATTCACCTTTTGCACAAGAAACAATCTTGGGTTCTCGAATAGTAACCGCGACAGCTAATGTTTCTAATTTTATTAGGCGTTTCATAATGATCGCGTTTACCTCATATACGTAAATCATTCTCGTCATCATGTTATGAATAAATTTGTCTATTGGTGAAAATAAGGGCAGTTGTTTTTATTACCACGTTCAGACGGGACTAGACAAAAATGAGATATATATTGCAAAAAGAAAACGGACCAGCTGGAAAATTAGTTAAATATTTCAAAAGAACAAAGGATTCAAAGTTATTTTTCATTTGAACTGTTACTGTCGGCCAAAGCACGCTAGATTCATCGCTGGATAAGAAGTTACATGGAAGCGGTGTAATTTATTGATTATGACTAGGGTTGAATCCCCCTGGGGTCGTACTTCACCCTAATTAATCATTATGAAAAATTTTCTTTTCATAGACAATATATTACCAATTCGTATTTGACTTGTTCTGTAATTTTCCACTTTACTGAATTTCAATGTTATATTCCGACTTAATCCTTTCATGTGTGTAATTTTCTTATAATTTTTTTAAATAAGCGAGCAGGAAAATTTCTGTTCTCTTCTTGATAAAGATTTAATATCGTTGCGAAATAAATTGTCAGAGAATAACTATTGTTTCATAGCTGTGTTGTTCCACAGCAGTGTGTTCACCAACCAGGTTGTTACACAGATCGGAATCCAGAAAACTCCAACAATATAATCCTAGAGCAACCGCCTCGTCTGGTGTTCAGCAGAGTACATAGGAAAGATTGTTTTTATCTCGAGGATGGAGTCTTTATCGCCCCAAAATCTTAAGGCATAGAAAATTCGGTAGTTCAAGTTAGCCATCACCTCTGCACCACACCATGCTGGATTAACGGGATAGAATATGGGCTACGGTGCTTTAATGACGATTAGTTAACTATAAATACTGAATCACAAGTGGGTTTATGTTACACCATAAAATTAGTAAAATGTCATCTATATCCAGTTAGTAATAATGGCTATTTTAGCGTAGGCACATCTCTAGCACAAGGTCTGTTTGTTCGTTTCATTACAAAACACCATTAACAGAACAGCAATATCCTAATTCGTTACGATGTCAATGACGTCATGTAATGGCGTCGTGAGCCATCAAGGTATTTAATGTCTTTAGATTTTATCAACACATTTGTGTGTATTACCGGGGTACCTAATCGAAATAACCTAACCTCAATATAAGTTTCAATACGAACTCGTATCTAAACTGAAGATTTTTACTTTTTAATACATTCAACCAAGTTAAAATCCTGAATCAGAAGTACTGTATTTGCCGTATCCGTCTGGTATAAGCTCATCTAAGTCTTAATTTGGCCGTGAAAGATGGACAGACATAGGTTATTCTATTAGAGGTCCGTTTTTGCATCGTTTGCATGGACAAAATGTGTATTGAAAAGGTAGCAAATATTAATATTATTTTAAGCTCGATTGCGCTCGAAGTGGTCGTGGTTCTCCTATTCTGACGTTAGGTGGTACACCACCCCTGACGCTGACGTCGGGGGTATGTGGCTGGTCAAGGAACAAGGTAACGGTTTGAAGTGTCTTCCTTGTAAATTTTATTTACCAGAAATGACCTCCTGAATTGAATGTAGGTCACTCGCACAATTAAACTCCTGCATCGATCTCTATTTTTTCAAATCTTCAGGAAACTTGAATTACATGAAAGTTCTCCATAATGTTTTCGATGCTGTGTCGAGTCCGTCAATTCATACTTGGTTAGAATGGCCGACTGTGGTCTTAACCCTTCTCGTTGAGTGAGGATAGACAAGAGGACAATATGGGTTGTGAAGATAAGGTTTTGTAACTATCCAGTGTTATTATTTGTTAATATTTTAATTACCATTCCAATATATCACTGTCATGTAATATATCATTTATCATTGTCATCGCGTTACAGATAACAGGAGATACCAACGTATAATATTATTTTAACTGTCCTAATTTTATGTAAGACTAGAAACTCGCCCTCGTTTCCTTTCCGGAAGCATAATCCTTACAAAAGGTTATTGCTTAGATTTATCAGGCGTTCTGTAAATTTTATCCATTTAGTTCCCGGTTTTCCTAATTCATATTTATTGCAGTAGATACCAAGAATGCCTAGAAAAATATTTACTTATCTCTTGATTTACCTCTCTTACAAATTTTTGCTACCAAGTATTTTATTTGTTTTGATACAAAGTATTGCACTAATAATAGTGTTGTATATGTCAACTTTTAATTTGTTTTGTGGTTTCAGTGTGACACCACGACATACAAAAAATATATATGTTCTACGCATATCTTAAAATTTTCAAAAATATTTAATTAACCCCGTAACAGTTTTATTATTAGTATAGATAAGAGATGTCGAGTTTTATTATCGCATTTAGTCAGTCGCTCATACTGCAGATTAAAATTTAATTGATTTTTATTTGGAGTTAACAATCCATTTCGTTACGGAATCAGTATTAATCTTAGGGTAGGGAATGTTGGTCCATGTGACTACAAACTGTCACAGCCAACGTCTTCTGCGTCTGGTGCACTTTGACCTACCTGAAAGATTGTGTTGGATGTCGCTGGGCTCTGAAACCACCTTTGTATTGTCACCCAATTTAATCCCAGCGGTATCCGTTAAACTGGTAAGATTCTACCTATGTATATACCTATCACCCTTTTTATATATTTTTTATCGTTGTTAAAGTTCACATGTTTTAGTAGCGGTGTTGATGAGTCGTTTATAATAGGGCTCAGTGTTTTCATCTTGGTCGGCAATGCGTCGGTGACTCTCTGGTGATATGAATGTGCATTGACTGCTAAGGCTATTTAAAATAAGAAGGCAAGTCCGTTAGTTTAGAAGCTATTAACGTAAGAGTATTATATTAAGTTATTTTAGTTAAAGTATAGGGTACATTGTACTTTCGCTGTAATAAATGAAGCAAGAATACGCTGTGATACGAATGAAGGTTGAAAAATACACATTGCAATTCAATTGGTGCACAAGATTGGTTCTATAATCAACAACTGTCAAGTGTCAATTAAAACAATGACTTATTACGTGTCATAACCTCCTTGTATTACGTCCGGACCTTGAGGCTTTAAAATTAGCTTCTTATGTTCTATTCGCATTTCGACCTCAGCCATTTAGTTTTACTTTGTCACCAATCGTTCAAAGTGGCCAGTGCGTAACTTTGCAATTGTAACATATTTTTTTTATTTGACATTATTTTTTTCTTAAGTCCCGCGTTTTTGTAATAGATCTAGCAAGTCCTGAAGACTGAAAAATTCGTGAATTGAATTTCGTCTCGGATTTTTTTATACTATTTTCTAGTGACAGTGGTAAATTCCAAGTGATTGAATTAAATTTTAAATCTATAAACTGATACTAACTGAATATTGTGCTGCAAATTTTATGTACAAATTCGTGTTGTGGATTAATTTAATTAATAAAAACTGCGGGTGCAAAGGTCACTTAAACCTGAACGATCATTATATTTATGTTTTGATCGGACCAGGTAAATTGTCCAAGACCTGAATAAATGATGCAGATTTGATTTACGAAGTCAATGTTGTCAATGCTTCGAAATTAATAAAAATACGACCGAATACGAACATATTGAAACGCTGTACATATTGCCAAGTGACGTCCATAAGGTAACGTCACGAGCCGAGCCAAGAGTCCAAGATGTTTTCAGTATGGATACCACTGTCGCGGACGGCGGCCGTGTATCACACGGTCTCGCAACTTTCAAAAGCGGAGTTTTGGGTCGGTGCGGTTTTAATATTGTTTGCCTGTGAAATGGACCTGTTGTATTTTCATATTCTACAGACCTTTGACATCGACGTACTGTCTTTATAACGCCGGCGTGTTTAAATACCGCGGAGTGAAATTAGAAACGATGCCAAGTGATAAATATGGTCGACATAAGACAACGTAAACACAACATTTTCAGACAGTGAACTTGCGTTGCAATGATCCGTTAATAAACCGACTGAAGAAACAAAAATGCGACGAACTAGTTGCATGTAACAAAAACACATAAGTCGCTTAATTCAATTTGTCGGCTACGATGTAAATAATGGATTTTAAATTATTAATTTGAACTTTAATGATCTTATAATTGTGTAGAACTAGTTTTGTGAAACTGTGGCCGATTGTGGCATAGCTGCGGCTACAGGAGGCGGTTTCAAGAAGAGGCAACGTTGTTCAATGTTTAATCTTTGAGGAGAGTTTTTGTAGTCTTGTGTTTAATCTGTAAGTATGCTTAATTTCAAATATGTGCAATAATAAGTATTACCAATGTTTTAATATGTATAAGTTCTCTGTTCAATGCAGATTTTATCGTCAATTACGTTAATTGACCTAACTTTCTAGGTGTCGGGTTTTGGGTATGTTTTCAGGAGTGAATTTTTTTTAACATGAATGTATGTAATATGTATCCCGAAAATCTATTTGTAAATTAATAGAATAAAGCCTAAGACCATTATTAAACATTTAGGTAAGGTATTTATAGAAATTTCGTATTCTGTCGATTTGATAATTTACATCTATAGACAATAATATTTCAATTTCCGCAAAACAAGGGGGCTTAGTATTTTTTTTTTTTCTGTGTTATCATTCTTATGGGTGCCGGGTCAAGAAAGTTTGGGAATCTCTGTTCTATTCTATGCAAAGCGCATTAAAAGATTGTTTTGTGAAATGTGAATGCTAAGTAAATAAACCAAGCTGTTTTCTTGCGTATATGAGCAGCTAATTTGGTGCCAAAGGTTTTGTAGATAATTAGATAATTTGTAACAACAAAAATATAGAATATATTTTTTCAAAACAACTATTTATTATAAATGCAATTTATTCCACCAACCCCCTAATTCACACACAATCAAATTATTTAAAAACAGCCAACTGCGGTTCGTGCCGCGAGGTGACAGGTTATGCAGTTCCGTACTCACTATAAATAAGGGCAAATTTTTTTGCAGCAAAACTATCTTTGTTCGCCGTAGTGTTAAAATCCATAGTCCCAAAGACTATGAAAAAAAATATAAATCTGAAGTTACTCGAAAGCGCAAAGCATAACCCCACATTAAAAAAATACGTAATATATCTTATTCATATTAAAATCTCGTTGAATGAAATTTATACCAATATCAAAAATGCAACAAGGCCAAATCTGTACATCGATTTTTTTGAAATATTTATTGTTGCTAGAATGTTATCGATATAAAGGTCTTAATAGTTATTTGATGAATTTTTGTCTGTCTGTCGTACACGTGTATCAATTAAACCACTAAATATATTTCGATCATTTCTGGTATATTTGCAACTCATATTATGGGTCATGATCTAGGATGTTTTTCATCCCGGGTAATGTTACTAGTCAAGATGAAGGGAAGAATTTTCAAACCCATATTAAAGAGGTTACGAAGTGATGGAACGTATTTACTACTTCAGAACAAATATATCACCGACCATATTTATTTCCTTATTTTGTACACTGATTGACAGTAACATTTGACGACAGTGCTAAAGCAAGATTTATTTTTATCAATTTTTTTATTAAAAAATACGAATTCTTCCGTACAACCCTGTGGATTAGCGAAAGTAATTTAAAAAAACGAGAAATAGAAGGTTTATAGGTGAGGTTTAAATCTATCTAAAGATACCTTCTAGGCCTTTGTTTTGTGAAGTTTTTTCCTTCAATTACTTGTACGGAATGCTAGTCTTAAACTATTTTTTTATTTGTAAATTATACTATTTCTGCGTATAGCGGTTTACAAAGTAGACATAAGTACGTTTTTCATTTGTTGTGTTCATTTCTCACAAGACTAAGGAACGCGAAAAATGATTACGTATGTATTGTTAGGGTTCACACAAAAATGTTAGTAAACATTTTGAAATTTATTCGAAGAACTGAAGATATTATTGGATACATTTATAGAACAGAACTTTATACCACGTAAGATATGGACTTAACCAATATTAAAAATTATTAAATAATGAAAAGTAAGTAACATTAAATATAAAGAACCTCATTCGAACACCTACTATTACCTATCATTAGTGTTATAAATTAGATTTATGTATGTGTACATCACTTATTGCGTTTCAAATGTACACAATTGAAAATGATAGAGATAAACAGATAATATTTTTTTCTTCCGTTTGTAACAGTGTGTAATTAATTTAAAAACGTCGTGAATTTTAGCACGTGTCATTGACAATACAGTATGTTATTGGATTTAAATTGTGGTCACCTATTTTCCTTGTAGTACAGGTACAAAGTATATGTATGTATTGTAGTATATTATTGTAGGGAAAATTCAGATTACATTTTGTTTATTTTTAAATGGTACATTATGTGGACGTATAATGTGAGATACGCAAGAGTCCCAGTGAGTATAAACTTGTTAAAAAATTGTGACTTCAACCCATCACCTGCCAATACGAAACGAGACTTTCCTCATAATCGAGGAAACATTACAGTTACTGATGTGCATGGGCGACAGTGACCACTTACCATCAGGTGGGTCGAATATCATTTTATATCAAGTATCATAACCGCCTAACTAATTAAAAATTATTCGAAAATGTACTTTATAATTAGAGTATTAATTAATAAATGTATTTATTTGATTCTAATAGCCAGTTTCTGTAATCTATGTATACCTACAGCTGTATTCAATATAGCAGTAGTCGTCACATCATTTTGCTTTTCACTAAACAAATAATATTATTTCTAACCATGAGATTGATCTTTAGTTCCGAGGATCTATTAATTACCAACAATAGGTAGGGATAATTAAGATCATATAGAAATGTAACAGACCATTAATCAGAAATACCGGATAAATCGTAGTTCGATATTGCAGTAAGCAGTAACATACACCGTTTGACAGAACTAGACGTAAACACTGCGGCGGCACAGAGTAACAGAGGGCGTGGCTATTCACACCAAATTGTGAATGCGGGCTATTCCGTCACAATGGTATGGCACCGGCTGCAACTGTAATTTTGAAACGTGAATTTATGTAAATAGTTTATTTTATACTCGAATGTAATGGTAGTCGCGGTACAAACTTACCATTTTAATGTGTCAAAATAAATATATTTCTGACTCAATTTTCTCACTTCTGGCAAGTGACCCTGGTATACTTACGCAATGAAATTGTTTAAAGACGTATAGATACTTTAAACACCGACTAAAACACTTTGTTAGATTTAAAACACCTTCGAGAATATTATGAAAAACTGTCCATTTCATTATTAGCCCATTTGTCAAAGGAATTTTACTCGGAGAATTAAAGCACTACATAAATAAAAATTGCAGGATAGGTGTAATCTATGAATCACCACCCTATGGAACATTAAAATTTGTTATAGTAGTAGTAGTAGAGGTCATATTCACACAATATATTTGCTTTGGACAATAGTTCATTGCTATGTTAGTGTCCAATCATTTTACGTGACGTGACATCCGTGCTTATGACGGCAAGTAAATAACAAAAAAACAATCAAATAAAATGAAAGTAATTAAACGATAATAGTGTTACATCAAATTTCAACTTTTCCAATAATTTCCGATCAAATTGGGTGTGTCAGATGGACAGACAGGCACGCAATTAATCCTATAAGTCCTTTCGGTCGGATGTACGGAACTGAGAAAATTATTGTACCTGCGTGACGATAAAAATGGGTGTGGTCTCCATTAATTTGTATAATGGTTTTATTACCACGTCAGGTCGCGTGCCAACGGCCTTCACGCGTAAGTAAATTACACTGTATTAGTTAATGTTATTTTTAAAGTTTCTGTAGTGATAGGTTGTTCCTATTCGTGGTATAGGAGGCATCAATTCAATGCAGACCAGAAAGCGTCCTCAGCTCGTGGTGCATACTGCTGAACAACGGGCGATGCAATGGCGAAATGTGCTTTCTCCTGGAGGTCACTGGGCTCTAAACTACCAAACACACTTTAGACTCAACCATTATTTTAATGTTTCGGTTGCAATTCAGAGAGTCAATAAGCAGTTTCCTTGCTTCCTTCATGGCCTATAATGCCTTGGTGATGCTTTTGATGTCACGGAATTTCGTCTGAGATGATTCAGATTTTCATGGGCTAAGATGCCCACGTACCATCAAGTGGCTCGTCTACTCGTTTCACGGCTTTTGACACACAAACCAGTGGTTCAGAAACAAAAGTTTGGAAATATGCTAAAATATATTTGTTAAATTATATTTTACTGGTAGCTGGGAAAACATTATACCAACAGTACTTACCATATAATACCAGGATAACTTACAAGCGCCGTTAAACTTTAAGCACATTTTCAAAGCTATTTTAAAATGTTACTAGTACGCTTTGTATTTTTAAACAAATATTTTTTTAGTAGCACTAAAAACCACAACAAAATCGGTTGCTAATGATAGAAGATCTGTTCGGACAAACAGACTGATGGAGACTACTGACGGCTGATGGATATTAGTTATGACTTTATTATTATGACTCTTTTAGTTATGACCACAAAATACATATCTTATTTATTACAAGCTGTTACGAGCCGGCTTCACGGGACTTACGATGAGGATTTCTCTACTGTACTGTAAATATTATTAACAATGATAGCTTAGCGGGTGGAATGTCAGAATCTGGATTCAATTCCCGCATGCATTTGTAATTTTTCAGTGATACAACATTTAGTTATATCGCTTGGAGTATAAGCAAATGGAAATCAATGAAACGTCTTCAACACAAACACACATATGGTCAAAGAACAGAAGAAGCCTAAAAAGATCTTGATAATGTTCACAAAATGTGAAATTTTTCACTTGGTCAGAATACTGGATCGTGACCTTTACCGCTTATGTATTGAGAAGTGACTCGAGGTTGCAGTGATGGCAATAATCACGTCTAACAATTAATTGAATAAGTAGTCAGGATTGTCTATGTGATTTTACTACTGTTAGCAAAAGGTATTTACTTCCTAAGCAGGATATCTACATTTGAATACATTAAATATATTAAATTAAATACATAATAATTACATAAACATGTTATATCATAATTTATTCATATTCATGATAGTGTAACCAGTTGTTGATGTGTTTCAATAAGTTAATCGAATAATTTACTTTTTTTTAACTTTATGCAATGCAATTTGCTTGGATTAACGACAATTTTAATTTTATACTTGTCAATATATAATTAAGTTTTATCTTAACATTTCCACACTCATACCCCCGCACTAGGATTCCCTTTGTTGTGAGTAGCATTTATTTGTCAAGTTCTCGTCTGTCAAGTATTCAGTGTTTTCCGTATATAAATATAAACATTGCTTCGAAGTGTTTAACGTAATGGTCTGCTGGCCTTCGTTTCGCTTCGAAAAACATAATCGTTACAAATGCTACAATGATTTTTGTATGGCACACATGTTTGTCGCATTTCATTCATTTAGGTGTTGTTTTGAGTTTTTAAATAAGAAACACATTTCTTAATTACCAATTAAAACATTATTTAGTAATCTCTAATCAGAATTTTCATAGTGGCTGATATCTGTTATCCGGTGGAACGGATGTATTTTAGGGATAGAAATTATGCTCCACAATCCGTAATATAAGTTATATTAACCAAGATTATTTTAAATCTGTTTAGTGATGGCTCCCTTATAAGTGCTCAGACAGATACGAAAAAAAATCCAAGAAATATGTTTCAGCCACTATGTTGATAATAAAGATTTTCTACTTTGAAATTTAAAAAAACAATGTACCGAACTCTAACTGAATTTCGGAATATAACAATTCTCGTCCAACTTTTAGTGTAAGCCAGTCTTACCTGGTCGTGATGAGTTTTGTTGACCCATGGACAAGATAATCCAGGTTCCTTTTGTTGGAGGCCTCTTTTTAAGTGGATTCGGAGAACCTTTATCGGGCTGGTGGCTGGCTGGTGGTTGGAATCACCACTTAAAATTAAACGTGTACTTTTAATTCAATTGAATGATTGCTGTTAGTTGAAAAGTGCAGTACATACATAAACGGTCACACAAATAAGACATCGCACAAATATACATTTATTTTCTATTTATCTGTCACGTGTCTGCTTCTGTCAGGAATCGAACCCTGGAGCTCTGGGTGTGAAGTAACTGTAGGCTACGTGGTTGTTAACATTGATATGTACTCGAATTTGCGTAATAATAGCATCCCTGATACTCCTAAATGATGTTCCTAAGGGTCGGGCTAAAAATCTGTGTATCCCTAATATGTAATAAGTGTATCTTTACTATATGTATGTATATTTTAACTAATTACCATGTTTTCTGATTCAACGCCATTTTAATGTAACAGTTAAAGCATCCGTGTCGGGTAGATGGTACGAAACGGTAGTTGGCCATCTTCCAAATGTATACAGTTCCTAGAAGACGTTCTAACAAGGTAACGCCGTTCGAACGCGTATTTTTGTCGCGTAAATAAATCTTTAGCACCAGAAATGGACGCATAATCAAGATTGCCGAGAATTCACCTAAAGAACAAAATGGTTTATGATTAATGAAAACTGGTATGTTTATGTCATGTAGTTCTATCTGTAATGCGGATATTTGGTTCATTGAAATTGATTCAATTTATTTGAAGTCCTGTAGTTAGTGACCAAGACATCTTAACATAAGCCTAATATTAGGTTTAAGCGTTATTATTTAGCGAGTATCTATAAAGAAAGTTTGATCAACACTATCTTTTAGTTTCGAACCCATGGACGTATCTTTGTTATGGGGGGTTCATTAACACAATAATTAATCAGTTTTAGCCTTGTTATGAGGGGTTCAAGGGTTAAAAAATATACAAAGATTAACCAGTTTTTTACTTAGTAAAAGACATTTTTCGGAACGCCTGTTTGAGTAAAATAGAAATTACACAAACATGAAAGTATACGCAAGGCTCTAGCAAACGTCAGGTGCGCTGAGAAGAAATTGTGTTAGTTATGTCGATTTTATTCTGTACAAATATCATAAAGAGAGATCGCTAATTTTAATAGTTTGGTGTGTATGATGAGGGTCATTTCCGGAACCATGGTACCTATTTGAAAAGTTCGTTTACTATTTTAAAGGCAAATTATTCCAGATATTTATACGCTATATATCAAATGTATGTGTTTAATAATTTATTGTTGAACTCGAACGAAATCTGAAATCAGAACGTCTTGTGAAACATGTATAGTCTAATTTGTATAAAAAACTTGATTATTCAAACGATTTTCTATTCAGATAGATAATACTTTTATATAAAATGTGTATGTTATGCGACTTAATAAATTGTTGCTATGCTCTGACGATTTAGCTGTTTGTATATATTTATTTTAGGGCACAGATATGCCGTGACGGATGCAAAATTTAAATATTCCATGAATTTGATGATCAGAGTTGTATTAAATGGTAATACTCGTTTTTAATGGAATCATATAACAGCCGGTCGTTGACACCTGGCAGATTGTCATTGTGCGTCTTGCTGAAGTCATCTGTGCCGAATGTGACAACATTGGCGTCAACTTATTATTTGTGACGTCAGTTCCGGCGATTGTGAAGAAATAATATTCCTGTTTTGATTCTATGAATTTAAATCTTTAAGTACAGTTAATACAAATTTATGTAGAATAGTGGAAAACAAGGGAATATTTTTTTTCTCACCAAAATTCCTGTCAATTCAATAAATGTTACTTATTTAGGGCACTAAAAGCTTAATAAACATTTTATTAGGTTTTGCTTATTATTATTATTATTAATACAATTTGGTAGATCATACCACTTTGTACAGTTCACGTCAGCAGTTCCATTATCTGCTTATTTTGATGTAAAGTAATTAGTTCCAAGCTACTTTTGTTTTCCTAAGCGTTATATATTGGAGTTTTCGGTTAATGATAGGAATTCTCAAATATGTGTATTGTACGCAGCGGACATTTGGACCCAATTGGTTGAATTCAAATTCTCTCAAGCTATCAAATTTTCTGAAGCTCATTCTAAACAGAGACAAGAGCTGGTTTGAAACAATTCTAGATTGTGAAAATGGTGATGAATGTTCAACATAGCAGCTAAAGCCACATAATCGCAGGTCGGTACAAATCTACTTCAGAACTGAAACATTAGACTTGAATTTCAAATTTACGGTGTTTGGAAAACTACCTGAGCGTCGCGTCGCCCACCGCTGCACGCGAGTTACACAATAATCCACATGTGTATCTTGGACCGGTGACAAGCCACAGCTTCCTTATTGTCTCTTAACGTGAATGTAGATTATTATTAATTGTGATGATGATGTTAATGGAATGAAGAGAAAGAAAAACGATACAATATCAAATTAGGTGATGTTGTACATGCTTCTATAAGAATCTTTAAGGACGATTGCAGAATGAGCATGTCTGATGCTGATTCTTTTCCAGTCGAACAGTATTAAGCGGATAGTAATTATAGACTATTATTGACCCGGCGAAGACGGCAGGTGTCCCATTGCAGTGAAGCGTATTCAACCAATTTTAATTTTTCTAAGCGGGTCTGTCAATAATAAATAATAATAAACGTTTTCACACTCACACCCCCGCATTAGGATTCCCTGTGTTGCGGGTGGCATGGACGTACACAATTATCACATCACAAACACCCACGACCCGAGAACACACATTTATCTGTCACATAAATATCTGCACCGGCCGGGAATCGAACCCGGGACCCCACGCTCGGCAGGCAGGGTCACTACCAACTGGGCTACGGGGTCGTCAAGAGAAGGTTATATTATTTCTAATCTAAAAAGTTAAAGGGCTTCTTCCATTTTTCATCCAATCACCAACTAGCATACTACAATAGCATAATTCCGACGGTTTTAGTGTAAAGCGTTGAGATGCCTCCTCATGATGGCTTCCTGGCTCCCACCTGTCTTTAAAACAGCAATCGTGACATGTTTTTAACGTCCTTCGGTTGCCATGTCAGAAAGCCGGTTATTATGTAGATTATCAACATCCTTGGATGTTGCTTGTGTTGTGGATGTCCATGGACGGTGATCACTTACCAGCACGCAACTGTCAGCTCATGTACAGCCGGGCATTTTACTGCATATCACCTTGAGTACAAAGTCATTAAAATTACACCTCTTTGGTCCCGTCAATAATTTTCACTCAAACAGAGACTTCATCGTAATTAATTGGACGTTATTGAGAGCTGAGAAGTGGTATTGACCATTGACGTCAGATTTAAATAATTTGATGGCACGTGGAGCTGTTGCATTAAATAACCTTTAACAGGATTCTGTTAGTATCTCGTAAGTGATTCCTTACGAGTTCGTGAGTTTCTTTTTCATTCGCTTAAAAATAAAATCGAATATAATAAAAATGTAAAAATAAATTATTATCGAAAGGTGCTTGTCATGGTGAAATAATTGCATTACAAAATGTCTGTCACGTGTTGTTACGAAACAAATGTGCTGTTCGAATAAAATAATATCGATTCGAATAAAATTTTACACAGGTGATTTTTATTCCCGCACTACGCATAATGTCCCCAACGCAGTTGATAGTCTGCTTGCCGAACGAGGGGTACCAGGTTCGATTCCCGGATAGGCCAGTCATTTATGTCATATAAATATTTGTTAAGGGTCACGGCTGATTATAATGTTTCATTTATATATTGTCCATGCTATCTCCAACACATCGAATCCAAGTACAGGGTGTGTAAACGTTTATTTATTTAGTGGGTTCTAATCGGTTCACTTGAGTAGGTACACAGTATACACACTGTACATTCACTGTTTCCACGCACATGCACAATCTCGACTCCCTGAAGGTACCAAGTAATTGCTATCAGTGAACTACGATTTTAAATATTATTTGTAGTTTGTTGGCCATTGTTACGAGTATACATATTGTGTCAAAGATTTCCCAAGAAAGATGATTTGTTAGACCGCTGTCTGCAAACGTGGGAATGTCCTAAAATAACTACATCATACACACAGCAGACAATGTCAGTGACATAAACTCATCGGCATATAGCGACGTTCTGGGCTTCTTGGAACTGGAGGGAACACACTTTTATACTTTTTATAGGATTGTTTTGAGGGGGGGAGGGGTCTTCTTCGACTTTTCGCCTCTCACTTCGTGCGTCTCTCAGTCTATTTAAATAATTTTATTTATAGAATCAACTGCTTTAATAACACCTTCGCTATAATATGTAAAAAATAACCTTGTTATTACCATTTAACTATATTATAATGTTATATTGCAATGTCTCATGAATATTTATGTAATTTGTCTCCTCCAAACAGGTGTATTACGTTAACGGATTGGATTTTAAAATACCTACACGGTACGTGATCATCTGTGAAATGCGTTAGTTTAACACTAATGCGGTAAATGAGGTGTGACAAAATTATAATTCTATTATTATGAATATATTACGTTGAGGTCTGATTTGTTATAATACATTCTGCTCTAGTTTTCCTTGTATGAGTTTAAGGACTACAGTAATTAGTAATAAATATTGGTTATATCTATTATGATATACTAACTACGAAGTAATTTTGTTTTGATTTCAGTTCATAGCTTTTCGATATGTATGTAGGTATTACAATAAAAGAAAATTGTAATATAATATAAAATAATTAATTAAAATATGTGTATACAACTAGGACCTTGTGGTGCAGTACCCAAAATTCTGGCAGCATTCCTTTGTTGTAAAACAATGCTAATAATAATAATGTAGTAATTAGTGTTTAACGGCATTCGGAGTAAATGTATTGGAGAGATTTCAATTCTTTTTTTTTTACGAAATAGCTACCCGCCGTCACTTTGTGACCTTCCATTTCTATCATAGCAGACGTTATGACCTTCTTGTGTACTTATATGTACCGGCACAATATGCACTTTGAAGATCCTTTGTTTGATAATGACGTTACAATATTAAAATAATTTTGGCGGACACCTTTTAAAGTACAGTACGCATTATGGTTGCCAAAGTTTCACAGAGGTTATAACGTTTCTTTAAAGATAATATGAATGAAAAAAACGTCAAGAAAATCATTTGTATTTGTAATAAAACATTGTTTAGTCTTTTGGTCTGGCGCATTATCTTCATTTCGTTTTTGTTCAAAATGTCGGTTGTCACAACACTACTGGTAAATTGCTCTCTTGCCCTTTTTATTTATCTAGCCAGAGACAATACGGCGTACCCCTACAATGTTAAGTTAATCCTAACGGCTGAACATAGATGCGATTTACACATAAATTCTACACATCCTATAATTGGTGACCCCGACTTGATTTAACCACGCAATCTACTATAGTTGAATGGAAATATTTGCATTATTTGTAGGATTTAAAACCTAGGTTTATTGCTGTTCAATATTAAGCTGACAATAATTATGCATTTTCATTTAATTCATCGATATACGAAGATAAAGGTAAGGTAAGGATTAATTGACGTGTCTGAGAAATGTCGAAATTAATCAATTAATAGCCGGCGTTTCATTGACCTAGTTTCGAGGTCAAATCGCGGTTAAATTATAGAAGTTAAATAATATTCTTTTTTTAATCGGTGAATACTGTAGGTCTTAATTTTCTCTTAGGTTAAGGGTGTTCTAAAATAATAAAGAAAAATTTATATTTAACACTTTTGATACAACCTTCAGATAAACCCAGAATCTCCGTGGCAGACGATACTAGTATTTGAGACGAGAAAGATAATGTCTTTTCTGAGTTTTGCCATTAAAAATACGCTCAATAATAAAAGGCTCTAGCGTTCTGTGGTACCGGGACTCGTATAAGTTTAAGTATGTCCGACTGTTTAACAGATTTAGATCTTTTAAAATAAAGTCCGGTTGCCGTTTACTCGGTATCAGGTATACGTGACACAGTGCTTGTTTCATGCCAGCAATAGTGTCTGGGTTACTAATTTTAGTCTTGTATAATAAATTCTCAATATTATATGCTATTTACAACTATTTGTTATATGCAACTAATTGGTCAATGGATGTAGAGGTGTCAAATTTTGCGTCAAGTACCATATACCAATCATTGCGGATCAGATTGCCGGCTAATTTGAATGCGGTGACTGTATGAACGCACACTATTGGTTCCAACGCGTACCTACTGCGTGTGTGCGGCCGAATATAATTTGGCCAAAATGAAAGCATTCATTACTTTGGTTCCAATATATTCATTACTTTGGTTCCAATATAATCAAATAGTTTGTCGCTAGGTACCCGAAAATCAAATAGCTTACCCGGTAATTAACGTTAGGCTTCTCAACCACGAGTAATAGAAACAAGATGTTGTATGAAACTTTCAGACTATTATTTGTATCGCACACTTAGTCTGAACTAGTACGCGAGATCCCTAAACGCGCTACGTTTAGTGTGTGTCCAATGGGGCTGAACTTGGACTACAAGTGTAATATGCGCCACGAGAGATCTCTCACGGTTGCGTCAAGCCGTATCGTGTATAACAAGCTTAAAGTCCTATTATTATTCTCAACAGATATCAAAATGCATCCGCGCAGGCCGCTTTTCGCGTCCCATTCCGACACCTCGACGATAAATGTCAAAGGCCTGGTAAGACTAGGTGTCGTTCACCGTGTGATAGTGTTCAGTATCTGAGAGATTATTAACCCGTTTGAACCTTAATAAGTTTGAGAGTTATAATAACTAATCAACTAACATCTACATTCTAAGCTTATTTTTCCAATTTAATTGATTTTGATGTGCTGGAACTAACTTTGTTGAACTATTATAGTTGTGTGTGTCAAGATGGCCCGACTAACAGCGAGTAGTCAACGGCAAGACACCGTGGCTGTTATGTTATGTATGTATGTTATGTTATTAGTTACGAGGCGGAGAACGCGCATTTCAACTATCCTATGTTGAATGTATACCTTAACACTTTCACACTGTTGAATTCAAAAGAATGGTAGTCAATGAGCGGTGGTACTGAGGTCAGCGGCCGTTGTTCAGCTGAGTACACGGGCAGAGATTGCCTTCAACTCGAGGATGAACGGGATCCATCATTTTATGATTGACAGAAATAAACTCGGTTGGTTGATCGAAAAAGAACTTGCCTATCATATAAAGAAAATCTAACAGACGTACCAAGATGCTCGTTCGTTAGAACGTGACGAAACTTTTCAATTAAAATGACGGCTACCCTTGAACTAATAGAACCAATTGAGTATTGATCGCTTCATAGCATAGCTGGTTAATGGCTCCAAGTTAACTGGACAAGGTTATCCATGGAGATTTTCTATGTTGATAGATGATTAAATAGGGACAGATTGATTTTTGTGTCTCACGTTCGATTTCAATAATATATCTATATTCTATTGTTAAATAACAATCAGTCTCAGCAATCCGATGTTTTAATGCAAAGATGTTGCTGCAGTTACTAGGAGTAGAGTACTTGTATTATCTTTTAACAAACAGTAAGGAATAGACAGGATATTGCAAACGGCCTAAGTCGATTCTTATTTTTCGAAGTTATTTGCATATTAGACATGAGGGACCATTTAAAAATAGTGATAAATTTCTCAAAGAAATTTCTGAAACATCTGCGTATTTCCATAACTTTGTAAATCGTTTCGCATGCTAATAATAATGTTTTTACGTATGTTATCTTTTAATTGTATGCATTGGTTTGTTTGTTTTACTAAACATATACCCGATACTTTATCGATAGCCGTGGGTTAGATTTCAGTAATTTATGTTAGGATTGTCAACGGGCGGGGGTGATCACTTGCCATCAATTATTATTGTTGGCTATTAAAAGAAAAAAAAATCTATTTTGATAAATTTTGACCAACCTGTAATAAGACCCTTATTACTTGTACAAGTTGTAAATACGCCTATGGATATTTTCTGTTTGCTGAGAAAATTTAAATTTAATATTATTTACTTATGTAAGGTCGTAAAATTATTTAGCACTACGGTCATTTATAACTGTTTGGAAATAGTTTTGGTCGATATATAAAGATGAATGTCTCCTTGAATAGAACATAAAATTTACATGACGAACGCTCAGGCGTTAGAATTCCATAATACGTATGTATATTGATTTTGAGCCGCGCATCAATCACTGGAGATAATACTACTAAAAGGTGTATAGGATAATGTAAAGTGAAGAAAATTTTTAAATTAAAAATAAACCAAATCCCTGAGCGCGTAAAAAGGGTATCGATGCTAATATAAACATTCGTATTCCGTACGATTATAAGAAAACAAAATAATTACTGGAGACACACTTCTCGGAAATCACTTTTTGGAGGGGGAAATTGTTAACAATTTTTGAAAACACAATGATAATTAACTTTAAATTTAGCAAAGAAAATATGATTGTCAACATTTATATTAGAAACTAGAATACTTTTATTAGTTGTGGCTTACAAAGATGTTATGGTTGCGAGAGTGGTCACTGAAGCAAGAAAACTGCCTGCGTTCACATTAAGTTACAAGTGTTCATGGTAACATGTCGTCATAAATTAAAATTTCTACTGAAATTTATTTCTAAATATCTATGAGCTGAATACTTAGTTAATACAAGCCCATACATATAAGTTAAAGATTTTAACCGAGCATAAGACAATATAACAATATTGACTTGAAAGTACCAACTCAATAATTTTCGCCAGTTCTCGCTAGTTCTGTTACACATAGAAAGTAGGTTTTTGAAAGAATGAAAATTAAAGATTTTTTTTCTGACTGTACGTGTATTCGAAATATGTATGTAACGCCGTGTTTCATATACATCTCGTTGGTTAGGTTATATAGAATTTTACGTTTACCAATCTGTCCCAAACTTGATTTTTGCGGACATCATATCAAATACTTCAGAGAAGACATATCCAAGTCCTTAAGTTGTTACGAAACGAAAATAAACACAAGCGTAATAATGAATACACGAATTGTATACATTAATACAAGTAACCCACGCTCACTGACCCGCGCTCGCGGGACCGGGTACCATACCTGGGAAGAAGTATTCTACATTTTGCGCCTAATATAAGTTCCAAGTAGGTCAAAAATCAGCAATCTGTTCTGTGGTCACAGTGTTGTACGTGTTCGGAGACACAAAGATTACAAAGAAACATGTTCAGACCTCGATCGATATCGAGAAGTAATCTACCGACATTAACATTTCCAAAAAACGTCCATAGATACGGCCTTGTTGTACATTGAACAGTTTTATAGTTTTGTTATTAGTATAATTGTGCAACTACATTACTGTTCTCGCGACTGCGCTGTGCTGTTTATTACTAATATTTCATTAAACAGATGTGCGTACATGTGGTTTCTAAATAACTATCAGGGTTGTCAGCATTATGAATATTTTTTTTGTAATAAATCGGTCTATATGTTTCACTAGAGGCCCGTTCTGATTTCGTTCGAGTTCAAAAATTATGGCATTATAATTTTCCATATATGTGCTGTGGTTCCAGGGTTTACCTTCCGCATATACACAAACTCACAAAATTCGTACTTATTCATAATATTAAATTTGAAATCCTAGTTGTTAATGATAGTATAAGCACCATGCCAAGCTTAAAAATATACTTTGAGTTGCTAACTTAGTTTTAAAAATGTTCTGCGCTCGTAGCCCGATTTCATGGGTCGATTTTAAGTGGTTTAAATGATTTTAAGAGTCAAGTAACTACGAGCACGGACGGTAATGGGACAGGTGACCACTAGTGATTAATTTTCATGAACGATTACGTGCGTGCCTTAAAGGTCCTTTAGTAGTCGATGCCCGTTGCTATCGTTAGATATACGTCGTTAACTATGTCGGAGGCCGTAACTAAAGTAATGATAATGTACATGACAATCGAATTGCTTCAATAGCGTACGAATACATCGTGCGTCAATGTTAGGGATGTTATCGTGTGCGTTGTAAATATTATCCGTACCCGAATCAATCGGAGCGAAATGAAATACCAGTTTTAAATTATAGTAGATAAAATAAAATTTCAGAACTGTTCTGAAAACTGTTTAATTAGCTGTTTAATTGTATTTTTGATGATTCAATTATTCGATTAGTAATAATTAAATTGGAAAGACATAATATTTTCAAAAATTGTAGTTGTGTAAAAAAGTAACAATTCAGGATAAATATACCTCAGTTTGTTCAAAGTAAAGTTAAATATTTGTATTAGTATCCAAAACGGATATCTCATTTAAGAAGCAAGAATTTTATTTAAGTTTATTTTTACTATTTACAAATAAAACTAGGCTTAATGTTTACATAAAAACTTTAATATAAGAAGACGAACACTGGACGGGGATGCTTGTAGGTCTGTATTAAAAGGCTTCAAACACAATAACAGTTTACTGCAGGGCGCGGATCTCCTCGGAACTGAGGAGGCCCAGAGCATACTCCACCTCGCTTCTCCAGCACGAAAGCGCTTAAGACATTTTGCGACAAGCGGCGTTTGAGACATTTTGCTTTGGAGAAGACACGGCGAAAAAAACTCCTCAGCCCATGTTTTAAAACAACACATGGTTATTATAAAGGAAGTTTAAAGCTGCGCGGGACTGGTTTAGGCACTATTATTTCCAGGCGTCCTTGTCGTTAATAACATTTTAAATATGTATTGTGGCAGTCTGCAATAAATTATATTGTTATTCTTATAAACATCCGAATCAGTATCCGAAAACTAGCAGCTCTTGTTAGATTAACGGCCATCTCATGCGGCGCCATCTCCTGTCTTAATGACGCTCTTAAGGTTTGCGTCAAGATACGTTGGAGATTAAGGACGTTTTAAGCGGAATATATTATGGATTATTGTTTATATTGTGCTCCGTAGTCACGAGTTCACTTTCTTATAATTATATTAACTTATACATATGTTATTACCATTCTGTTTTGTTTTCGCGGAGTAAATCTTTACAATTTAGGCAACCTTTTCATTCACTGCAAATATAAACCGTTCATCTATACATATAATAAAATTATTAGGGGCCTTCATTAACGCAATAGAACCCAAAACAATAGTTGTTAGAATTTTTGTCTGTTTGTCTGTGCGTTTGTTCGCTTTAATTTCAGAAATGGCTAAACCGATTTTGTTTTAGTTTTCACTTATATAATGCAGTAAGTATCACTCAATACTTAAAGTACTTACTTGTTTTCATTTCAATCCGTCCATAAGTAATAATATTATTAATTAATTTAAAATAATGTAGGTATTATTTCTTAGCGTAAGCCGTAGTTTTTTCGAAGCGAATGGAGGGCAGTTTGCTAGGTCATCCTAAAATTACTCCGGCGCCTGTACTCCTGGTGATAGACTCTAAAATCATATCCATTTGTTTTCATGTTCAACAGTAATTGTTCGGGAAAGAAAATCTTTAAAATTTTCAAGTTTCTACAAATAAACAATAAATTATATACGTGAAAATTATTTAGTCTAAATCACAACACCAGTATACAAATGTGATGAGGTAAAATCGATGGTACATTATGTGCTGTGTACAATATGGACAAGTTTTTAAAACCTCTTTAGAGTAACTAGTTTTTTTTTTTATAATCAACATCAATATGTTGTCGAACTTTGACTTGTAATAAGCAAAAAATATAATTTACGCGGAAACCAATACATATTTATCACGCATATCATTCTTGTTTGTATGGAACGACTTTTGCTTTACAAAGAATGCTGTTTAATTAAAACATCACGAATTATTAAGAACCAAAACTTCCTTTTGTCCCGTCGAGTGTCTAGATATCCCGAGTAGTATAAAATCTGGAATTTCTCTTGCCAAATGCAGGTTCACTGCGAACCGAGCAATAGGGTCGTCATAAAAACCATAATTATTTGATATTCTTGATATCTATCTATGTACATTTACATATAAAGCATGTCTTTGGCAATGCTATATTTTGCAGACAAAGACATATGTCAAATGTTAAATTTTGTTTTCCCTAGGTGACTGATCTCTTCAGCCAGATGCGGGATCCGTCTTCCGGGGCCGCTAGCCCCAAGGGTTCCACCACGTCGCTCACCAACGGCTCTGTCACCAGGAACATCGGTTTTCAGCAGCAAAACGGCTCGGAGCACCTACCATGGAACAATCCTGCTATATCCCTTGCCGGGAATAGCAGTTCTAGCTTGTAAGTAAATCTATTATTATTATCAGTTAACTACACAAAACGCTTATATCATGATGGCTTATTTCAGCCGGAAGTAATCGACTAATTTAGTAAGTTCGGGTGTGGCCTGTAGTTGAATAGGGGATATTAATGGCACAATTTGAACAGCGTTTCCGTGTTTCGGAGAGTACGCTGAGTCTTGGTTTTAAATACCTCTAAAATATCAGGGAATTTTGGCCAGTATAAGAATTTTGAATATTCAATCAGCGTAGTAGAGTACGTTCCAATTCTCATTTATAAAGACAGATATCGAAAAAAGTATCCTTTTGGGATTGAAGCAATTCAAAATTAGAAAAAAATAGATAATAATTTCCCAAGCTCTGCATTTGTTAGCAGTTTCCACACAGTAAATACTCAAGTACGAAGTTTTGCGGATGACATTATCTACATTGTCCCCAAAACAACGATGATCGTTTTTATAACAACGTTTTGGTGGATTATTTGGCTGCAATCCAATCAGCAATGATCAAAAATGTAAACAGCATTAATAATATTGTAACGCATTACTATGATATCGTGTTAATAATAAAATAGAACATGTTTACCATAAACTTGAAGGTGTCTATCTAGGCAAAACTTACATGAGTATGATAAACGGGTAAAGTATAAAAAAAGTCTTATGGCTCTAAAGCTTTTTAAGACAATCTTTGGGCAGATCACCTCCTAATAAGAAAGAATGCTGTAAGGTGTAGAATACACTGCAGTTTATATATGCATTACAGTTTATACGGCTATTCATGACATCTTTGTATGTGTCTATGCCATCACCGATACAGGGAATTCTAGAGACTCTGTGTGAGTTTGAAAGAATTACCAAATGTGTACCTGATGCAACATCTGCCCGGAAGGAAGTGACGTGATTCGCGCAATAATAGCGAAGTGAGCTAGTGTGAGCGGCTAGAAACTATTATTCCATCCCTCAAAATTAGCGTGCCAAATACGAATAAAGATACAAAGTCACATAAAATTTATCACCTTAATTTCCTATAAATCATGTCTGATTTTCTGTCTCATCTTTATTATTTGCGCAGTTCTGACAAGTGGACAATTAGTCTACAGACAATCTGCGACGCCATCGATATTGAGTGTAGAGAGGCTCCAGTGCCCATTTATCGTGTAGTTCGTCAATCTCTATTTCTATGAGCCTAAAAAGTAGCGTCTACTCTCAAAGAACAAAAATCCACTAAAAACGCCTGCAATAATGGATGTTATGTTTTCTGTAACGCGTAACAATTGATTGTTTTGTTACAGAACCACGGAACCCGTACCACCTCTCGTCAGAAGCCTTAGCAACGCTTCTGCACTTACTTCCCTTTGCGCAAACTTATCACCATCTGATTCGCATTTCTTTGAAGTAAGTTTATGTTGATATTTACTGACATAGTAAACCGGTCATGTAGTTACTGTACCTCGTGAACTTCTTAAGCAAGTGTTAATCTAGGTACTGTACTGATAACGTCAGGACATATGTTATCCCTGTCTTAATCGGGTTCGTTCATATAATGACTACCCAAGTGTAGAGACACGGGGTCACTATGAACCTCGAGAAGACTAATGATACGTAGACGAGACACCTGCGCGTTCATAAATGACTCTGGAGTCTACATGTGTCACGTGGGAGAGTCAAGGCGGTTTTAATGGATAAAAATCTTACATACCGGTACCTCCCAAGGAAGCTCGGTATTTTTAGAAATATTTCGCCCTCGAAAATGAAAAGATAGTGTTAGTAGACCTACTAAAAACTGATGTATAATATAAATATGAGCTCAATCGGTCAAATTATTCCGTCGTAACACGACGCACCAACGATAATATTAATTCTTATATTCTTCACAGGTCCTGTACATAGGCAAAGTGCGTTTATCTCAGCGGAAAGTTCCAGAAACGCTCATAGATGATGCTTTGCACAAATTTGCACAGCACGACGCGGAGAAGATCAAGAACCAACGCCGCCACAGCCTACTGTCATCTACTGGGGTATTTGTTAAAATATTTATTATAATAAATAAACGTAATACACAAACCCCGCAGGAATGTGTGTCGCGTGTGGTATACAAAAATTAGACATGAAAACTCCAGAACAAATATTTTAATCATAATTAGATCTCTTCTAAACGAGGATGGGGACATACTTCATCCTGCTGTGTGACTGCAGATTGATGAAGAGGTCAGTGGTGAAACAGACTATCGGAAGTTTTTATGTTGCCCGAATATGGCGTAACAACCGGTATCTAGCTGTCCACTGTTAGAGTGTAGTAAAAATTGAAATCAACAGTAATGCATTCCAATTTTTATTCGTACTTAATCAAATTACGTTTAAAGCACACTCGGTGTATCCATGATTTCCAACATATTTATATCGAAGTGACTTAAAATAATTAACATCTTTTCAGACTTCATTGGATAGCACAAACAATTCAACAGAAAACTTAAGTGCTTTAAAGCCGGACAATCCTACCTTTTGTTTCACCAATGAGCCTTCTACACCGTTAGAACCAGACGAGGGAAATGCTTGGAAAAGTGCTGAAAACATCAGACAAAAGTCTCCTCCTAATGAAGTAGACAAAGAATTTGATATTTTTACTAAAGAAAGGATAGAACGGAAATCACAAATAAAAAAACCCATTCAAGTGCCTTTAGAACCATCCGTCTTAATCTTAAACGTACCAACTAAGAATAATCTAGGCACTGTTAAGGAAGAAAAAATAGATGATATAAATACAGTTATATCAGAAACAGCGTCATCTATTACTAAATTCTCTGAAACAAATTTTAATGATCCAAAAACGGAAAGGAACGTTCCCATTAAAGAAAACAATCCTTTCGGCGTGAAAAAGGATAATAACGACGTTGAATCTACTAATCTAGATCCACTCTTACATATTTCTATTAAAGAAGAAGTAAAAATTAATGCCAATAAAAATATATCTAATGCTAGTAATTTAAAGGAAGTGTCAAAAGTGGAAAAACACGGAGATATGAATTTTAATGAAATAGCAAGGAAGCCTCTCTCAGTTCCTGGAAAAATATTTGGTAGTGAGATGAAAAGGGGCTCAAATGACAATAGGCCTTTCTTGAGAGACAGATCGGCGTCTATAGGAACATTGAATTTGAAAACGCCTATCGCGCAAGTGATTGGAGAACAGAATAGGACTATGCTTTTTCAGGTGAGTTTATTTTGCAAAGCTTACAGCTGGGATCGGTAAAGTGCTTCTTATTCTTAGAGGTGCTAAACGAATAGCAGATAAACTAAGTGTAGCAAAAATAGTCCGTTACTATTAGAATTCGCAAAAATATAACATTTCCAAATTCAGTTTGCTATTGAAAATTTCCCTTAATATTATCAAAACCGAGTGTGATATCTGCCAATTCAACTCGTGTTGCAATTTAGGGTATTATTCAACTTAACGAAGACAGATATGCAGCAAAATAGACACGGTTTTAACTAACTAACTTGACTTATCGCTTTGGCATGTCTAATGACACGAGGGTCTTCAAGTCAGAAGTGAGTAAATAGGGCTTAAATAAGTTAGCACGTTTATCGTCCCGGATTATATCGCCACATACCATCAAATATAATTATTGTTAAGTAATGACTTATAATTAGTATAGACTATCTGTATTTATACGGACAGTCGTATAATGATTCCAAATATAATAATAATATAAATGTCCACCCTCTGACACCCCCGCACTGGGATTCCCGTTGTTGCTGCTGGCATAGACGTACACAGGTATCACATTAAAAACACTCACAATCTGACATCATACGTTTATCGGCTACGGAAACGTTTGCCTCGACCCAGAATAGAAACAAAGACTCTTCGCTTCACTTTCTGTGAATAGAAAACAAAATTCCTTGGGTGTTTCTTGCCGCTTCTTACGGCATCACTTACACTAGATTTTTTTTTTTAAAAACCAACTACAAATAATTCGAATTTTATCTAAATTTGCACCAGGTGGGTCGTTCCGAGCTCCGGCTGATAAGTCCGGACCGCAAGCAGATCTTGCTCCATCGCGCGTTCAAGGACGTCGCTAGCTGCGTGCTCGGCAGGACCAACAAGGAGCACTTCGGTTTCGTGTGCCGCGAGACCAACGACTCGTGCGCCTGCTACGTGTTCAAGTGTGAGAGCGACGAGGTGGCCGGCGAAGTTGTTAGTGGTGAGGAAATTGAACATTTAAAATAAATCCACACGAAAATCTCCTCGTTACTGGCGGTTAAAAATTGTAACAGTGTTTAATTTTTTTTTCACTTATTATAATTCAATGCTTGACCATAATCCCATCTGATGATAAGTGACGATGTAGCCTTAGATGGTAAAACGCATTAACTTAGAAAAAGCCTATTCACTTTTACTTTGATTAAAATACACTGTAATGGGATAGTTACAATACGGCGTGCACCAAAGAGACTGTAATTTATATATAATAAGGGGCTATATTGTATTTACTATTGCGAGACGATAAAGTGCTTATGACTTCGACTCATGCATACATTTTTGTATTCACCTTTGTTTGTTCGGTTATCAAGTAAAATAACATCGATTTATAAATCAACCCCAGAATTATGAAATTGTTGCTGAATATTAACATTTACAGTATATTTCTTTTCTTTTCAGCTATAAAACAAGCTTTCTTCGCGCACGCAGAATTCCTCAAGAAGTCTCGCGAGAAGTCGCCAAATCTGACCTGTGAGCACTGTCCCATGCTGTGGTATCATAGATTATGTCACGACATCGATGGTAAGTTTATTATTATTATTGATCATCAGTATCTTTATCGTTAGCATCATTAGTACCATCATCAGAATTATCATCATAACCCATAATGGTTCCAATTATAATCCATAATTGTCCTTATATTGGGCTCGAATTTTCGCTGAGAATGATAATGCTTAAGGCGACGAAGACAACGCAATGTCTTCAGGTTGTTGCTGTTCCTGTTGGAGATCGCTGGGCTCTGACCAACAAGTTTCATTCGGTAGTAAACGTGTATGGTATGACTTCTTCACTACCTCACTAGCTATATCAGCATCGTTTGACTCGTATAATCAACCGTGAAAGGATTTTTACCGATTTGGATTACAGTTTCAAAGAGGGACCAATAAATTGATCCCTGCATCTTTGCAGTTGCGTCAATGTTTTTGGTCTTATGGACATGCGAGGACGGCGGTGAGCAATTACCGTCAGATGGTACGTCTGCTCGTTTGGCGGCTACTGACATAAAAAAATCAATTTCGTTTATTCACTCTGTATACTACTGCAACTATTTCTATTAAGCTATGCAAAATATATTTTAAATGTGGTTTTATGCTTAAGTCTAGTTAGTTTGCGACAAACACTTATATGTATATTCTATTATACGTAAAAAGGAGGAACAAACGCTTTAAAACAAACCAACTAATTTTCTCCACAGGTATGAATGAAAAGAAAACTCACGCGTTCATCCTCCGCCGCATAGAGCAGTTGCCTGATGAGGAACAGGATCTTATCATAACAAAGTATCAGGGAGGCACCAATCATATTTATGAGGTGAGCTCAACACAATTGTACATCTCTCAACTGTACATGTGTAACACACATAATAAGTTTTCACACATTCAAACACACAAGTAAAATGTCACGTTAACGAAAATAAAACGTCATCAGTATCTGACAACGAACAGGTAGTTATTGGTCCGACATTCTAGTATTTGTCCAAACCAGTATTCGAATCTGTGACCCTTTGCTTAGCCGGTAGACTCATTACCGGGCAACAGGTAGTCTGTATGTTGGCAAATACATTATTAATGGGCTTTTATGTCTACAAATGCTGTATGGTTCCCTATTATCAACTTTATTTCAAAAACCATGAAGTCAATTATTTATAAAATTTCTATGTTCAGCAAACAGTATTTTGTATAGTCTTTTGTCAATTGTAAGCGATCGATCGAGTTCAAAAAAGTTGAGACATGGGATAGATTATTCATCTAGGATTAGTGACCAGTTGTGACAAAATTTCATTAGACAAGCGTTTCTACTGTGGAAGCCTCGTGTGGCTTTCTTGTTATCCGACTTTCTTGCTGGAGAACGTCGAACGGAACAAGACCTTGATACTTGAATCTGATCGGTAACTCCTCTATGTATTTACATTCGAATACTGTAAATATGAGTAAATACTGTAGTGAAAAGAGCGTCCACAGTAACAACGCTACTTATTACTAAGGAAACATTGTCCTTCTATTACTTAAGCACTATCACTACTGACACGGAGTCATATCGCCAATTCAAATGGTTTTATCTTTTTGAACCTCGTGATGAATAACGAAATCGCTTTCATTTGTGCCGTAATTTTCTAAACCTTTTCTTTGGAATTCCACTGCCTACCGAGTGATCGCCGAATCGTGACAGGCATAAGGTGTCAATCATTTAAACGTAAGGTGTCAGAACAGCATTGAGCTACTGTTGAGTTGAAGGCAACATAGTGTTCCCGAAAGGTCATTTATTCTGAAGTATTAAAATTATATGTGGCCAATAAATACAAAGCAAGAGTCGGGAAGTTGGTCGACGACACCACCTTCCATCGAATGTTAAGCACACTACGAGCTGGCCTATTTTATCATATTCCACTGTTGCAGGTGAGCGAACACAACGCCTTTCTGATGATGCTTCTGCGCACCCACTGCGAAGCGAAGCAACAACGACACGTTCACGACACGGCTGAGAATAGGTAACAATCAACTATAAACGAAATTATAATTACAATCGTTTTAGTTATTATGACCTAAAGCTAGAGTACAACAAGAACGTCTGATGGTAAGTGGCGATTCTTAGCTATATGCCGTATTTAATTAGCAATCCCACTACGAGTCTTCATGGGATTGAATCCTGGATGTATCACAATTTTTAAAAAACGCGCCGTTATAAAGGACTACCCTCCTATTCTCTATGCCTACTTCCCCTGCTCATAGTGTACCCTGATAAACAACGAAGGGTATGGCGAACATTTCCTCTGGCTAGCTACTACCCTCTTTCTAAAATTAACCCTGAAGTATTTGGACGTGTTCCCTTGTAGTATTGGAAACTCAGTTAATAAGCCAGTTTCCAGCTTTGTTCTTGATCGCCTAACTATCGGTGATGCTTCTGGTCTCATACGCGTTTCTTAGACGGTGATGAATTGTATGTTAGATGATACGGATTTTGGTACGAATCATTCAAAATTACTTGCTATTTGTTCGGTAAAGGAAAACTTCGTGAAGAAGCATACCTATCTATAAAGTTTCAGAAGGTGTGTTGACAGTCAGTCCGTATTTGGCAGTGTGTTGGAGTATCTTTAGAAAAGACTCAAGGTTTTAGGAACATTTTCAGATTGTGAAGATTTATTTGCTAGTAATAAAAAGCAGTTTGGATTCAAAAGGTGCCCAAGAATGTCATCGTATTTCCCAGGTCTGAATTCCTGAACCAGTATCTCGGAGGCAGCACCATATTCATGAAGGCCAAGCGTTCTCTCTCCAGTGGTTTTGACCACTTACTCAAACGAAAGGGTCATAAGGATGAGCTGAGTTCTCTCCCTGTAAAAAAGGTACGGTCTGTCTATTCGTCAATTGGAATATATGTAGTATAGTGGTTTGAGGTTTTATCTCGTGCATACAGCCATGGTTTGCACCCAGTAAGCACCTCTTTATTTTTAAAATGAAAACTTTAAAATGTAAAAAGCTTTGTCTTCACAAATATTTTTTTTTTTGAAATTACTGACCACCCAGTTTCTGGCCAGGGCCCTGTTGGAAATCAGATTGTAATGAACACAATTAGATATTTTTCTAAAACGAATATATATATATATATATAACTTTCATTAAACAATACGTATTTGTTGGAAAATTTCACAATAATGGCCAATTTTTACAATTTTATCATTATGTTTTTGTAGATTTTGTTTTATTATTCCTTGGTTGTGTGAGATATTACGTGACATCAATATTTCAGGAAACCTCTCCTCAACCCCCACCCCTGCTCCTGGAGACTACTTCAGACACGTCCGCACCGGAACACCTCACTCCAGACGCGAGCAGGAGTAAATCCTTGTCACCCGCCGTCATTGTTGGTAAGTTTGTAAAACTATGTTTAAATCACACCTTACTTGTAGTTTCAAGTGACTGTTGTGAAAGTAATACAATTATTTTGATCTATACATATTTTTGATGTTTTGCCGATTATAGAAATGTTAATATCGTTATTGAGGGAAAATATACGAGGACGATAACCCTAAATGTAAATCCTCTGTATTTCTGTTGTTTCCCACTTCTAGTTTCACCTTCAGGTCCATCTCTGCTTCCGGCTACTACTGCTTCTACTTCTATGCCCATTTTTACTTTTAACTTTTCTTCCGCTTTCTCTGTATCTATCTGCCTTTCATTCTGTTTTTCTTCTCCCTTTTGACATTCTTAGTTTGTGTGTGTACAAAAATATTATACACCAGAAAATTGATCCGTGGGTACAGCAATTAGACTTATTGAAGTTTATTTACTTAACATGGGTCATGTTGAATCCCTCTCTTGTTCCAGACCCACAAACCCCACCGCCAAAGTCCGTCAGCCGTGCACCAACCGACGAAGAAGGCGAAGAACCCAAGGACGAGGGTACTCCAGTCACGTCTCCTATGATGGATATGTATGGAGAGACTTATTTTTTTAGTTGAAATGTACTGACTGTATGTTTAAACGAGGTCCGACTGCCACAATAATCTCTAACATACTGGATAGGATTTATTGTATTTTTGTGGCTATAGTTTAAGCTTACTCAGAGAATACCATAAACAGCTGACTAGTGGGGCAAAAAAAATATGTAGTTATTACATTATTACTTAATTTCTTCGTAAGAATCGCTTCGTTTTGATTGAAAATAACTTTTGTGTTGGAATTTGTAGCGGTTTAAAACGCAGTTGATAGAAAATGCTTGAAAAAATGAACACGCAGAAAGAGACAAAAAATTATGTTGCTCTATTGTTATTCTAAAAAGTGTTGAACTAAGTTGCGTTTTTGTGTGTGAGTGACAGGGGATGTTACGATAGGTCTCACTGTATTCGTCTACGGTATTTTAGCTGTGAGATAAAAAACAGCGGAGTTGCCACACACAAAATAAGATAAATACTAACCAGACAACTATCTTGCTTCTTCTTCCAATTCATTGTATTGGTCTGATGGCTTACTCAGTGTTTTTATTTGGACAGTATGACAGTTTTTTTTTTCGTAAATTGTCTGCGTGGTCCTTAATAATAGGTTGTCGGCTGGTCGAAGCGGCGTGTTGATAATTATAATACAACTTATACCATCATGGTGATTATATAGTTTAACTGAACGGGTATTCACGATTTTTATAACGATATTTCAATTCATTTACATATACATATATCTTAGTCACAGCCAGACTGCATGTGGTTGGGGCAAAATGTGGATGAAATAAAACAGATATGTAAAGTAGGGCACTGTACTGAAATTTAAAAACTGCTCAAATATTATCGGACGAGCAAAAAACATTTACATATAATATGATTCGAAAAGTTTAAAAATACAAATCGTTGCCAGCTTCCTGAAGGTGAGCGACTCGCGCACTACCACTACCGAACCTGAAAACGAGACGGACACCACCTGGCGGCAAGCGATCTACGAGATGGTCGTGCAGCCCCACGATGTCCCAGGGGAAGGTATCGAACTGCATCTATATTAACGCGCCAAACGAAAAACGAACGAGTACCGTAGTTCGAGACAGACTTAATTTGAAATGAATTTGAATTTAGAACTTTAAACCGAACGCCAGGTATACTCGTATGAGTTCACTGCGAATGAATCACCATCTCATTTCAAATTCCAATTTTATTCCAATTTCAAGAGACTTAATGTAAAATAAATTTGAAATTGGAAACTAAAAACAAATGCCAGATATACGAGTTCATAACAACGGCCGTTTGTTTTACACGAAGTTAACTTTATTCTCAGGAGAGCTGAACTCTCAAACTATCCTGGGAAGGCCTGCCGCGGTCTCGGGCGAGCGGTCCCGCGAGCAGCTCCGGCAGCTATGGAAGATGGCCATCGGCCAGACGATATTGCTGGTTCGGATGGAACGCGAGAACGCTAAGCTCAAAGGTGAGGTCCGTTGGTCTAAATTCGACCATAACCGTTAAATAATGTTGTTCTATTTTCAAAATTTTGAAACTAACTTTTTTAATTTTGAAAATAAAATACAAAACAAGAATATCGGTTGACAAACAGAGCAGTGAACGGCATCGAACTGTTTTGTCTTTGCCTCGTTATACACAGATAATTATAATTAAAAAAAAATATATTCCATTTATATTTTTATGTCGCTAAAGCTCGTCAAGCTGCCTATAGCGCACTACAAAAATATATCAGTAAAACTGACTCAACTGCCTGATAACTATAAAACTTCTTTATTTCTAGCAATTCTCTAGTTATAGAACAAAATTAATATTTTATACCAGCAATATTAACACGAAGCTTTGACGGAGTCCATTATGTCACAGCCCAAGGGGGTACCAATGGCAAAAAAAGATTTTTGGCTTAGTTACATTTTTCAAATGGCTTTGTAGTGTACGTAAGAATAGAATTAAGGTATGTTGTCTGTGTATTAGGCTAAGTTATAATGTAATAGATTTAAGACAGTAATAAAAGATATCTTCTCCCGATCGGCTGTGTTTCATTACACGATCACACGTCACTTTAGGCTTGCACTCGGTAATTATGCTTCAAACGCCGACTGCGAGTCGAATCCGGGACACTTCGGTCAGCAGGCTGCCAAATGATGAAAACGCCTATTAAAAAAATTGTTTCCAGAAAGCGAAGAATCGTCAGCGGTGCGTCGCATCAAGCTGGAGTACGCGGAGCTTGGCACGTGCGACAGCGGCGTTGCCCACGTGTGGGATTCGCTACTGACGCGCGACCCCTCGCAACCAGTCGCCAAAGTCGACAGACATATGCTCACGCAGGCCGTGAGACAAGGTGAGGTTAACTGATAACATCAACAATATCAAGACCCCGTAGCCCAGTTGGTAGGGGCTTCCCGGGTTCGATTCCCGGTAAGGTGACAGCCCTCCATAATATTCTTAATGATGTGGAAATATTAGCATGAGTGTATAATTATTAGGGATGTTATGAATGTGAAATTTCGAATTATCCGATTGTTTGGGTTAATGTCGGTCACGGATATTAGATTGTTTAGGAGCTTTAAAAATATGTTAAATGTATTTAATTTCATATAAAAATATATAATTTACTTACATTGACTTTCTATCTAGTTATTAATTAGTAGATATTACAATCATCAACAAAAAACCTTAAATATGAAGTATTAAATAAATAAATAAAGTATATAAAAAATAAAATGTATTTATTGATTCCCAGGTATCCCGCGCGTGTCCCGCGGCGGCGTGTGGTACTTCCTCGCGCAGCAGGCGTGCCTGCGCTCGGCGCCGCCGGACGTGAAACAGTTCCCGCACTACAACACCCCCTACCACACGCTACTTGCAGGGCTCA
>PDGT01000002.1:2261226-2419114 GCA_003671415.1 Megathymus violae
TTTAACACTTAATTAATTGTTAACCAACTCTTCATACCGGGAAACCGAAACAAGCAACAGTTCGTAGTGCGGAGGAACCGATCTCCTCGACCGCAGAATGTAAACTGTGGCTCCATCCGGCGTCACTCCACTAGCTAGGCTCTGTTGTAGCGCGATGTTAGCCGAGTACGACGTCGTCGCGGCGGTGCTGCCATCGCTCGGATATCGTGCTGAGTTTCGTTTCACGTCTATACCAATGACCATCTCCGACTTTAGATTGAGACAGTGATTGAGGAAGTGATTGAGTTTCACATTGAGATAGATTTTGAGACTGAGATTTATATCAACATGGAGATTGAAATCGACATTAACACTTAAACAGAAACTCAAATTAAAATTAAAGCACAATTTTATATTTATATGAGCGTCAGTGATATAAGATGTTTTTTATATGTAGTATCTGATCAGTAATTATGGCCCAGGTCGCACGTTCCCCAAGCACTCGTACTTCGCGTCAGCGCTGGGGCCGGGCCAGCTAGCCCTCTACAACATCCTGAAGGCTTACTCCCTGCTGGACCCCGACGTGGGGTACTGTCAGGGGCTAAGTTTTGTCGCCGGAGTGCTGTTGTTACACGTGAGTTTTGTTTCCGTCTCGATCGTCAAACTGCTGGCTCCGGGTTTCCTGCCACAACGACGGATAATATATATGTAAGTAATACGCAATAAGTTGATGTAATTACAGGTGCGTGCAGGACACGAACTCGAGTCTCCTGTGTGGGAGATTCATGTACAAACAACAACGCTACTAGTGCTTATATTATATTGTATATTTGAGGCATGTCCGGACATCGTTCGGGTCGAACTGTTCTCTCTTAGTAGAAATGAATGAATAAATAAATAAATAAATGATGAATAAATGTATAAATAAACACATATACATAATAGAATATACATAGCACATACATAGCCTACGTCCATCCAAAATTATGTACCTTTAAAATGGTAAAAGAATGTTTTAAATAGATGCCGTGGGTAGGTAGGTGGGTGGTAATCTCCGGGAGATTACTATCAGCATATACACGAACTCACCAAATTCACGCCAACTTTATGATATTCGTATCAATAAAAACATATCAAACGTACATAACGAGCATTAAATGAGATTTTGCTTAAAAAAATTGAGCATACCTCAGATTTCGAACTCTAATTACAAACGCTTGTGAGACTGACGCCAAGAATTGGTTATAAGGGTTGCTATGGAGAGTGGTCGGTACAAAGGAAAAGTTTCGTTCAATCAGTTAAAGTTCAAAAGTTTTAAGATGAGTTCAAAAGATTAGCGTTGAAGAGTCAGTTCGAGGTTTCAAACTTCCTTTTATTATTTTAAGTATTAATTTACAAAATTACCTATTTTAAAAGAACGTTCATAATGAATATATACATATATGCTATAAATTGTGTAGTAATTATTTTTTGCATATTTACCGTTGAACCGGCAATATGTCCATGGGCAAGTCACTCACCATCATCGAGTCATACCTGGTATCGTGGCACGAATGTTTCGCACCAAACCTATGTTTTCTAGATGGAGGAAGCTGATGCGTTCACCCTCCTACGGCATCTCATGTTTCGGAGAGGGCTTCGGAAGCAGTACTTGCCTGATATGAGCGCTCTACAAGTGCAGGTATTTGGAAAAATGTGGTATAATGTCTACATGACTCAATGCTAAGTACCGTACAATGCAAATATACTTTATGGTTCACTGGTAGAAGTAATGACTCAAGGGGATAATTTCCACTAAAGGCAGTCTTATCGGTTTCACTTTAGCTTGCAGGGTGTCGTTGATAACTTTTGTATCATACGTATATTGCTCGTCTGTCAGGTGCATCTTCACAAATGTAAAAGAACAAAGTGCAGTCAGTATAGGCATAGATAAAAACATTTTTCACAGAAGAGATGCAAAACTGGAAGAATGTAAAGGGACGATTCATGATTAGACAATCGACACTGTTACATTTCCAGCTGTACCAGCTGTCGCGTCTGTTGCGCGACCACTGTCCCGAGCTACATGCGCGGCTGGAAGAGCTGGACATCTCGCCGGCGCTGTACGCTGCACCCTGGATGCTGACGCTCTTCACCAGCCAATTCCCACTGGGCTTCGTCGTTAGGGTGTTCGGTAAGAGACGCTGTTATTGGACGACCTGTGTTACGACTCGCTGTGGTTGTACTGACATAATTATTACTCCACTTTTAGTCTAGCATTAACTTAAAATATGAGATGTCTCAGTTATAAGTCTGTAATGCTAAAGACTTCCAGACTTTTTAATTAAGGTACACTGGAGTGTACTATTCCAGTGCGAAATGGGGATGGGTCATTGCCTAATCCAGCTGTCAATAGTTCCTATGTAGTACGTCTGATATTTATTCAATATTAGCAATAAGAAACTGATGGATTAACACGGCCTGTAAGGCACATAAGTGTTCTATAAATCGTGACACTAGCGAAGTTACTTACTTTGATAAAAACCGTCGGACTATGAGTATATTTTTTATTCCGCCTTCCACTTTCAGACTTAATCTTCCTGGAGTCTCTAGACGTGGTATTCGCTGTCTCGCTCGCTCTTCTCATGACACACAAGGACGGCCTGATGCTCTGCGAGAGCTGCGAAGAAGCGGCGGAGTACCTCAAACATAAGCTTCCCGACATGGACAATATCATCTATGAGCGTGTCATGAAGAAGGTATGAAAACGAAGGTGGTGAAACGGTGCGGCTGGGGAAACTATACGAGTTAATACATAATAAATACTGCAGCGGAACTAGAAAAAGTTGTTTTTCCGTCTGGTTCAACTATTAAAATTAGATCAGTAGTAGAAACCGGAATAGACCGCTTCAAGCCCAGATCGCCTGCAATGAAATTAAATACATCAAGTGACCTCATTCTAATTCCTGATTTTAATAATATAGTAAATTGCCTAATTAGTGTGTACGATACTCTTGTATAGCCAAAAAATAAATGAAACAAAAGACATCACCCAAGACCAAATTGTGCTTGCAGAAAAGTTCATAAGTACTGATTATTCTACAGGTGATGAAGTTAGAAATTAGCCGTCAGCTGAGCGACTACGCGGTGGAGTACGCCGTGTTGCGGGAAGAGATGCCTCGAGTGGCGACCCTGACGGAAGACAACAGGAGACTGTTGGTTGAGCGGGCGCGGATGTGTGACGAACTGGATGTGAGTATAATTATCTGGGTAACCTATTCTACTGGATATTCTATTCTGGTTAAACCTTCTCTACTCGTACTGCACCCTGCTTAATAAGGGACAAGGCTATGACGAGCAATCCCTCTCGTAGAAGATCGCTGGGCTTTGTACCACCCAGTTTAATTTCCACGGTACTTATATACTGGTGCGGTAGTTTGCCCGACTGGCTAACTACCACACTCCTAGAATCGACTGTGAAATATTTCATGCGTGTTTTGGTTGCGGTGTCCGACATCGGTAATAATAAGGGTTCCCTGCTTTCTTTTCGGTCGATAATACTTCGGCGATGCCTCTGTTGTTGATAAGGTCTTCGGACGAGGATGATCACATTACCATCAGGTGGTTTGTTTCCTCGTTTATTGACTTACTATTTAAAAAAGATCTAAGAGCTGACACTGTAGCTTGGACATTGACAAAATGATCATCCCAACCCCGTAATACAGTGGCTGTCCCAAGATGAGGAGAGGAACGAAATCCATAATTTTAAGACAACTATAATACATCACGATGGCCAACTGGGGAATAGTAGTCTACTGATTATTTATTTATAAAGCCTTTATAACCGAAGCAAGTGATAAGGTAAAATTTGCAAATAATTCCAAAAAATAGATGTCTGCAGAGTTCAAAGCTATAACAGGAAACAAATATTTGGACCACTCACATTTTTTCTTTTACCACCTAACTTGAGCAATAGAAGCGAACAACTTCGTAACTATATGCCCAATATCCCGTAATCCGTACTCCATCACGCTGCTCTAGAACGGATTGATGGAGGGATTCTAGCACCTTTTATTTAATACCAATTTTATCACTTCAGTCTGCAATGGAGGCGATCACAAACTACCAAAAGACACAATCAAGGCTCGAATCGCAAAACAAGCTATTGGAACAACAGCTTACCATCCTCAGTCGGTTCATAAACATCTACCACAAACAGGAAACCCCTGCGGAAGTGAGGAAAATCGTTCAGAACTACAGCAAAAAGTTGACATTCGGTTCTAAAATTGCTTTCAAATTCAGCTCCAATGATGAAGAAGACGAAAGAAAAGCCAAAGCCCCAATGAGCACCCCGAATTTATTTTCTAAAATCAGCAGAGAAGATGTCCTTAATGCGGTCAATAATAAAACAGCAGAGGACAGGAAACATTTTCTGCTGAAGAAATCCCAAAGCGTGCATTCGGGATTGATAGCTAATAAGGCATTTCCGATGAGAGTTCTGGAAGAAAAAGCGGAAATAGAACCGAGAAGACGAGACAGCTTGCGTATCGAAACCATCGCAAACGAGTCACTGAAAGAAGTTGGTAAGAAAAACACTGGATTCTTCGCTAACACCCACGAGCAAATCAGGCAGGAAAGACTTTTCGAACAACAGCTGAAACACGATTTCGATGAAAACCTAAAAAAACTAGACGAAAAGTTATCTCCGAAAGCATCTTCGAACTTACCTCCCAAATCTCACTTAGATGATGTGAACATGTTCCAAAGTAAACGGAGCATGTCTTTAAGTTTGCATCCTATTTCAAAGCCCCAGGAATCAAAATCCAATGACAGTGGGTTCGTTACCCCGATGAGTCCGAATGACACAGACAAAGACACAGCTTCTGTTATATCTCATCCCTTAAGCGACTGTGACGTGGATATAAAGTTTGATGGACAGTTGACTAAGCTGAAACAAATAAGACCTTTGAAATGTAATGGTGGTAATATCAATGAAAATAAATAGGATAATAAAAGTTAAAAACGTGTTCTACAATAAAATGCTACTCTATTATTACTTGGCACTGATCTCTGTAGTATTTATAAATTTTGTTGGGGTTGTAGAGTTTGTACATTTAAGCGAGGGTAGAATTTATATTGTCTCGGGTGCAAGAGCAGCGAGAGTCAGTCTTGTGAGAGCTGTAGATGAGAGCGGACGTGTTTGTTCCGGCTACTGGTGACGCAACGGTTATATAACTGCCCGCGCATACATGTAGTACAGTGATTAAATTTTTGCGCTTATTGCATAGATTTGTAGTTTGTATGACGACTTTTCATTGTACGATAACAGATGGCGCCACGTAATCCTTGAACAAAGCTATTGCAGCTAAGTTTTCTACGTTGCTTATAAGGTAAATACGATAATAAAAATTCCAAGTTACATGAAAAATCAAGCTGACCGGTTGCTCGCTGTCTAGATAGTCACAAAATAAAAGTGAAAAATGTAGACAAGAATTTGCTTTTTGAGAAATAGATTAGACTAGCACAGATCGAATAGTGAAGTAATTAAACAGTCAATCATAATCTTAAAGCCTCTATGCCGCTAACCAACGTCTGGTATTTTTCTAATACCTACTTGTAAATCGTTATCTGTCATAGTTTGCTAGATAAAAGATATTTTTTTTTATAATATCTTTTAGAGTTTGCGATACGATAATTAAATGTTGCTTAGAAAAATCCATTAACCTTTGTAAAAATCTAATATCGAATGTTAGATATTAGTATATCGTAAGGATAGCAGCGATTGGTGGAGTGAAAATTATACATCGAGTTTATATTACAGAGATCGGTCATAGATTTACATTGGAGAGTACAGAAAATGCATCTGTATTCATCCTGTAGCAAGTATTGCTTGTTGGTACAGTACAGCATAGATATTTTGTTGTCATAAGTAAAACCTTTGTTTAACTCCCCGCATCAAAACCTTGCTATTCGCTTTTGTCAGGCGCTTCGTGTTTACCCCTTTTTATGTTTTATATGTCGTTTGTAGAGTTACTTAAATAGGATATATATGGATTTATCGTAATAACTACAAAAACACCTGAAACATAATTTCTGACTATCATTCTAAGTGTATTTGTATAATCATTATTAGTTTTTAATATATTAGACGTCATTATTTACAAGCAATTTGGGAAGGATTTTTATTATTGGTGGTACAAAAAATTGATTACAAAGTCCTTGAAATATCTTTTAAAATAAAAAATAAGTTGTATAAGCTGTGTTTTTACACATTGGGCATTGATAGTGATAAATCGTATCAATTTTGCGATTTTATTGAACCCCATAGAAGAATGCTTATCCCGCAGACAGTAAAAGTGTAAAGAAGTAGCATTTTAGAATTCCAATCAACTTTAAAATAAAATCGATGCTGTATTGTATATTATGACGTGAAGCGACGCGAAAACATCTTCCCCGGCGACATGTTTTTACCTGAATTATCATATTTTAGTTAAATTAATATTATAAGGCGTCAAAAATATTATCTACAATGTAAGCATACAATAAATAATTATTTACTTATTATGTTGTGTCCACTTAACAACCTTCATATTATGTAATATCTGAACAGCTTCAAATTTATCATAATAATAACATATTCTGTGTGTACATAATATTGCTGTTTTAATTTAATTGCTCTATAGTCTATGACTTTAAATAAAATGAACCAAAGAAAATATTCATATATAATTTTCAATTATTAAAGAAAATATTCATATATATATACAGTACATAATAATAGTGAAGATATTATCAATATCTTTTTTATTTATTATTAAGAACAACTAATTGATTTATCTACTTAATTTACCTAATTAAATACACAAATTGTAAAAAAAAATCATATTGATTTCCACTTCACGCTAGGGTTGTCACCGCTCACTTAATTGCGTTTAGTTTTTTGATGCAGTAACTATAAAGCTGTGTGTGTATATTCAGGATTTATATATTGTATAATTTATAAAAAAATATGATATTATAGGTTTCTCAGTATTTGAAACAACAAAAGTGAACATTATTACAGTATCTTTATTTTTATAAATGTTAATAAAGAATAACCAGAATTACCAGAAGGTAAATTATGAACAATTTAAAATTAGATTTGTGAAGGCTTAACTTTAGTTATTGTTTGTAGTTGTAAAATTAAGTAAAATAATTTATTTTCTTATTATTTATTTAGTACTTAAGATAATGCTTTACGTATACTATCTGTACGGATATGGATAATTATACACTTTTTAGAATTTATGACCAATTCCGTAAATCAAAAATATTCCCATATTATATCCCAATGAATAAATAATCCCGACTCAATTAAAATTTTACTATAAAATATTAATGGAGAAGTTGATGTACTTAGCAGATTTTCTATATTGTTATACTATAATAATGGTTACCACTTGCTTATACATAATTGGTTATTCAGATGTGTATAATTACACATCTACTGCTGTATAACTTTACAAGTAAAATTATCATTTTGAACAACCCTTAACGTCATAAACTTTCGTGTTTCACGTGTAAGGGATCTTTGGAGGATACGCAATCAAACTTCACATATTCTTAAATCATTTTAGAATAAGATATTATTTTTAACTAATTTTGTTGCCATATTTAAAAAAGGATTTTTTATCTTGCTCAATGTCTATTTTTGTGTTATTTTTTTGTGGAAATATATTTTTACGATGTTAAATTGAGGATGGCTTAGGTACCTTATTGTAAAGCAGTTATTGTGATTAAAATAAATAAAGATACAATTATTAAATGAATCTTTTATTTACATATACATATCACATATACAAGAAATATATCCAAAGGAAAAAAAACGAATGTTTACCTATCATTTAATAGATTTTAAATGCTACCATTTAAGGTTGATTTAAGATCTAGCATTAGAATAATATTACAATTATCGACCTGTACCATCCGTTAGTCACTATGGTGAACCCTAAGTAAGTTCTCTTGGAGCACAGGGATTGATGGAGCTCCTTGCACTATAAGACTCTTCGAGGTTATCCTCAAACCTTCCAACACATAGCTTTCAGTTGCCAATCATTAACAGTCTACCATTTCATACGGGAGAAGCTAGATTCTCCGGCTCTAGCTCGAGACCTTTATTACAAGGAGTAATTCCTCTCCAGCAACTCGTTAATGGGTTGAAGTCATGCACACAATAATACAATAAGGTGTTAATGACTTTCGACAATCTTCTGATAAAAGAATGCCGCCCTGTTGGCTCTTAATATGTCAACATTATGTATGTATTTTAATGGAGCATATCTGAATTCTATCCTTCAACCGATCCAGTCACTCCGGACAAACATTTTTAGTCTTAATACCATCCCCTTCCAACTACACCTTGATACGGTTCGGACGTGCCTATTATTTAAATTATCATTTTTTATTCAAGTGTGCCCTCTATCAAGCATTAACCCGATTGTGGTACGTGTTCCATAAAAAAGGTGTTTACTTTAATCTCATCTTAACTGCAACATTAATACAGTATGTACCAGTGCAATAACAAGCAACGTTGCACACACGCCCAAAGACATTGATAAAACAGAGATGCATTACAATTTAACAGTTAATTCAGTGTTACGTGCATCTCTACATCTCTCAAGTTTATTTTTAATAGTTTTTATATCCATAATTCAATGCCACGCAAACGCACAATGGCAGACGATCAGATAAACGGAGGCCACGATGAGCTGCCCCAGCATGATGGGGTAGCCCACTTTGAAGAAATGCAGGAAGGTGAACCGATAGCCGTGTTGTTCGGCCACTCCTGCGCACACAATGTTCGCGCTCGCGCCGATGAGAGTGCCATTGCCTGATTTTTAGAAGAGAAAAGGTTTCAGAAAGATCTGAACAAGTAAGGATAAATAGGTTCAAACAAAGAATTAAAAGAAAAAGAGCTGTTAGCCAGCAATAAAATAAATTTAGGTTTTTCAAATCCGTCTTGAAAAGCGGTTCACAACACAATGAAAGTGAGGTGGGTATTTTTTTATTTTATTTTCTGGTCACGGCAGGACCATGACCCATGTAACTGGGGCAAAATGTCGGTAAACACAAAAATCGTGAGTACCCGTTACAGTAAATTGTGATAATTTTCGCGATGATATAAGTTTAAAATCAGACGATATAATAATTTACCTCCCAAACACGCGCCGTACAGCAACGCCCATATCAACGGCGCCAGAGGTAGATTCAACTTTGGGTTGTTGCCTATATCCACCACCACCCTCACCATCATCGTGGTCAGCGGAATGTTGTCCACGAACCCCGATATCATACCCGATACCTGGTCTTGGGAAAAACAAGTTGATAATGCAGTTATATGATGTAGCGCGTGTTATAAAGATATTTTTATCTCAATAACCTATCATTACCTCAAAGGGTGCCAAATATCGAAAGGTCCTCTTGTCACGTTTGATTTGATGATGTAATTTTTTTAAGTGGTATAAATATTTCAAGTGGTATAAATAACATGCTGATACTTGGTCATTTAACATCACATTGCCTCTGATCCTGGTAAGGCTGAGGCCTTACTGATGAACAAGCGCGTACTTAAGCCATAGTTTCGAAAATTTTGAATGTAATTTGAATCTTCTTTCTCAGCGTACTTACTGCGTGGAACTTACTTACGTACTTACTGGTTTAAACCTAAGAGTTACGTGACGTTTAGTTTTAAGGGTTTAAAAATAAATTTACCCATAATATGACCATGATCGCTACACTAAGTCGCGCACTTTCGTCAACTGTCAGGATGAGAGCCTCCATTAGTCCTCCGATGTAGAGGATCAGCCCTAATTTGGAGAGCGCCTGAAAAATTATAGATAACAGTATTTTTATGTATAACGTGTAGAACGGCCATCTGATGGTAAACGTTTACCGTCGCCTTCGGAAATCTGCTTTACCAAAAATATCAGCGTTGTATTGTCGACAAGGAGAAAGAGTGAACTCACATATATGTAACTGGCTCTCCGGTACTGCAAACGAAAGACCTAAACACTTCACGATGTATTTTAGAAGCGTGCGACCAAACAAGGGTTCTGCCACGAGTACTGGGTGGTAGAGAATCCAACCTCTGCTGCACCACGACCAGAGACGGCTGGTTTGGACTCGAGCATGGATGGACCTCTTTATGTATATAACAAAATCTTTCGTAGCATTACGGGCATAGTAAAAGCGTTATAGTATGAAATTGTGCCTTTTACTTTGCGTTTTGTGTTCGGTTTCTGCCACGATACAGAAGTTTGCAGCAATGTACTCCAACAAAATTTACATTTGCTTCGATGAAAGAAAGCGTCTTCACTAAATTTGTATATGTAAGACATTATCATAATGTTACTTCAGTGTATATAGCTTACCATTATTAAGACCCGACCTTTCTCATTTTGAGAGGAGACCGACACTAGAATATTATTACTAGAATATTATTAGACTTAAGGTTCAGTTTTACATATAATTTTACCTCCATGAGAACAAATAAAGAAGCAAAGAACAGCAGGGTTGACCATTCCACTCGGTGCAGGATCGGCTCTAGGTCTTTGCGGTCTGCAAGCGTCAGCAGCAGAATGGCTCCGAGCAGTGCAGTTAGAGCTAGCGATACGCGATCTTGATGGAAACAAGGGAACGCAATGAAGTAGTAATAGCATAGTGTTTTCAATGTTAGTCTCTCGCACTCTCTCTCTCTGATTTGCAATGACCAACTTTTTTTCTGAAATATGTGCGTATTAAGTATTTAATTATCACTAGAAGTAAAAAATCGTGAAGAAACCTGCATAACTAGATTTCTTTATAATGTTGAAAAAGGTGTTTGGGGTGATTGGGAGAATTCCCCCTATCTACTTGGCCAACGTTGTGAACTAGGACTTCATCCCGTCTCATTCTGAACAGGTGTCCTCGGGAGATCCCGACAATTATGAGGATCTGTATATAATATGTAACACAATAACGATGCACGTAGTCCTGTTCCAGATTGTAATTATATGCGAGAGATGCCACTCAACGTTAAGTCTTTATATATTTTAACAATTGTCATGTTCAAATTTTGCATAATGTAGTTAAAAATAATTAAAAAATTGGAGTTGGCAAATCACTAAGCAACTTCTCTCCGCGATAAAAGATGTAAATTTCAGATATATCTTGTATGGGTGTTTTAAGCATCCAGCAGTCTTGCTCATTTCTTACTTCCGAATTAATTACAGTTTACAGAATTTCAGTTTAAGTTCAGTGTATCTTCTATTTATTTTGAATTTATCTTCTGTGTATCTTGAATATATGTCAAAATTCAATAAAACAAACTTACTTAGTTCTGGAATGGAGTGCAAGAAGAAAACTGTGACAACGAAGGCGATGGCCACTGTTGACTTTACCAGAAGAACCTTGTCCCGTATTTGATACTGGAATACAAGAACATACATTACTTTTTTCGTTCAATGGTAACATATCAGCAGGAAACTGCTGTTGTCACATCTGGACTGGTGCTGCCAAAAGTCGTCTATCTGCGTTGGACTCGATGAAGAGGCGTGCAAAGAGGCTCATTGGTGACCCAGATCTGGTTGAAATCAATCTGTAAAGCCTTGAGCACAGGCGCAGGGTTGCCAGCCTCTCGGTCTTCTATAGGGTACATTTTGAAGAGTGTGCGCAGGAATTGTTCGAATTAATTCCCCCATTACCGTTCCTCCATCGAAAAACTCGACGTACGGCAGTTATACACCCTTTCGTAGTGAACCTACCACCTGCAGGACGAAGCGGTTTACGTCCTCGTTTTTTATGCGCACTGCAAAGGACTGGAGATACCTGCCCGCGTCGGTGTTCCCGGTTGCCTACGATGTGGGAGCCTTCAAGAGGAGAGTGAATAGGCTGTTATAAGTTAGTGCGTTCACCACCTTAGAGTTCATCACCACTTACCATCAGGTGGGATTGTTGTCAAGCATTACCTTATTCTATGTAAAAAAAAGACACTAACACATCGGTTCTAGAAGAGAATCTGTTTTTCAAAAATATCTCACGTCCTGGGAAATCTGTGAATGGTTTAGAGAGAATCTCTTATGAAAATTTGCTGGCACGGGACTGAAAATATCTTACAACATAGTTTATGTAAAACCGAAATCAAATACGCGTAGATGGAACTTTATCTTATCATAAGTAAGTAAAGTAGGTAATTGTGGATTGATGGAATATGAAATAATTGAAAAAGTTCTTAAGTGTGCAACGTGCGTATCCCTAAAACTCATAGAAGCAACGTTATTCTCACCTTTTCTTTAAGCTCTTGGAGAGTAATTTGAAAGGTATCTTTAGGGCACGCCCGCTTGCCAGTCTCCCTGAGAGATTTCCCCAGCTGCTCGTTTAACTTGGTAATCTTACGTTCCAATCGCTCTCTGACGACCTGCACGTCTTTACTCAGACGAGGAAGCGAGTCAGCTGCTCGACGCCATATTGAAATTTGCTGTTGAAGATCTGCGGCATAGATTAATTGAACATCAATCTATTTTAAGTCAAAACAGTAAGTATTTTAAGTTTCAAATCGAGCAAAGTTATTAATTTTTCTAAAATATCATAAGCTTGTTTTGCTTTTAAGAAAATTGTTTCTTCGTTCCGAGTGTTGCTGTTATTTATAGACCACAGACCTTCATGAGGTCTATAATCTTCTAATTTCGGAGTGGCCTCTGTAAAACTGTTTACTATAGTGTGTTGATTACAAATTATAGGATGTCTATTATTAAGAGTACCTTTAAGGTTATTTTACCTTGAATCTCTCTCGGTATTTTGAGTCGTAGTCGATTAGGATCTCTAAACATGTACCTAATCTGGAATGAAGTCTGTACAGCAACTAGTAGTATCCCAAGAGACATGTGTGCTGTGAAATTTGTGAAGTTGATGCCCTGAAAATAATAAAGTCTTCAAACTTAAATATAAGTAGCCGACAAACGAGCTACGAGCCACCTGATGGTGAGTGGTCACCGTCGCTCATGGACATGAGCAACACCAAAGGCATTACTAATACGTTGTCGACCGAGAAAGAAAAAAGAAAGAAAGAAAGTAATATCGTCATGGATCGTCGATTGTATGAATTGTAGTTGTCACGAATTTTGTATTTTCATATAGCAACTACAGCACTGTCTCTGTTGGGATTATTTCTTGTATAACGATTAATATCTGTTTCAAATCGTCTGTGTATAATGAATAATACCGTCGCTCCAGCCGTTGGCAATATCTGGATGGAAAGCTAAGAAAACACCACCGAGTCTGATTAGGTGAAAAATTAAAATTATGCAGATATAGTTTTTTCAGGTAAAAGTTTATTAAACAAACTTAAATTAACTGTATGGAAATATCATGGAAATACTTGTGTATTAGATTAAAATGGAAGGGCTGGCATAATTGAATGTCACGTTAGAGTATCGCCCTGATGGTACAATAAGTCATGCTTGATACATAAAGCCCATTCAGTACCATATATATACATGCCGTATCACACCATCACCTAATAACCTAAGATCGGTTTGATAATTTTATTAGTATGGTGTGTAGTAACAGAAACTTTAAGAAAGGAAAACTATTGTGACTGAAGTTTCTAGGTCCTTTCCCTCATTGATGTCTGTTAAATCTCACTTGTTAACAATCTCTTTCCGTTACCTTAGTTTCGCCGTGGCAATAATCCATGTAATTGAATAGAAATATCCGTAAAAATATGAAGAATTTGAATACCGTTACAATGGCACTGTAAACTAAGTAAAAAAAAAAGAATAGGCTACAAAATATGTGTTCGATTTGGCTTGAGTTCAATATATGTGTAATGGTTAACATACATTGGTAGTAACGCTGTGAATACAAGTTTAAACAAATAAATAAATAAATAAATAGATGCGTAGTGTTGTCTTGTATAGATAAATAATTAGACATTTACCCAAGTATCTAGAAACTAATATTAATCTTACAGCGTGTATAACAGCCTTGTTGGAAGCAACGATGACATTAGGCGGGTCACCAACCGGTGTGGCGGTACCACCCACGTTGCTGTATATCGCCATAAACATGAGAATTGGCACCGGATCCAAGTCCATGACTTCACACAACCTGAAACACATGATAAAACTTACTTAGTAATAACGCGTTAAAATATTGTACCAAAACAAATAAATTAATATTAATATCATATCAGCATTATTATTATCATAACTGTTGGCAATATATAATCATTGACAGCAACATTACTTCTTTCATCGTGAGCTTACTACTCTGGGTAATTCTAATTGTTTTGTAACAATTTGTCTTTGTAAGTAATTAAGACGTAGCTCGGAGATAAACTAACTACTAGTGTACTAGTACCTTATCAGGAAATCCGAGACGACTCCTGCTAGAAAACTACATAGTAGCGTTCAAGAGAAAATGTTGTTAGTGCCAATCCATGAATCATATAATATTTGACTAAAATGCCAATTTCAAAAATGCACGATTGCCAGAGGCAAGTGTCTTTACGAAACTATACCTGATAGTAACTGGCGACATGAGCAGAACGGTGGTGACGTTATCTAGAAATGTGGACAGAACGGCTGTTATAGTGCAGAGAACATAGATCAAAGGCCATAGTTTTCCTTTTGTGACCTGAAAGAAAAATTATTATCACAAATCTTTACAACGGTAAAGATCGCTATGAAGCTATGGAACTCTGCAGCTGGTCTTTTGGTATTTTGTCATTGAAAGGGGGTCTAGAGAATAGTTGCACTTCTGAACGTGCAAAAATTTATTTCTCTTGAAGGAAACTTGAGGCCTCCTTACGATTTCTTTATTGTACCGGTCATAACGGAAAATCTTATAGGACTTCAAAATCATTTGAACCAAATATTGCGGAGTAAATAGGCACATCTATATTCAACTTAGTTTTACGATTTTAAACTTAGTCTTCTTTGTTTCTCTATTATAAATTAAGTAGAAGAAGCGTTGCAATACCCCACCTCAAAAGTGAAAACAGCTAAGAAGTCGAATATCCCAGTTTCTGCCATCACAGCCACCAAGATCATCATGCTAAACAAGAGCATCAGAGTTTCTGCATCCAACCAGGATATAATCTCCGGCAGCGATGGTCTTTCGCCAACCAGAGATAATGCAGCCAGAGATGTGGTTGATACGATCATGGCCGCCATTGTTCTGTTTACAACCTGAAATTCGCATAAAGAGACAGAAAGAAAAAACAGAGCGTATTTTATTGGCTGTTGCCATGGCAATATATTTTGGATAGACGAATTGCGCTAAATATTTGCATTAAATTTAGGTTAACTTGATGAGCTGAATTTGTATTTTAAACATACCTCGAAAATAATTAAAACATACAGTCCACAAAGCAGAATAACTGCATAGATGACCCCTACAGCGACATCTAGTGGGTTGACAGTGTAACTCATGGTGAACGCGATTACTTGACTGGAAGTTGAGCGTACCGCTAACGTTACGTTTTCGAAATTCGTTACGTTTAAATTGAAAATATTGTATCTTTCCTCTCCTTCATTGTAATCTTGGTCTTTGTCTTGTAAAATTATCATCCAGGGTTTGGTTATCTGCGGAAATAATTAGAAAGGAAAGGAATATAAACTAGTTTAGTTTGTTCTGTTTTTGCTATCCTACTGGTGGGCTCCCCATAGTTCATCGCGCTAATCAAGTATATGTCGACAGAAGCCACTTGTAAATATTTTCTGAAATACTTTTAAAAATGGTTGTAATTTTTTTTTCATGTTGCATATGAGAAAAAAGTTTTCATAGTGAAAATTGTTCATTGTTTATTGCCGATAAACACTAATTTCAAACATTTAGTCATTGAACCGTCTCTGATGGATTTTTATAACAGACAAAGATATAAATCTGTAGCTGAAGAGTAAGAGTTGGTTTTATCTTCTAATTCAATCTGGGAAATCTGTTTGCCATAACAAAAAAACTTTTTAGCCGTACTCACTTTATTTTCACTACCTTCTATTTTATTGTAGCGATTGTCATCAAACCAGATGATCATTTTGTCAGCATTCTTATATTCTGTTGCGTTCATTTTTATTTCAGCTTGTTTAGATATAAATGGTCCTGATACTTTTACCAAAACCCTATCATAAGTAAGCATGTCGATAGGGTAGTCTGAAAAAAAAATACTCTTATTTTTCTTTACTAATTTCAAAAAGTATAAAATTCTAAATTTTACTTAATTTTTTTCGTGGATGTTATTTTCGCCAACTGTGAATTCAGTATAACAGTCCTTTTATTATCAAATAGGTTACACCCCAAGGTTGATCCCATATGATTGCAGCTTCAAGGACGAAATTAAAAGCTAAAAAACATTTGGTTATCCTTCTATTTGATCTCCTATTCCCTAGTCCCTACTATTCTGTATCAACACGGCATAGGAATTTTTACGAATGAGTATCAAAAACTTTGTCGTTAGCAACATATAGTAAGTTTAAGAGCAGCCACAAAGACAGTAAATACAAAATTAATAAAAGTCGTCGCATTACAATACCTATGTAATTGTACAAGTTGTGGCATTAAACAATCGTTATTATTTAATATTTGCTACCAAACAAAGTGAGACGGTATTCGCCGGTTTTTAATTGAATGGTAAACGACAGTTTCGTGGTTTGGTAAACAAATCGCAAACCATAACCATCTTGTCTAGACGGTATCGAGGTACATAATGTTTGACATAACGGAATTCGGATGTAAGTAGCTCAGTCCATCTTTGCGTCCGATCCAACTGGAGATCGCTGGACTCATTTCCAGTCGGTTCAATACCAAAAGTACTCGAACATACATAAAATACGAATATACATAACAATGTTTACTTTCCCGGCATGATACACCCTCCTTCTAAAATCTACAGTGCAATATTTTTAACGAGTTTTGGTTGCATTATAGTTAACATGCTAATTCAATGCTTTTTATGGCTGGAAATACAGCACATGGGTGGTGATGACCCATACCTTGTTGTGGTCTGTCTCGTATAGTTATTATTGTAGATTAGTAATTATTGAAGAGATCAAAGAAAACACTGTCTCCATAACAAAAGAATCGATAAGCAAGAAAAGATAAAGTCTCTGTTTCTGCACTCAGTTATTGTATACCCCGTAATAGATTTAAATGACAAGAAGGTTAGAGCTGAACTTTCTTATCGACACAAAAAATTAGCAATTGTTTCTAGTGTAGATACTATTTGTACCCGTTTTTGTCAGTTGCAAAACTCGCATCGGCGAAAATATTGTTTACTAGTTTCCTCTAAATAAACTCACACTTAACGTCACCAGAAGTCACCGCTGTATTCCTAATTACTTCTTTTTTCTCATTGTACGTCAAGAAAACTGCTGTGAAGAACATCCAGCATCCGAGTAATAGCGTCATTTTGATGTAGTACCTTGTCTTTGTTGCCTGGAATATAATAACATGTGTAGTTTTTTAATATTTAAGCAATAATTATACACGCTCTGATAGAAAAATTGCGCCACTGTAGTAGAATTGATATTTATTATCTTTAAATCCAACAAGGCTATGTAAAATGGCTTTCTATAAACATGCGTCAGTTTTTCTTCGCGGTCAAGTAAAAATTTTCATCAATGTACCGAGTAAGTGAAGTGTAGTACATCATCACTGCATGGATAGGTACAAGTTCCAGTGACCTCCGAAATAATAAATCTGGCACCATTGCTGCGTTCAGTTAAAACTATTTTGCTCGAAAGTTTCCTACTCAAAGCTAAATATTAATGTGTGAGAAACAATTCTTAATGTTGAAAGTCACATCCTAGTATAATCTTCGCAAATGAAAACCTACCTTTTTTGGTCTTTCATCAACTACTGAGTTATTAGGTCTGGAACAAACAACAGAGCATCGATAAAACATTAGGACTCACTTTGTGTGAATTCAGTTCAACTTAAGGTCTTAAACTCAAGTGTCCTGGTTATAAATGGGGCAGATATCGAATCTCTGATGATCATGATTTCGCTCAGATCATTTTAAAGTTCACTTTGTGTAACGTACGAAAGGCCCCACTCCAAGTTCTAGGTTAGACAGAATATGCGACAGTTTTAAAATTTGGTCTCGGGTCTTTGTTGTTGCCGCTGTTCGAGGTACCAGGAAGTAATAAAGAATCTGTTCCGAATCTTTTACTGAGCTTACCTTTACCTTCTTTTGCCTCTTACATGGAGGAACGTGGACTAAGCAGGCATTAGAAACCTCGATCAACTAGTCTAATGTCTTATTACAAATTTTGATATTCTGAAGATTCCATTGTTATATGAGTATTTATAATTTAATTATCAGTTATACTGGTAACATTTAAGGAGGCCGACTCGAAGAAACTGTGCGAAGGTTTTAAGCGTTTCAAAGATTTTGCATAACGTAGACTCAGGCTAGGCACCTGCAAATGAGCTTTCTATGTTGTGGACTTAATCGTTTTCAAAAGAGATCCAAGCACCGTCCTCACTTTTTCATTTCGTTTTGATAATTTTTATCTTTACATCTTCCCGGTCAAGAAGTAAAAGCCGTCTAACAGCAGATACGCAGACAGTCAGACGGACGGATGGAGGGTGTGATGATACGTTAGGCTACATCTATTTCCCATCAGGTTGGATTGTAGTCAACCATTGACTTATAACATGTCCAAAAAAAAGATAAACAGAAACGAGAATGATTATGTAAGGATTCCGTTTTTTCACTGGATTTATGTCAATAATTAATAAGGTATTACAAGTATTTACCTTTTACATTGCACGGGACCGCCGGAAGATTCTGCAAAATCTCCATGTTCCCCCGAATTCCCATTAGATATCTCGACATCTTTTGCTTTATTTAACGCATCTAAAGTTAATATTTTTCTGTTATCTTCATTACTTCGTTTCGCTCTTTGGATTTCCTTGTCATCTGTAAAAAAAGAGTTCATAAGCTTTCAATTATAATATTATCGTCGAGGATATTTACAATTGTTAACTGGTAGTACGATTTATGTATTAGTATCGATAGAAAGAAAATTAAAAATATGTCCAATAAACATGAGTACCTATTTCACTTACAAACATTTCTTAATTATACTGAATTAATGGTAACCCTTCCTGGCGTTGCTACAGAAATCCTACGCATTACGTTTACAAATGTTATTCATTTTTATCAAACGATAGCTTCATGTTTTCCACATTTATCATTATATAAGAAGTCGATTTTCGTTGTCCTATGATTTAAAAGCAATAAATATTTCTTTCAATATCTGCAGAAAGTTGGCCAAAACATTGTTTACTGTTCTCTTGATGTTCATACTAAATCTTATTCCCTATTCCACGGAATCAGATCCATATCCCGGGATGAACGTAATACTATATTATGTACCAATAATATTCTTCATCAAGATGCCAAGTAAATATCTTTATTGGTTTCCGCCTGATACGTGCACAGAGATAGGTAGACAGAAAGAGAAAAAAAATGGTGGAGGAGCAGTGAGAGAGAGAAGTATGAAGTGGAAGATTGTAAACTCTATAATATTTTTTTCCTTTACTGTAGAGAATATTAACATGTATGTGTTTTAGCCATGAACGCGTCGGTGCATACACTTATATATTTTATTAATTTAATAGAGAACGAGCAATTAAATACAAGCGATAAAAACTGTTATCTTTATAATAACAGATTATCCACACATTGTTCATGGACTAATTACATTTAAAACCTAATGTTTTTATTACCATCTCAAACTTGATAACAAATGCTTTATAATTTTTTTTTTTAATTTATCTAAAAATCTAAACCAATAAATAAAATTGGAGTTTCTGTTTGTAATATTAAAATAAACACTTTTTACTACATGCATATGAATATATATACATATGTAGTACATATATCAAAATAACATTTTTTACAATTTTTGTCTGTCTGTTTGTTCCGGCTAATCTCTGAAACGGCTGGACCGATATTGACGAGGCTTTCACGGGCAAGTAGCTGATGTAATAAGGTGTAACTTAGGCTACTTTAATTTGTACTAAATAAGTTTTTGGTTTAATTCCACGTGGACGAATTCGCGGGCACAGCTAGTCTTACATAAATTTAAAATTAAAAGTATCCTAAATATTATCGATTTTAGGGAAACGGAGTTATTGAAAATATGGTATAATTAGTTCTCACACAAGTAGTTTCATTACAATGAACGAAAGCAAGCAACCAAGTTACTGAAGGTCAATGCTAGATGATGTCATATTGTGAAACTATTTTCTAGCATGTATTACATGTGTTACCATGGGCGTGTATCTTGTATGTGTTATATCTTACCTAAGAAATATTTGAGTGGTCCGATCATTCAATTTACAATTTTCCATATTGAGTATGTTTATGACCTAAGCTTACTTTACAATGTAACACATCTTGGTGTATATGCTTTTACGGTAAGTATAAATTTATTGATAAATATTTCCTTATTTTAGACTATGCGAAGTCCAAAGTAATTGGATGTTACGACCTAATACGGTGCGAGAAGATCGTTTTTTCTTTGTACGACAAATAAACATCTATATTTTTATTTATTTCAAAATTGATATATGAAAAATAGATTTGGCAGGCCCCGAGTTTGTGAGCATGACAAAGCATCGCGCGTAACAGATGTACATACTTATATGATTAAGATAAAAATAGAAAACAATGAGGAACACATCAATAAACCAGACATGTATTATATGTAATTGTCTTTACAACAATAATTATGTCTCAATGAATAAACAACACCTGCAAAATAAAAAAAAATATTTTGCTTCAGTCGTTTCAAATATACTAAGTTAAGGTGGGTTGTTGAGGCCAATAACCATACAATTCAAAAATAATTTAAACTAAAAATCGCAATTAGAATTAACCCACTAACACACAGGCATCTTAACGTATCTGTGGAGGTCCGGCGTATACAACATAAACTTGTTTTAGTATGGGTTGTGTGGGATGATTGGTCAACTCTAATGTTGAACACGTTTATGGAATTCGAAGGCTCCTGGCACATCTTAACTAGAGCTAATACGATAATAACCAGGGTTAATGGTTTAACATATTCTCGCATAGCGAAGCACGACAGCGTTGCAGATTTTTAGCGTCATTTAGCGGTTACGCTTGTGAAGATCGCTTACCACTATTAAAAATGTTACCTATTTTTATTTGTTTGATTCACGATGAGAATGTATAACTCGATCAGAAACTTCAAAAAAGTCAATTACGGCTATACTAATTAATTACTTGCTTACATAAGCATTTTATAAATCATTATAGCGAAAAAAATTACCAAATTAAGCAGCAGATGAACTCTGTAAATGTAATAGAGTTGTATATAAATATTTAATATATAAATATTTGTATATATATATATATATATATATATATATATATATTCTTCTCTTTCTTCGTTAAATATAGGTTCACGACCTGTAAAACCTACCCAATTCCTCACACCGTTTCCTTAAAGGCTCCAGCGAGGGGTCGTATTTCACTTCCTCGGGTAGACCCATCCATAGCTGGACAGCGTCAGCAGATAATTCTCCGCACGAGACCAGGGAGTATCTGCTGCGGCTGAACTCCTGGTTGGAATCTCTGCCCCGGAGCCTCAACAACGACAGGAATCTGTCCATGGCTCATGAAGTTCAGAGCATTTGGAATTTACGAACCTGGAAAGGTAAAAACGCGTCTCTATAATGATTTTTATTCATGAGGACATAATTCGAGAACCCATTTGCGTTAGGATTGTCAATTTTCATTAAAATTGATAAGTTACTTAAACGTACAAGGATTGTAAATGTTTTATAAGTGTTTATTTGGGATTCATGTGTTCACATAATTTAATAACATACGTAAAGACACTATGACAGCAATCAGATAATTCAAGATTATAACCGAGTTCGGCGTAAAGGTGTTTTTTATAGTACGAAACGCAGGGTGTGAATATTTTCTTAAATTTCGTTCTATTAGAGCATTTATGATTATATGTATGTATGTATGTATATAAACATTACATATTTTTTATAACGAAAGTACGGCACAATACAATATCTTCCGTTGTGTATCTATCTATTAGCCTTTTATAGTCCACTGCTGGACCAACGTCTAACGTCACTAGTTTCGATCAGTTATCACAGATCCTTTACATGCCGTGACATGCCGTACATTTATTGCCGTGATTTAATGTTGCTTGGAATTATGGATCTCGTAAATTGCAAACATCAAAATAATTCTACGCAATACTTAATTAATATATTTTATTTACCAACTTGAATTTGAACGAAAGCTATATTATTCCAAAATGTTATTTCTGTAGGTATATGCCATTATCTATAGTGATAATAATATCTTTGACAGAGAGTAATCTGTACATCAAATTTTTTTCTATTTTTTATGTAGGTAGACTTTTTATCGTTTTAAGAGGTCTCGACATATTTTTTTTAGTATATGTCTGTCCGTCTGTACACGTTTAACATAAAAAGCATTGTACAAATTTAGATATTTCCTAGCATGTCTGAAAATTAGTATAAGCTTCCTTTTCATACCGGGAAATAGATCGGTTCCCGCGGATTTTCCAAAGCGACGCATTTCAAATCGTACATTGAGCTCGTGGACTGTTGTTAACGTGATAGATACAAAAGTTTTTTTTAATTTTTCTTTAATTTTGGTGTTCTGTCATTTTATAAATTGTGCTCATAAGTTTTAAAAATTATCGCATTAGCGTGTCGTAAATTGGCCATGATAACCATTTTATTTAGGCTTGATAAGAGTCCACGCAAACTATCTTTACAATGTGGGTGTAAAATACTTTCGCTGTCAATGTTGTATTAAATGATAATTTTAATAAGACCGCAGATGTGCAAATGTTTAAGTCGAAGCCTGGATTCTGTAACTTACACGGCAGGCTTTCAATTAAGCGGAAACTAGAGAAGACGGAAAAATATTTCGTAAATAAATAACAGGAAAATAAATCCGTCTATAAGCGAGAATATTGTCCGTATACCAATCAAATTGAAAGCCTTATGCTTTCGTTTAGGTTTTCTAGTAAATTATCAGTATGAATTTTCAACTCGGCAGATTCGAAGATATGAAAGGTAATAAATTTTTGTCAAGATCTTTAAAATTTAGCAGTTTAAAAGTATATATATTATATATATTATACTATTTATATAGTTCATAATGAGGCCCTTTCAATTTCTTTTAACTTTTTCTACCCATTAAGACAAGTTAGCATGTACCGGATAAACAACACATACGAGTAATATTGTACATTGTAAAGTTGGTTTCTAATGTCGTCAAACTGTTATTTTCAGAAATACTGTAATTCTTATTTTAATCGAATTTTTATGACTTTGTATCGTCCAGCTCAACTATTTATAAATGGTCTATTTATATATTAATATTCTCGAATACAAAGACCGGTCTCCTATATTTTGTTGTTATTGGAACGATGTAATAGGTCTCCTCAGAGCGAAACCATTAGGTATTGCACAGGTACATAAATATTGCAACTGATGATAAATTATAAATGCTTAATAACGGCAGAACAGGGAGAATGGCCAAGTTCCATATCTTCATGGTATGGGAAATAATTCATGGACAGCGCCATCTAGCAAAGCAATAAGTAAGATGTAATTTATTTACCTGCAATATCGACTATATGTATATATTTTCTGCTTGTGATGCGACTGGCATGTGTCAACCACAGCGCGCGACATGAGACTAAATTGAAATACAATGATATTGTAGTATTTACCATATGACTCGCTCTACAATTAAGTTCACAGATAATAAAAAAGCGATGTTATAGTTGCCAGTTTGTTGTTTGATTTGTGTCATACGGACATATACATAATATCTAAATTTCGCTTCAATAATACGAGTGATCATATGCGTTTATACTCTGCACATCACACTTGTTTTTCTCATCATGTTTATAAATATTTCTTATTTTGATAGCAATGATGACATCGTTATGTTGAGTTCATTTTTTTGTTCTAGCAACACGGAGAGTGATATAAGACAGTATTTGCACTTGATGCTTGACATTGAAACGTGTGCCCACACGTGCAGTTTGTTGTCATTGTTATATTTATTTATAGTTCGTGACGAAGATATTACAAGATAGAAGATATTATGCCCTATAGATGAGAACCGAGTGTCGCCAGTATGTCCCTACCACGTGCCGCAACACACATATGCAAATCAAAAAATGCAATAGATATCAATTATCACATATCAGTACGTCATTGCGCGGTACGCAATCAAATAAACACTGTATTATTTCTAGTATAAAGTCCATTTAACGTTCACCGTTTTTGTTACGCACACACATAGAAACAATATTTTGTCGCTGTGCTGTTAAAACTTGTGTGCTGAGACACATAGTAGAAGTGAAACTCCAAAGGACAAGTGGAAACTCAGTGACAGAAAAAATCCTTACACCCCGTCTATGTAGAAGTTTCACTTCAAAACATTTATTTTACATAATAAGCAATAGCTTAATCAAAAGATTGCCTTAAATATTAAATTGTCGATATTTGAATTTATAATTACTTTTATGTAATGATACGAAATAAAACGAAAGATTTTTTATTACAATTCAACGTGCACTGTATTTGCAAGTTCGGTTCCTCCCAACTTCATTAATAACTACAATTTTTCATTGCCTTTTCTACATACAGAATATCAAATACATATCTTAATTTTGTTTGAAAATATAATAATTTTTTAGACACAACACAAATTGCGGGTCAAATTTAACATGCAGTATATTATACCAAAAAGAAAGTATGAAATTTTAGAATACGTTTAATTATTAAAAATAGTAAAAATACAAGTTTTTGTAAAGACTAAAATCACTAACTTCTCCTTCCAGTAAAAGACAGGTATGTTCCAGACTCAATCACCTGTAGTGGACAACACTTATTCATGTGTGCATACATACAAATATGTTTTGAAAAAAACAATTCAAGTTTACTATTGTAGGTACTTACTACTTTAAGTAGTTGATAATATTTAGATAAGTTAGAAAACTGAAAACAGGCAATGACAATTTAGAGTCAATTCAAACTAGGGGGAAAAAAAATTGCGAATTTAGCGATAAATATAACATTTTAATTAATAAAATGATATTTAAATATCAACCCCAATCAATTAAAATGGAGTTGATTATACCGAATATATTAGTTGTAAGTGACAGTTACACTACACAAACGCAATAAAAAAAAACAAACCACAATATAACATTTGGTTATTATACCATAAAAATCTTTTTACAAGATAATATTGTCGTTAACCTATAATAGATAATTTTGGGTACCTTGTCTCTAGGACAAAGGGCATGGACGAAGTATGAAGCGGCCGTGCCACTCGACACACTAATTATTCGAAATATCTATATTCAATGTATTAATTGCTTTCTTTACACACTAAGTTTGTAATTTAAGAATTACTTAACAAGCAATGTATTATATATAAAAATAGTAAAAGCGACAGGGTACTACGAAAACAATGATAGCGTAATAAAAGGATAAAATATTCATTTATTTGTTGTCATATGAGAAATACAATAAAATTATTGTACTGAAATGTCCTAAGTGATTCCAGTAAAGTTTGTTGTTTGGCTTCGATTTATGCTGGAAACCATTGAACAACACGGCATTTCAATGTTTGTACAACGACGGTTTGACTCAAACTAACTATAAGTACCGGCCGTTTCCTTGTGATGTGAACATTTTGAACATGTCGCAGAGACACGGACACGCCCCCTTGCTACTTCTCCTCTATTTAATATTTCTGTGATTGGTGTTTATGATTTTGGCCGTATTGGGGCAGCCTAGAATTCTTCCCCCAATCCCATACTATCAGAACGGGGTGTCGTAAGAGGCGACATAGCCGGCCTTCTTGGTGTCAGGTCTTGGCGTAAGTAGGAGGTAATATCAGTATTATTATTAAGTCATCAGTATCATTACTGGTATTATTAGCTTTCCGTGAAGCATGCCTGGCTAGCTACCACCCTCCCGCTTGAGTCAACCGCCAAACGATTCGTCGTGTTCCGGCTGGGGGCTTGAGAGCCAGTACTTTCTTTCTTATCTTCTTCTCATTTCCTGGCCGACAACGCATCGGTGATACCTTTGGTATTGCTGATGTCCACGGGCGACAGTGACCATTTACCATCAGGTGGCTCGACTGTTCATTTGTCGGCTATTAGCATAAAAAATACAGGAATGAAACTATGACCGTTAACTATATTATCACATACTGCCGCCGATTGCAAGTAATTACTATTTTGCTTTCAAGCTGCCTCATCTGAAATGAAATCAATAAATCGACAAATACAGGTATTACATATATGACATACTTTTCCTGTTTCTATCTTCCAGTTAAGAAATATGTATTTAGAAACTTCGATTGAGTGATGCAAATTTACCTTCATTGTCTCATTGAAACATAATTTAAACGTCACACAGTAAATAATGCTTTAGCTTTTTTTGCTTTACCTTTTTGCTCTTGTCTTTCCGAATAATTCAAAAACTGATACTTTTTCATGACTTCAATTTATGAGACTGAGTCAAATATAAAAATTGGAGTACATTACTAATTAATCACCGAAATTTTGTGTTTAATTTCTTTTTCTGTTGTCATAATTAATGATAATAATGTTATTTATTTATTACTTTATGTTATTTATTTATTACTGGTATTGTTATTTTTCTGTGAAGCCTGCCTGGGTAGCTCCCACCCTCCTGCTTTTGTTATCAGCCAAACGACTTGACGTGTTTCGGCCGAAGGCTTGAAAGCAGCTTAGCCTCGAGAATGGTGTGGTAAACGATGAAAACTTAATAATCCCTTGATATTAAAAAAACGTCTTCTTAAAGATTCTCTATTTATATTAAAGTTTCATAATTTACATTTTCCTTGATTATGTAATTAAAAATAATAATTAATAATTGTTAATTATTTAACTTAGTATAGGATTAATATAAAATAAAGAATAGTCAATAAGTAACATTGTTTTTAATATTAAATATATCAAATTTATAAAACTTTATACCTACTATAAAATAATTTACACAATTATATCTGCTGAACAAATACGCATATTTACATTTTAAGTATTTTAATTAACATTGACCGATGCCAAGAACGGAAATTTTGATTGTATTTCAAGAAAAAATAAACATAGCTTTTCGCACATCTTACAAATGACGTTTCTACATCTATTGCATTGATATTTCCAATGAAATACACATGTATGTATCTATGTGTGTATATTCAATATCTAAATACATCTTTACAATAACTAAATTAGTATTCATTTATTTTGCAACAATCCCCGAACGCAATGCGTGATGAAGTATACTTTTAGATATACGTAGTTCCGCCCTCCCTCTTACGAAGGAAACATAACTTTATCTGTATATTATAAAGCAAGAGGGCGAATTTTGTGAGTTGTGAAAGGGTAATTTGAAAGATGGACACAGGCTAAATATCGCCTGTACATAAAATATATATATAATTGTCCAACTCGAACAAAGTGCAGGCTGGCTGCTAGTGGTAATTAAAAGTATTATACCAACAGACATGCTAACTCCAACAGTTGTTTCACAATGAAACGAATACATTGCAATTCCTCGCCTATTCTCTATTGCGTCTTTTTTATCAAAAACAGTCCTAAAAGTTCACAAAAAGCTTATTCTACACAACAATACATGTATACTAAATAATACCAGTACTTTAAGTCCATAAAACTTATTCATTTTTATTTCTTTAAAATTATTGTATCTAGCCACTATGGACGGATTTTATATACATTTTAAAGGAAAAACCATGGAAATGTGTCTTCTGGGACACGACAAACCGTTTAGAAAATCATTATTAAGTATTAATAATTAGCAAAGATAATTTACCGCCAGTAACGGCCGTGTAACACTTTAAAATACTTAATTACTTGTATAAAACAAAACTACGCAGTTTGTACTGTCTTATTAGCTTATTAAATATCTATACTTAGACTGATTAGGTACATTTTTAAAGTTTAGGTATATTTAGTTATTAAAAATTTCAAGAATAATTCTAAACTGATATCATCGCGGATATTGTACATTTTAACTACAATAGGTACTTACGATTTTAATATTTTTTACCGATACTTCAACCCAATCACATGGATCATGATCACATCTAGCACGCAGTGGAGGGGAGAAACTTTTGATAGTTGACACTTGACAGACACTAATGACAGATCAGCCTGTGAACTTTACCTAAGTAAACAGTTTTTTTTTTCTTCCTTCCACCGCAGTCTCGCCGTGACCGCAGTCCATGTAATAAAGTCGAAAAATCGGTAACAAAATTAAAAAATCATGATTATTCCTTATATTTAAAATGTATTATTACAACTCACTAGGAGTTTTTAATAGAAACGTTTAGTTTAACGTCTTCTTTATCACCAATATATGTATGCACGTCTTGAGTACTGCGTCTTAGTCTTCATTTAATTAAAATTATCAATAATCAGAATAACCCTAATGTACGAAGTATACTTTAAATTAAGATTTCTCTAGTAATATTAATTACAATAATTTTTCATTAATAAAAACTTAAATTTAATTAGTTAATAATTAATAGATGTGGGCAAAAACATTCCGAACAAAAATATTACGTAAAACCAAACTTTATTTTAAATTTATGTATGTACATATTTCTTATTAAAAATAAATGGGTTTTTTATAACATATAAAAACCCTTTACACAGAAACAAAAGTAACAGTAAAGTCATAAATTTAATAAATGACGGTGTAAAAATATTCCTGAAAATATTTTTCACTTTATACTAATTTAAACACATTTAAATGGAAATGTATATATTATTTACTGTAAAAAACGTTTTCCTAAAAATAAATAAATAATAAATTCCATTTCTTATATAATTCGAAACCGCGATTTATGTTAACAACGGTTTTATTTTTAACAAGTTCAAATTCGAAAATGGAATCGAATTTGGTGCAAACCCATTTTAGTTGTTACTGTTGAAATCGAAGCAAACGCTCTTTCGAACGAGAGCTCAAATGGAAACTAAATTTGTTTAACCATTTAGTACAAAACAAATAATTCTTAGTATAATTTTTATGCAATAATTAAATTAAATATTTTTTTAATTACTAATATAATATTGCCTTTTAACTTTAACAGGTTCTCATGATTTTTGAATCTTATACCGACGTTTCAACCCAATTCCGCCACGGTCACGGCGCGATTGTTCCATAATTATGTCATTAGCTCGTTATTAGCATCCATGTTATTAGCTCGAAATCTTTATAAAATACAAAATTCGTGAGTACCCGTTAAAAAGAGTCATAGATAAAATGTATAAAGTCTGTGATGGTAAAAGCTTAAGCTTTTCCTTTCATCTACATTAAAGCCGATTAATTCGTTCTTAAATTCAGTTACATAATTTAAATCAATTATATGCCAAAATAAAATTACTATTATTGTAATACCCGTGTATACTCATTAAGTACATGGTACTTAAAATACTTCGAATAAATAAGAATATTTTAAAATGTACAATTGAAAAATTAATCACAATAAAATGTTGTAAAAGAAATTTCATGTTAACACGTACACACTTATGCAGGTTGTATGAAATATACATATTTGCGGCAATTGTAAATTATTATACTCGTACAAAAAACCGGAAGTTACATATAAAATATTTGGATTTTTTTTTTGAAATAATATTTATAATAACTTTTGTATCTAGAGTATATCATAATATATCAATATTGATATTGTCGCTGCGCTTGCCAATTTCCATTTGTGCATTTTTTTAATTGTCGATTTTTTATATTATGAATATATAGTCCGTTATATTATGAATATATCAATAAAAACCTTTTCGTAATAATCAAACTAGAAACGAATAAAATAATCAAACGATCACAACATATATGAAACAATTTAAACTAATTTCCAGTTTGAATATTACAAAAAGGATTTAACTGACAACATGTCATAATAAAACGGAAATTATTTTAAGAGCAAAAAATTAAAATATGTACTGGCAAGCGCAGCAACGATATATAACTTAATAATTTATTTAATACTAAAAATCCGGCCATAATCCGGATAACCGGCTTTAGAAAACCAGAAATTATCAGGTTAACTAATAATAACTCCACCCGAAACAACTGTTATTTAATTTCATCAGGCAATTTAAAATAATTTTTACTTCATAAACCCAAATCGTCCTCGTTTTTTTATCTGGTTCGAATCTCACAAAAATCCTTACTACTTACTAAAGATAATAGTGTTAATAGTTTATTTATAATTATGTATTGATAAATTAATTTATTCGCGTTTTCATCATTGAAATCAACACTTCAAAATCTAACTATACCTGGACATGGTATCAGCACTTATTAAATCGTAATTGTTAAGAATCCTTAAGGTGAAAATATCGTAATTCGGCAATTTTGTGACGTAGTAATATTTCCGCTATTTACGTTCAGTTCATGCAGTATTATATCGTAGATGTATCTATGGCGATGTGCGATTACGTTACCTTGTCGTAAATCAAACTTTCACCGACCTTCGGAAATGCCAAAATGGCTTCAAACCTCGCAGATGTAGTTAAAGCTACTGGGCTATTTGTAATTCTATCCAGTCCGTAACCGCGTGAGTGAAGTAACACGCGTTTATGGCCTAAAAAAACACTCTAATTTCCAAGATCTTTCTCAAAACGTACCAAATTTTAATAATTTATCTAAAATTACATGTTCTTTGATAGTTTCCGGCTGACCCAAGGTACGTAAAGTGTCAGCGTCTGTGCCCAAGTTAAGTGGCTCTGTCAGTGCCAAGTGAACACACAGTGGCACAGAAGCAGGTATCCCGAAGCGACTATGAGGTGGCCGATCATAACCGGGAAGCCCACTTTGAAGAATTGCATGAAGGAGAATCGATAACCGTGCTGTTCGGCCACTCCTGCGCAGACGACGTTTGCGCTCGCGCCGATAAGCGTACCGTTCCCTGTAAAATTGAAGACACCATATTTTTTTCAATAAAAGACTATTAAAAAGTAGGAAAATCTCAAACCCAACCAGAAATTCAGTTTAATTATAAATCAAACAAAATTTACACCCCCAAAGTAATTCAGACACAGAATTTCAGTTAATAAATAAGTCTCCGTTTTCAAGCCGATGAAAAATAACTTCCAACACATGAGAATATTTTTCAAGAAGTCATGGGTAGTTGGATCGATCGAACAAATCGATCAATCCCTTAACGGCATATTTGATAATAAAACGGCGGTCGGTATTCTCGTAATCATTAACAATTTCAAAAACTTTCAATTAACATAATAAAGGTTGAGGAGAAAATAAAATTGTTATCTATTCATTAAGCAGGAATTGAGCTAGTAACTTCATGAAAAATATACTATAGTTAATGCATTTGCAAAGGTCTGAGGTAAAGACGCAGTTAAAAGACTGTTTAATATTTACAGTACGGTATATTTCTACAACACAATGCACAAAAACCAGGAAAAAACAGAAATTTTGGGAAACTGCGCTGCTATTAGTGTTGCCATCGTGATACTCTAAATGTGTTAATATTAGTGTTTTGCGTCGCCTACAGCATTTAAATTTCTAGTTCTTTTATTAGAGTTTTATAAACAGAATGTCCTTACCTCCCAAACAAGCGCCAAAAGACAGTGCCCATATGAGTGGTGCCATTGGTAGGTTTAGATTGGGGTTCGACCCCAACGCGATAACAATCCTTACCATCATAGTGGTCAGCGGTATGTTGTCGACGAACGCTGACGTCACACCTGATACCTGAAATCAAATGAAATGTGTTTCAACTCTTTGCTTTATTGGATTACCAAAGGATAATGCGAATAATCATAATGGACCAGTGACTTGCTATTTCTTCTATATCCTTCAAATGAGAGGGATTGAATAGCCTATAGGGCAAAGACAGGTGCCAGTGTACTTCAGTACTTAAATCACCTTTGACAACATCATGAAGGAGTGTGTTGTGTGCAGGTTCTATCAAAATATTGTCTGTCTCCGAAGTAAGTGACAATTAACTCGACTCGAATTCAGATTACCCAGGTGGGAAGATTCGCGCCAGTATTTCAAAGGAAGGTGCCATTGAACCACTTCATTATCCCTTTTCCTAATTGTGACGGTGAATAAAATTATTTTGCATCCAAAAGTATAGGTCACCAGGAAAACAGATCACTTTCCAGAGATTGATTACTCTTGCTTATTGACATCACATCAGAACCCGAAAGAAGAAAATAGCATGTAAATTATAACCATTTACCCATAACATCAGCAGTAGAGCAACTGCAAGCCTCGCCTTCTCATCCACTCCCAGGATCACGGACTCCGTGAGACCACCAATGAATTCTATCAGCCCTAGCTTCGAGAGAGCCTGGAATTTTTTTTATAATGAATGTGAGCTATTAAAATGTGCAAAAGGAAGGTATTACAAAAAAAAAATTGTCTAAGGTTATAGAGGAAGCTTTAAGGTTAAATCAATATTTTAAATATCTTCGTATAAAGTGAATTAAATAGTCTCAATCAAGAGGGTAGACACACAGCGTGGAGGTGGAGAAACGTGTTCTATAATGAATACTAATTAACATTATTTACTTCTGTATATGACTTAAAATTTTATTAAAACGAAATTAAACGATAACGAGTGACTGAAAGCAAATCATCCAAAAGTCCATTTATGAAAGAGATGATTTTTTGCATTACCAGTTAGTAAGCCTTATTTTTCAAATTTAGCAGAAACTGTACAAAACCTGAAAACGAGAGAGAACGTGCAAATATCCTCAAAACGTAAAGTACACGTGAACTGTAAACAGTTTATACTACAACTTACTTCCATAAGAACAAATAACGATGCAAAGAACAGTAGAGTAGACCACTCCACTCGGTGCAATATCGGCTCCAGATCTTCGCGGTCTGCCAGCGTCAGCAGCAGAATGGCTCCGAGCAGCGCTGTCCATCCTAGAGAAACTCGATCTGGAAGTACAATAAGACATTCAGAGCTTTTATCAGGTGTTGATATTTGGCTATGCTGATTAACTCTGCTTATTTACGTTATTAAATTAAAACATTTGTTATTATCAAATGTATATTTTTTTATTTTTACTGTAATGAGTAATCACTATTTTTGTTTACGTGTATTCAGGATTTATAAATAATCTGTGAATTAGACTCATCATCGCTAAATATATCTGGTGTTTTAAAGCAAATACCTATTAAATAAAATTTAAAATGACAAAAATGTACTGCAATTTTATAAAGAAAATGTATGACAATTTTGAACCAGTAAATGATTCATTAATTAATTAAATACTCACTCAATTCAGGAATGGAATGCAAGAAGAAAACGGTAACTACAAAGCTGATGGCGATGGTGGATTTGAATAGCAGCATCTTATCGCGGATTTTGTACTGGAAATAAAAATTATATGATAAATGAATATTATCTTATTTCAATTGATGTAATTGACTGAGAAACCGTCATGTTATATAAATTCTGTTATTGAGAACAATAATAAAGAAAGTTGTTTATATTAGTCCTTAGGGGACCGGCAACGGACTTGGCTATTGTATTATTAACATCATATGATCATATGATTATCATATGACATGTATATCATGTTATTTAATAATACTATTATCTACTCGAATCTTCTTTGACTACAAAATTCTAGAAGTAATAAGAAATAGCTTATTTATATATATATATATATATATATAGTCTGTATTGTAACAGCGATTTCTATATCATAACAAACATAAGTAATAAAACAAAGGATAGTGTTATCGCTTTAATTTAAAACGATTTCTTACAAATAAATACATTATATTATCTATTATTATTATTTTATTACAAAATGCAAGCTCCTTAATTTAGTTTAAATGATAATTCAATTCAGCTCCAACGGCCAAATAGTAGCTTAAGCAAAGAATTAATTAATGATTGTACCTTTTGCTTCAATTCTTCAAGAGTGCTCTGGAAGGTGTCCTTGGGACAGCCTCTTTTGTTGCTTTCCTTGATCATGGTCTCTAACTGCAGGTTTAGTTTAATCATTTTTCTTTCAAGTCTTTCCCTGACCACATGTTGGTCCTTTGTCAACTGTGGAAGAGACTCTATCGCTCTTCGCCAAATCGATATCTGATGTCTCAGATCTAGAATTATATAAGTAACTTATGAAGTAAGGTAATAACATGTAATATAAAACTGAGTAATTTATTTATTTTATAAAACATACAAAATTTTAATATAATATTCACTTGGTTGTCTTATCATCGACCTTAAAACCTATTAAAAGCTTTAATCAGAGAATTAATAACATATGTAAATCGGTACTTCGCGAAATGCTCTGTTACTAAATTAGTATTATTATACTTTGCAACAATTTATATGGTATGTATGTTGATATATGTATATGGTATGTTAGAAAACATCTTGTTGTGTCTGTTTCTTCTTCTGTTTTTCCTTCTTAGAGCTAAAATACTAATGGACCTTACATAAAATACGCACAAAATTGTTTCAAGAAGTACTTACAACTTTCGTTGTTTTGTCTTACCCTGTATCTCTCTAGGGACACTCAGTCTCAGTTTGTTGGTGTCCCTGTATATGTATCTCAGCTGCAAATAGGTCTGTACGCACACAACTAGAATGCCCAGAGTCATGTGCATCGTGAAGTTGGTGAAGTTGATACCCTGGAAAGAGAAGAGAGAATACTTTTTTGTAATCTGAACAATGTGGAGATAAAAAGGCTAGACATTACAGTAAATCATTTTTAATACTAGAACAACGATTTTAAAACGGATTCTCTTACTGGTCATACTTTTTATTTAACCGTTTTATTTATTTACGTGTCTGATGATAACGCATCATAAAAAAATATAAATGAAATACCAAGAATATCAATAACTAAAACTTACAGCTTGCACTACATTCTTGTTGGACGCAATGATAACATTGGGCGGGTCACCCACAGGCGTCGCCGTACCACCAATATTGCTAAATAGCACCATAGACATGAGGATCGGCACTGGGTCCAGGTCCATTACTTCGCAGAGTCTGCAAGAAACGAATGAACACTTTTTTTTACCTATAATATGTCGATGTTTACCTATGTACATCACACCTGATGGTAGACGACGATGTAGCCTTAGGCGGTACTGCATCAACTCACAAAACGCCTATTCACTCTTACCTTTAAGTCATCCACAATGTAATAGGATGGAAACAGCGTGGCGAGAACAGAACAGAAGAACAGAACATTCCAATACCTCGCGGTACGCATTATAAATAACGAAAGAAAACGCATCGATTACACATATGAAGTAAATACGACTCGTAATATTCTTGAAAGTAGCGGACTTCGTTCAGAAAACACAATTTTAACATTATCTCTGTCGTAGCCAATGCATTAGTGATGAGTTTTATTAAACTTCTATTCATCCATCCATTATCTTTTAAAGGTGCAGTAGTTAACAAAGTAACTGTCTTAATTGGTATAATTTTGACCACGTGAATCTCCTGTACGCCTAAGATACTTACCACTATACCCGTTTTTAAGCTTAAAGTTGAAGTTTAGACGAAAAGACGGACCAACTGAATTTGGTGATATGAACACAGCACTTCGGAAATACTTCAGAAGAGCTTCACTATCCCGATGGTGTTATGATGAAAGCATGTAAACATTTTTCAATCCAGCGAATTTAGATCCAACGACCATTGGTGTTGTCGGTATACCTGATTGTAACGGGAGTCATTAGAAGCACAGTGGTTACGTTGTCCAGGAACGTAGAGAGCAGCGCTGTGATGATGCATAGCAAAGTGATAAGAGGCCACAGCTTGCCTTTCGTTACCTGTAAATTATAACATTCTTGGTACAAGCTACACATACTTGATAGGTATATATTATTTGGTTTTGTCTTTATTAAAATGATAATATTTAGTACTGCACTCTTTATGAGTAATGTATGCAAATATTAAACCAGTTTCTGTTGGGTATTATAACACAATAAAATTTATGTAACTATGTAATTAATGGTCGTTTCCCTCTCTTCAGTTAAGGGTAGCGATAAAATTGAACGAGAATAATTACAATTAAAGTCATAAAGTATTGTCATTAACATGAGACATATTTTTATGGAGTAATAATAATATTATTACTTTGTAGGTAAATTAGGTATAGCATTATTATTCTGTTATATTAATCTAACGCAAAAGTGTCATTTGTGTTAACTGACAAAAATACATTATTTTATTTTATGTACTTATAAAATAGATAAAAAAATATATCGTTACACCTAAGCAATTCACAATGAACTACGAGTGCATATTAAGTATGTAAACGATGTGTAAACTGTTGTAAGCATTGTAAATATTTTCAAATTATGTGCATATTAGAAATTATTATTTTTTTAATCCTTTAAGGAAAAACATGTTATATCATATACTTTTTGAATGCGTTTTAACGAAGACTAGATAGGTGAATAGTCGTCTACTAATTAAAAAGTGAGTTAATGAACAAATAAATAAATAATTGCTCACACACACGCTGGCGCATTAGAATTCCCTGTGTTACGGTTGGCATAAATATACAGAAATCATAAACATAAACCCAATTGTTAGAAAAGGGGCCTTATCATCCGGAAGTACCCTAACCGGATCCAATATCGCTGAGCCCGTACGTCCGAACCACCACGTCGTGGGAGTGTAAAATCTGCGCATCAGCATTTCGATACGTGGGCACATCATTCAGAGTTCTAACGTTGTCTCTAGATCACTACTTTATGATTCATTTGTAATAATTCAAATTGTACCATTCAATTTTGAATTAAATAGTTTTAGAGATTTCGGTCTTTCTATTTCTCACTGCAGCCGCACGTATATAATTCAATGACAAATATTTATGTATCTATATACATATCTTTATCCAGGTCGGGATCTGAAACTGTTATACCCTTCTTCAGCACGAACTGCGCTGCGGGGTTGTTTTGAAATTTACAAATAATTTCAATTTATTTAATTTGTAATACCAATTACCCAATCCGGAGTAAACATAACTTTTAAAAATGGCAATCAATTCCATAGCTATTAAGTTACTATAACTTAATCACTGTGCGTGATTTAAAATTTACAGTATAACGTGATTTTACTTATACTCAATTTAATTTACCCTTCAAACAAAAATGTAACAGGGTCCGATATGCATATGAAATATTGTTTTATAAATTTTAATGTAGACGAACGATGAATGAAGGCTTAGAGGCCAAAAGGCCAAAGCCATCTTCGGGTGGTGTTTAGTGGGTAAGCCCCTAGGTTTTAGTCCCACATAACTCCCGCGCTTTTCCGGAGGGTAGCCCTTTTTCCAATTGTCTGGGCGCAAAACAAAAAAAAAAACGAATGATGACATTTTACTATTCTGTGAAAATTTCCATAGACTATTTACTATGCTTAAAAATATAAGGAAGGTGTACGAAAAGACAGCGTAGGCTCGGTGAAAGGGTTGTTTTCTGTACAGAGCCATAATAAAAACAAACATTGAATAACTCGGAGTGCAATTAATGATGTTACAATTGTTACCTGCTATGCTATACATATGTCTACTATATGTCTACCTACCGGTAAAGTGCAATAATCGCTACACTAAAAACTCTAACTTTATTGTGCAAGAGATACTGTCAACGATAGGGCTTGAGTACAGTAGAACACAGGGTTAATTCCGACAAGCTCAAAGTTGTGAGTCGAATCGTTTTGGTATGAACCCATTTCAATTTGTACTCATGGAATCGAACTAAACGCACGATCGATCGAATGGTGGCTCAAACGAAACTAACTTTGATAATTAAGTGTAAAATTGTATTTAGTGTGAACGTCAGATACTTGACATTTGTAATATAGTCACAAAATAAGTTTTTTTTTTATTGTACATAATAATTAAAATATATAATATACTCGTATTACGGTCAAATGTAACATCGATTTGCGAATTGTATTGGTATCTATCGTTTCAGAAGCAAGCCAACTTTAAACACGTGCATGGATATACTGTGTAATGCATATATTTTTGTGGTAATAACTAAGAGATGGAAGTTTTAAATAGAGAATTATATATATATTTACTACTCTTCAATTGATATATATATATGTTACTATCAAGAAATCTATGATTTTAACCCTCCAACAGTGCATATCGGCGACGCAATAAAAGATGACCATAGTTGTTTATTTTAAAGTTAATCGACTTTACAAATCATAGTTAACATACATTGACAAGTTAATTATTGCTGCTATAAACAATTTATTCATAGTATGAGGCAACGTTCTTTGCTAACACATAAGTTACATAAATATATATGGGAGTATAATTTCTAAGTACCGCACTCGTTCACTGATTGTACCCAAATCATTATGTCAGCCATAAAATCGATTACCAGGTTTTATCAAAACATAGTTTGACTCGTTTGTTAGTGTATTGTGTATAGCTGATTATAATCAAGCCAGCCTTTGGCCCGTCTACTTGTTTACCGACTATTAACAAACCATCGTTTGGCCCGTGTATTCGTTTTCCGGTTATTATCTATACGTCATCTGGCCGGTCAGCTCGTTTGCCAAAAAATATATTTGATAATTGTTTGGCGTTGCTGAAGCTACCAATGAACTGGCGATAACCAGTGCCAACCAACTAAGAGCGTATAAGTGTGTTGGTAATGCAATTTATTGTTGTTTAATTACGTTACTGTTCCAGACTGCTGTTATCAAATCAAATCCTTTATTTGTGCAATTAAAGATAACTCTGTGTAATAGAGGGCGAACGATAGCTTTATAGTTTTTATTTGTTTTACATGTTATGTCGTATTAAGAATCCTAGACAATCCATGAATTTGTAACAGAAACAAAGAATAAAACATTTATTACCTAACATATTATCTAACCTGAATTCATCCTAAAGCGGACGCCTGTGGGCGTGGCGTACAGGCGAGCTTGTAAGTGTGCGTGAATGTGCATGATTGTGTATGAGGAAAATATATTTAAACCGTACCTAGAGTTTGTACCAAAGTGGTCGAATACATTTAGTTGAGTCCAGAAATTCTGTCGAAAACACTATATTTAAACTCACCTCGAACGTGAAAACGGCGAGGAAATCAAACATCCCAGTCTCCGCCATGATGGCTACGAGTAGCATCATGCTGAATAACAGTAGTAGTGTCTCCATGTCCAGCCAGGAGACCAGCTGCGGTAGTGTCGGGCGCTCGCCAACTATCGCTAGGGTTGCTAGTGATGTTGTGGATACCAACATAGCGGCCATCGTACGGTTTATCACCTATAGTAAAAACATTTTGGATGAAACTTTAATATTTAAATTATTGGGTCACCTACATATATCCTGAATGAATGACATTATGTCTGTCCTGTGACAGGCCCCTGGGCTCTATACTATGAGCTTTAATTGCAATGTCTCTTATGTATGATATGCATGGTAGTTAGATTAGGTTAGATTTTTTTTATAGCGGCTTTAGTGAGTAAGAGTCTGTATATCAAAATTAAGTTAGATTGCCTACGTACCACTCTTATTCCAAAATCCAATGTGAAATAACTTAATGTTGTTGTGTTAGATAGCCATGAAAAAAAGCAGATTCGCCGCATTTCAACGCAACGCGTCGTCAATACCTTTGTTGTTATGAATAATCATGAACATTGCTGATAAGTTATCATTACGTGGCCTCTTCGTTTATTTGCCGGCTATGTTATTGGATTAAATTAGCTAGAATATATTTAATTTACCAAACATCACAGGGAGTACATCGATGTCAATATCCAGGCGAATATGGTTCTTTGATGAGGCGGCATATAAATTTGACGGCGTTTGCGCGGCATATGTGTCGGTATTCTAACGGAAAGTTTAAATAAACTTATGAAACTGGGCCTATTAATACAATTTTTGTTTTGGCTTCTTGTACTCCTGTCAAACAATCCTTAGAAAGGAGTTTTCGTTGAACTGAATATACAATTGAAAGATTTCTTTTTGGTTTTAGTATTAGTGCGTCAACAAAAAAGTTCCCTCAGAAAGGGATCTTCCCTAATCTGAACTTAGTGTAACTAATTTTTATCTTGTTTGTTTTGTAATGTAATGTACTATTAGTATTAATATAGGATGTACAATGTTATAGTGATGGAATAAATATATTTTGCTGTTTTGTTTTTTAATTGATTTAGTTTTTTATTTATTCGCAAAATAGTTGTCACAATAAAGCTAAATATTTTAGGCTATAAATAATTCTAAATATTTTCATTCATTTATTCTGGTAGAATTTAAAGTTCATATATCCTTCCTATATAACGAATTCCTACAGCGGTGACATCGCGTTAACCGATAAGAGTTGCCACACATGCTAAATGAGCCAACAACTGTTCATAAATATGATTTATACACATATAAACAACACTCAATACAAGCTAGTACCTTTTCATCGAAGTCTGCTTCTACTAAGACTCACCTCGAAAATAATTAGCACATATAGCCCGCATAGCAGCAAACACGCGTAGATCACGCCGCTGCTGACATCTAGCGGATTCAACGTGTAGTTCATCGTGAATGGCACTGTCTGCAATGTCGTGGTCCTCATTCTAAGAGCGTATACGCTTGTACGGTTCGATTCCGTCAGGTTCGACGCGAGGCTAATGATAGAAGATCTTCGCTCGCCTTTGTTGAAGTCCAAATCTTCGTCTACTTGCAAGATGATTGTCCAAAGACTGGACGCCTGTAGAAATAAATTTGAAATTAACGTTTCATTTGAAATACTGTTTTACAACTTTTTAGAAGACTCGAAATTTTATCTCGCTCCCTTTTTCTCATATTAGGGTTTACAAGATTTGTGCTATATTATATTATTTAGCTATATTAGAACTTACAGAACCTCCGACTGTGATAGACTTGTATTCTAGCGGTTTTCAGCCGTTTTTTCAGGTCAGTTTATTAAAGCATTTGAAGTTACTTTACGAGTATGCGCCCTTCCATATCTCTCCGGAGTATCACATTGTTTAATACTAAACAAACACTTATAGGAAGTTCTTTTGTAGCTCTAGTTTAATTTTCTAGGTTATCTTACATTCATTATCTTCTATTATGTAACTTGCGTGAATTAACTCGAGCACGATTGCGTATCTCAATGTTTATTGCATATAAAGACAAGCATAATAAAAAGAGCGTAAATTTATAAGCTTCAACTAACTTTTTTAGTTACTACACGTGTTTCATTAATATCTCCGTCGATATCGCCATTTTTCAATGTCCACTTTTCTAACCAGACGACCATTTTGTGCGAACTATTCAATTCCGACGAATTCATCTTTGCCTCAGCTTGCTCGGTTACAAACGGACCTGATAGCTTCACTTTTACCGTTAGCCTGCTATCAGTAACGTTCAAGATGTACACTGAAATAGTTTTACAACTTCAATTTAATTTAGTTTTAATCAAGTTTTGGGTAATTTAGTTAATATTACTAATAGTATTTTCCTACAATGATTTAACATCAACAACAACATGAAAAAAGTAAAGCTCTTCTTCAAGTATATAAATAAATAATTCTTACATGTATAGTAGTGTAATCTGCAGTACATAATTAGGCAATTTTATAATAAAAGCTTTACCATAACTTTCGAATGTCAAACTACGTCTATTACTTACTTTTGACTTCTCCAGGGTTCACAGACGAGTTCCTTACCACCTCTTCTTTTTCATTGTACAAGAGAAAGACCAGGGTAAAGAAGATCCAACAGGCCAAGAGTAGCGTCATCTTTATGTAATGTCTTGCGAGCACCAACTAAAACGAAACATGCTTCTTAATATTCGACTATATCTTTGTCATTATTACGAATTTCATTTATATTTTCCTTGTAATGTTTGGTACTAGTAAGTTATTAGCTGTGTTGTATTATGTAGTAGACCTGCATGTAATAGGCGTGATATTTAGTAGCTACTGCAACCAATGAACATCTTAAATTAGGAGGAATAAAATGAGCTTCATATTTTGAATTAACCACATCATTTTTGACGACCCCGTACTCGGTTGGTGCCTGCCGAATGAGAGGTTCCTGTTCCGATTTCACTTGTGTGCTAGATAAATGTTTGTTCTCGGACATGGACGTTTCTGTTGCCATAAATGTGTATGTTCATGCCACCCGCCACCCAGGGAATACAAAGTTATTATATTAATTCCACATCACTTTTAGGCTTATTTTCATAAATTTATTGTATTATAAAAACAAAAGCATTCATTTTAATTCATTTCATTATTAGAACAATTTTTTTATTATATTACTGACCTTAAAATTAAGCATTTACCTTCAAGAAAGCATTTGTATTGATAGCAATTACCTTGTCTGGTACATATTGTTGGCAATACAAATAGATAAATATATACACACCTTTGATGTTTTTTTTGGAATAGATCCGCACTCCAAACTGAAACAAAAAAAAATATTGTGCCGGTAATAAGTTTTTCTCACCAAATCACTTTTCCTTTAGAGTCTACTGGAATAAATTTTGAATTAGGAATAAGCAGGGCACTTGTATGAACTGTTTGATATATGTATATTTTTCCCTCTATTTGTTATTATGTGTACTATATCAATAAAAAAACCAAATTACATACATTGTATTTATTTGGATGCTTGCATTTCACTCTGAAGTTTGAATTCATCACAAATTTTTGCTCCAACGCCTAATTATACTAAATTAATTTATCTTTAAGTCTCCCTCTTCATTATCATTATCATTATCATTACAACTTATAATTGTCATAATGCTGGGCTCAGATATCATCTCATAATGAGATTTAAAAACCATAGTTCACCACACAGATCAAGTGCGGGTTGGCAGATTTCCAATAACTTATTAATTCTCCTTAATAATTTGCTAGTTTGAAATTATTTGTGAGCAGTATAAAAAAAATTCTATGTACGAAACGAAAATATTTATAAGAAAAGTTTAACTCAGCCGCAGTAAATATACCTACTTCTTTCACATATCAATTACTGAAATGCTAGAAATTGACTTACCCATACTCATCCTTCTTTGGATCCTGGATCTCCACTTCATGAGTCTTACCGTCAATGTATGGCACATCTTCAGCTACCCGAACGTTATTATTCAGATGTGGCGCAGACTTAACCAGCGGTAGACGTTTGGTCTCTGGTCCGTTCTTTACTTTGAGCGGAACGTTTTCTGCCTTACCTGTTGGCCAAAACTATACTATAAGCTCCGATGGACTTGATGAATTTCCTTAAAATTTATGAAGATTAACTCAGCCACAACTCTATAAGCCCTATGAAATATTATACTTTTGTTAATATTTCAGAGAAATCCCAAATAATTAAGATTTAGTTAGATTACCTTTAGTGGTACCTAAGCTTGAATCTTGACTTGAGAATATTCAGATATAAAATAAGTCTTATAGGTAAGGAGTAGATACTTGGTCAGAATTACTCAATGATTCCGTATACCAGCTTGTCATTGGTGAAGTTGCTCCAACAATATACTTTAACTGCAGGTCCTAAATATTTGGAAACTTTTTTTGCACTTCTGAATCTCATACTTCAGCCCAGGTGATGCAAAGCATTGTACCTTAACCACGAGACCTAAGTACATGCTGATTTTTAATTAGTTTTGTTGATTATTATGTCAGTTTGATTTCGAACACCAAATTCTGGCGCTGCACCTATATTAATATCCAAAGAGAAGTGTTTTGGGATTATTGTCGTTCTGAAGTTGAAATAAATGAGATATTCTGCCTCAAAGACTATGGCTTAATACTATGGTATATCATATACAATCACAACTTAATTTTATTGGTAATATTTTTATAATAATTAATGTATTTCCACAAGTTACCGAAATGTCACATGACAGAGTGTAATATAGGTACCTAGACAGGGTAACAATTCGCCGATGTCGAAATTCAAAATCAATTTGGCACTTATGTTAATAAATGGGATGTTTCGATGAATTCGATTTTCGTTATCGCTAATAAAATGTTACATTGTCTACGCCCCTTGATAACCCAACGATTTATGTCAATAGTAACCGTAAGTAACGTAAGTAGTGACTTACAATATTGCAATTTTCCAGTTTAAAATGTTGTCGGGTGTTATTTAAAAACCTATAAATCAAACAAGTACAAACAGTAAGAACTGATAAGCGGTGAACGATAAAAAGCGTGCCAAGTGACAATCGGATTTTGTTCTAACGATTATATACGAAAAAACCATCTCTATAATATGTTTAGTATTTTAATGCACTTCATTTTCGGTTGTTATATCCTTTGACAGAGGCCAATGACAGAGGCCAAGATTAAGCTCATCACAACTGAAAAATAAATATTGGACGACTTTACACGTCCTAAGGTTCAAACCCCTGTTAAGTGCGAATCTCAGTGGAAGTTAAATTTCCAATTGATGCTTATATTCTCACTAGTTATATATCGACGTCGCAAATTTGCAATCACAGATTACATTTCTCACTGACTGGGTGTCATAGCTAACCATACTTAATCTTATAAGATAATCAACTGTATAACATAGTTACACATTTGTATAATATTAAAATAGGTCACTTACAGTTTTTAGTTTTGCAGATCTCTTGCAGGTAAGCATAATTTGCACATGACTATACGAATGATATATTCCAAACTTTTCTGCTCCAAGTTACATAATTTAATTCAATGGAAAACCCTCAAGGTCAATTATACCGGTCTATTGTCCCTGCGATCTTGGTCTTCTGAGTCATGAGTACTTAATGATACGAATTTTATAATTCTCGCAGAACAATTATACTTTCTTAATAATCTGTGTTCTATGACTGTTTTTTATTGATGGCCAGTGAACGAGTGGACTTTCATGATGGCAAGCAGTCAGCGTCACCGGATCAGAAAAACCCGCATTTAAGGTGGCGCTTCTACACTAAAATCGAAAAACGTCAAAGATCTTTCACGGTTGATTACGAGAAAGGTGGTGTCTAGTCGGGATTATGTTGGATACACAGCTCGGCGTTCTCCGAAAGAAGAGATTTGACCTCACCACCTCGTTATCTATTAATCATCAGGATGGAAAACGAGCACCACTACAAGTTCACGGATGATTGGAGTCCTTTATAACTCATAATTTACATGCTTATACGAGCAATTTAAGAAAACTAGATATGAACAATTGCAAAACTATCACGTGCATTAGTTATCCACATTTAACTTAATAAGTTTAATTTGGCTTCGAACCGTCAGCGGCCCAGTGCACGGCACCGGTCACTCTTCGTGCAGCAGTGCAGATCGATACTAAAACTACATACTTCTGAGAAATTTTCTTTCCATGCGAAGACATACCAAGTCGCTATGGTGACAATATTTTTTGTTCATAGATGTTGATTGTTTGTGATGTCTCATATATGATTGTGCCATACGCTATAAAGGGGTTCCTACTGCAGATCTGTGTGGACGCTTATAATTCTGTTTGTTTATTTATCTTCGACAGGAAATATTGACGTCATCAGCGTTTTGTAGGCAATTAACACATTGATAGCAACAGTCCATTTATATCCGAAGAGAGGCACATATTTACATCCGCTCAGAAGTCAATGCCCACTGGTACGAAATGTTATTAAACTAAACCAAGTTCTTTGGGCATGTTGTGAAAGATAAATTAAGTTACTGCTGTTTGAAGTGCCTATTTTAATTTCTTATTTAGGTGTTTTGTAAACAACACAGTTTTGTTTTTTATTTAAAATACTTTCTGACCCTATTTTCTTTGTTAATTACGTTACAGAAAATAATATTTGACATCTATTTTCTTAAAATGCAAAGAAAAACCCATTTTTACCAGGCTACGATTTTACAAAAGTACAGTCATAATTTTGGCTGTTATATATGTAGTTATTCATGTAGGTAGGTATGTATGTATGTTCATTACGCTCCCTCATAACTTCTAAACTACATATCATAATTTGATAAATGAAGTATCGTTTGAGCATCTTGATATTCCTCTAGTCATAGGCTATGTGACGTCACTTATGCACATGGCGGTCTCTAGAGGACAAAGTCATGAATTAAAAAAGTGTTTTTAATTTTTAATTTAAATACTATTAACACATCATCATGAACCTATCTGAAGACAAAAGCCAATTAACTGGAGCTGAGACATCAATATTGAAGTTCATATGTAAATATTATACGCCAATCATTATTTGAATATCAATTTGAATTGCATTTGGTTGGGTAATGATAATGCTAACAATTATTATGTACATAATATAAAAACAAAACAGTTTAGTGCCATTTTTTTCATCTGTTTGTCAACCGATTTTAATTTTTTTGTCCTGTTTGAAACCCTATTAAGTGATTATGGGCGAATTCGAACGCAAGGCACAAATTGAAATAAATATACGTACACAACTATTATGGTTATGTACATAATTATGACGAAAAAACAGACCCCTTATCATCACTTACGTGTCTCTGTGTGTTCGTGTGTCGCTGGCTTAATTTCTGTTCATTTATTGGAAGATGATTTAAATTTGGTAGTGTTATGAATAAATGTTTGGATTCGATCTTCGCCCGGAGACAGACACATTATGCGTCTCGATAATTTGTGATCTCAATCTACATTGTAACTGTGAAATCTGAGTGTGTGAGTGTATATATTTTTGTTTTTTATTTTATCATTGTTTATAAATACAGACAAAGTTTATCTTCCGATAACAATTGTAATCAGGGTAGCCATAATAAAACAATTATTTTACAAAGTAAAGTTTAGCAACATCAGAATTTTCTATACTAAATGTTATATATTCAAATGTACGATGCATACCGTTTGACAGACATCGCACTGCCTAAACCATTAAATATGAATACATTGTAAAATAAACATAATATTTATTGCCAAACGCATTTCTCATATTTTACTAATCATTTAATTTAAAAATAATATTACAACCTGTGCAAACTCAAGTGAGGTCGCGTGTATTGTATAATATATTATCACGCAATGTAGGAGATATTTTTGTACACCCTGCTAAACAGCGGAGTTACCAACACCAGGGGGCCGTTGTCCCCCTCGAGTGTAACGCCCGGGCAAGGAGGTTTCCCTCGAGCCCCGTATTCCCTCACGTAAGCCGGCGCCCCCTAGCGGGGCTGCACGCCATGTAGAGAGACTTTTGGTAGATAGGAGATTTTTTTTTGTCAAAAGCCGATAAACAAGCTGACCGGCCACTTGCTGGATGTAGGAACCGACATCCAGGGAAATCCTAAATACACTCAATTTTTTTTAACAAAGACATCACCAATGTTTTGTCGATCAAGGGGAAGGTAGACGAATCAAATTCAAATTCGAAATCATTTATATATTTTGATATTCTGTAAATTCACTTATGCACGTTATTTTTTGCCGCTTCGAAAAGGTTATTTAACATTAAGGAGAATAAAATTGCGAAAGAATGTCTTTTTAAATCAACATGTGCCAATTATAAAGTCAGTTTTAGCCCACGCAAAATCGGTTGCGACAATATTATTTCCAGGCGTCCTTGTCATTTATATATTCATCTATACTATAGTATCTTTTACCTACGAGTTTTGCTTTAATACGTCATCTAAAAGTACCAATAGGTAAAAATCACATATCAACTTTAGAAATCAAATTATGCCTATTTCATGTTACTACTCGTACATATTTAAATCGTATAAATATTATGTACACTATTAATGTATTGAAAGGCTTCGTTAAGTACATTCATTTCTTTAAAAAAAATCGTGTAACGTCTTACACGACTTTATTTTTATATATAGCTCTAATTGCTCTTTTATTCAATACAAATACTGATTCATTGTCAGTCGCTTTACCCCACATTAGGATACTATAAGACATTAAGACTATGAAAATAGACAGAATAAACAAGTCTTTCTCAACGCCCGTAAACTGTTATATCTCATACAGATCTACTTAGTTTACTTGCGAGAACCGATTCTTGTATTAATGGCTCTTCGACATAGCATTAGAAACACGTTATAAATGTAACGGTTGATTCGCATAACTGCGTAACGTATATCTGATAGTTTGTGCAACTGGCTCCATAGATTACCGACCATAACTTGAAGTTTCAAAGCCAAAACTATGGTCATCCCTTTTGAAGGCGACACATAACAGACCCCCCTTTGTGTGACACTTTCATAGTATTAGTCTACGAACTGTATTGTAAATTGAAATTGATTCAACTTCATTTTATCTCCCGCTCGTATATTTTGCTTACAAGTGTACTGCATCTATAGATAATAAGGAATGGTAGGTATAATGCATGAAGGCCCCGGGTTCGATAACCGGTCACGGCAGCCATTTGCAATGCAGATGTGCACAAGCATATTTAATGCGTTGTAGTGTTGCACTGTAATAATGGAAATACATACGGGCAATATTAAAATGTAAACATCTTTAAACATATTTAACAGATGACTTTTGATATATATGCAATACAATAATAAAAAAAATATAAGGTTAAGAAAGCAAAAAGTTACTTTATAGACAAAAAGAATAGATGCAGTAAAGATATAAAAAGTTTGGATCATACCGGAATCCAGAATGTTGTAGTACCTACTGATTTTCATGCAACCTGACGATTCGAACTACTTATATATATATATACTGTATACCATATTTATATATATAATCATTTGTACATGTGTGAGCTAGTGAGCTTTGGAACCACCTTTGAGCTCATATTCACACTACATTGGTATTCGTATTGTGGAAACAATGGCCTAAAACTAGAATAGGGTTCAATAGGATATGCTTAGTCAATCAGACTTTTGGCAAGTTCTCATTTTATTTTTATTAAAATGATCTGTATTTGTATACATATATAACAAAGCAGCGTCTCCCATGCCAGCTGGTAGATGCTATCTTAAAATTTTAACTAAGTACGTAGTTCATTATGGAAAAGTCTGATCGTAGTATTGAAAGTATGATCAAAAGATCGACAATTTTATTGTGGTTACTTTTCATGAAATGGCCATTTGTTGTTTGGCAATGTCTATATTTCACTGACGATTTTCATCAACATTTTAGTTACTGATATTTCACATAAACCTATTATGTGGGTTTGGTAGAATTTACTCAGTAAATTAATACCAGCATAAGACCTCCACTCCCCTTTATATGGTTTGGTGACGGTAAATTTGTCATAACATCTATGTTACGCAAATATTTATAGGTGTATTCTTGTGACTACACAAGTAGGTACACGCATGTGACGTAATTTTCGAATACACTCAATATATAAGTTGTAATGCCCTACTGTGGACTAGTAAAAGTGAGTTTATCATGTTTGGTTGGTATTGTGACGAAATCCAACGGCTGATGTTTTTCACCGAACTGCTAGCGATTAGGTCCACTCATTAATATATCGTGAATGCAAACGATGCATTAGGTGTTACAAGAAGCGGATATTATGTTCATTTTACTTTAGCTAATTAAATAACTTTATTAATGAATAGTTGCTCTAGTTAAAAATTTACATTTACATTTCATGATTATTTTATGTAAATAGCGGACACACGCGCAGACGAGCCATCTGACACATCGCCCGTGGACATCAGTAATACCAAAGGCGTCGCTGATGCTTTGTCGGCTAAAAAAGAATAGAGAAGGAAGAAACTACTAGCTCTCAAGCCCTAGCCGGGAAACGACGAGACGTTGGCGGCTGACTCAAGCAACTCAAAGGTCGTAGCTAGCTAGACAGGCTTTACGGAGAGATAATAATACCAGTAATAATATTAATGAATTAATAATAATATTGATAATATAATCATTACACACAAACCCTACCACCATCAGGCCGGCTTCTGTCACCTCTTATGACACCTTGTTCTGCCCAAATGTCAATATAAAATTGGTGTACACGGATATACTTAATTTCTTATAAATCATTGTTTGAAATACACACATTCTGTCACTACGCCGCAGGCCGTCGTATAGCCTGTTCTTTTCTTAATATAATTAAGCATTTAAATAAAATAGGAGCTAGTAAGCGATCAAACGCGGAGATTACGGCGCCACTGGTTTCTTACTGAACTACCCGTGTAATAGTTTTATAGATACAACACAAACATCAATAGTTGACCAACGGGCGGTCATGCCACCTGTTGGTACGTGGCCACCGCCGTCCATGGACGTCTGTAACTCCAACAGCTGAACAATGGCTGTCTGTCAGTCACAATTTTTTTCTTCATTCGTTTTAATGTATAATAAATATTGATATGTTTCACATGAACCTAATTACTGCGTTTCCTGATGTATATGGGCATATATAAAAAAATACAATTCAAAAAAGTTTCATGATAACAAGTAAGTAAAGTATAAGAAATAGAAATAAGATTTTTTTTTTAATTTTGTTTAAGCTATGGATTGAAATAGTTCGTTTAAGGTAAACTGCTTTAAAATTTCCACAGATAATATTCGTTATACGGTATTCAATTTATGTGATGGTAGTATTCCTTTGACTTCACACAAGGTCAATGTTCAATCTCATTACCATGATTTTTACTTTTGTTTGTATTTGTAGGGTTCCTATATAAATATGTTACACTTTAGGGTTCCCTTTTGACATGTTATGTATGAAACCTTAATTATAAACAAAACGGAATCGCATTGTAAGGAGAATCGATATCGTTTATCGAAACCTGAGTACGACTTTGGAAGATAACTAACTGGACATTACGAGCAGCGACCGGGTTTCGTAGAATTATTACCTTCCAACGTAAACCCATCCACCTACTTTACAGACTAAAGTTAGTTTAAAATGCAGATACAAGTGTAAACGGAATATTGTTTGCGATTTTCCTTATGCTCCTACAACAATACTTCATTGTTTTGCATAAGCAGAAATAGCGTTCAACATTGCACGTCAGAGCAAATAGCACGATAAAATACTAAGTAAATTAGGTAACTAAGTAATTAATATGTACATTTGAATATATGTATATTTAAATGAGATATATTTATATAGTTTAATTAAATTCGTACTTATTATACAACTGTTACGAGCTCTAACAATAACATATTTTTTGAAAATTGAATATAGATAGATATCCTTTATTATTAATATACAAATGGAGGCAGCATACATACATACAACTCACTTTTAAATCTTTAAATTATTAATATTTACAATAGTGATGTTGTGGATATGAAATTTCAGATGTGGATATGGATGTATGAATAATATTTTATAAGTTTCGGATGCGATTACGGACATAAAATTATTTCAGATTATGCGATTGTTTTGGATAATTTCGGTTATGGATAGTAACATTTAAACTTTCTGTCTAGGTATTATTTGGTATTATAATAACGGAAAAAAAATCGAAAATACCTTAAAAATTTAATAATAAAAACTGCCTGAAGATTCTAAAGGTTCAGACAGCGAAAACTGGTTACGTTCGGTACATTTTTATTCAGTTCGGATATATGTTTATTTCGAATATCATATAGATTGATAGATATAGATTCATAACAACCTTGATTTACAACGTCTATAAATTAGCGTAAAATGCTTTAATTATATTATATACTAGTTCGTCCGCGTGGAATTTAACAAAAAAGTTATTTAGTTGAAATAAAAGTAGCCTAAGTTATTCCTTATGACATCAACTACCTGCCAGTGTAACTCCCGTCAAAATCGGTCCAGCCGTTTCAGAGATTAGCCGGAACAAACAGACAGACAGACAAAAATTGTAAAAATGTTATTTTGGTATCGTATATAAATTCATATACATGTAGTAAAAAGCGGTTATTTTAATATTACAAACAGACACTCCAATTTTATTTTTTAGTATAGATTATGCTTCTTTCACATCCTCACTCTACTATACTGTAGTGCTAGAAAATTATATCAGAATTAAATCCACCCATTATAGACCCTTTCTAAAGTTTGTACAGTACCTAAAGACTAAAAATAAACTAAATTACCTCCTAAGTAATGTAATCTGGTTTAGTTTGTACTAATATGTAGTGATGGTAGATTGTCCAGCGACCGTTTTCACGTAGTCTATCTACGATTTTCAACTTTTCAATCTGTCATTAACAATAAATGCTTTTCTAATCTATCGATAAGTGTATTTCTAATCTATTGATAAGATAATAGGCGTATCTATATTATTGTATAACCAATAATATAACAGGATAATAATAGGAAAGTGTGGCGGTAATCGTATTATGAAATCGTATAGATCGTATTATGAAAATACTTTATAATTAATTTCAATAAACTTAGAAGATAAGTCTTGATGTAATTTGTAATGTCAAGTCACTATTTTCCGATTTTGAGCGATAACCGAACACCCTCGTAAGTAAAACTGACAGGGATCTAACAAATAAACAAATAAATTAGATAAGTAAGATATTTAAAAGTAATTATTTTTTCTACAAATATTTAAACTTTAAGATGAATGCACAATATATTAAAATGTCATGTAATAGTTAGTTCACTCACACCACAGAATAGAAAGAAGACGGATGACAGCCGACAGACAGGCACTTGTCATCACTCTGGTACTCGGTACGTACATACACTGCATAAATGCGTTATGTTTTTTGGAATTCTAATAGAAGACGACGTCTTTAACATTAACAATCCATTGATTAACATAAACAAACAATAGTTATATCATATTAGTTTTTGGTTGTAATATTGTAGAAATATTTAAGTAATTGTTTTTCAATTGTGTGCTAAATATTACGATTATTCACAGTAACGACACAAATGCAATATCAGAACGTTTTAAGAGATATTCATCGATCGCAATGTATTTTTCGATAGCACCTATCGATATTTGTCAAATGCATTACACAAATAGGTCTGACGAATTTGTCGAATTAATCTAAATATTAATATTTATAGGAATTATTGAAAACGGGTGTAGATTGACAACTTCAATGGGCTATTTTTGTAAATACCTAATAAACGAGAGAATATATCTACGAAATGTGTGTTAAAATCAGTGACTAGTTATCTATCAAATTATATACCTCTTAGAAATTAATTATCACTTGCTAAGACAAAGAAAAACATTGTAAAACCTGCATACCTGAGAGTTCTCCGTAAAGTTCTCCAGGAGGGTCATGTCCAGGAGCTTAGCTTCGAGTATAAATCCTTAAGCTCTGAAATATTATCCGATACAACAAAATGTTACATATATACAAAACATGGCTTAACGATTAATAACTAACGATAACAATCGGATTCGACAGTCGGAATCGACGTCACAATTCAACTATCAAAACCTCTCGAAGATGTTTAACGGAGTTCATTAGATACTTACGATATACACAACTCGGCGAGGTTAAATAAAATTTCAGAAAATATTTAAGAACTTTGTGACATAAAGAAATAACTTAATATATTACAATAGATACAAAAAAAAAACATTAAAATTATTGAATTACACTTTAACAAGTATATTATTGCTTCCAATTATTTTCTTCTTTATAATTTCAGAAGTAACCTGTACACATTGACCGTTCTAATAGCGTCCAATGTCATCAGATCATGGTACATGTAGATGGAGAGTCACCATGCCTTGTTTTTCAAATCTTGAAACCGTTACAACGTTATGCCATGTTCCATGCTAAACACACATACATACATACATATAAATAAGCTATAAGCCTATGTCCATCCGAAATAATGTACCTTTGAAATGGTAAAACAATTTTCCAAATAAGTACCATGGTTCCAGAGATTCTCTCCGTATACAAACAAAGAAAATTCGCATTCTCTCTTTATAATATTAACATTTAATTCACTAAATAAATCGTTCTACCCTCACGTGTATGGGTCAGGTAATGTTGATATTTTTCTAACAGTACGGGCCCAAGTGTTTATAGCTAAAGACACACATCCCACAAGAAAATCCACCTGCATAGCTAGTGTTTTGCGTCTTAAACGTAATGGCGGCTGGTCGCTGACACACTTGCAAAGAACCGGATTTAACCGGTTCAAAATAGCTTCGAGCTTACGAGCGTCTGGGTCACAAACATAAAAGAAAAACTACAATCTGTGCAAACTTGCCAGGCTCCTGTTTGTCTATTTACAAAAAGCCATATTGTCATCGTCAGTACTCGGCTTAGCGATTTTTTTGGTATTCAATTTATGTATGTATTTGTAACGAAAATAGCTTTGTTTTGTGGAAAAGTAAAAAATAAATGTAGAAAATTATGATTTGATTTTTTTATAATATTATTTGTTTATTAATCGGGTTAATAAAACTCAAAAACTGACAGATTAGCACGAAGCGCAGCTTAATCTAGAAGCATGAAATATTGCGCAGGAGTTCCTGTTTTTCATACCGAAATGAACAATAATTCTAAAGATATTGTCGATGAAAATGACATGTCATACCAAAAATAGGCATGTACAAAATAAAATAAATGACTGTATGAAAACTTGATACATCATTAAACATAAAAACCGTTGTTGTACTGAATATTAAAAATTACAAGGCACTATAACAGTATTTATAAACTTTAGTCAGAAGTGGAGCAATTGAGCGACCCTGTGGCGAGGTGACACAATAGGAAACTTAATTTTCTTTTGTATAACAAAACAAATTTATCTCGCATAGAATTCAATATAAATTATGGTTTGAGTCATATTACTTTATTTATATATTTTTCAAGGTCGCGTGCTAATAGTGCGCCATGTTTGTTTATTATGCGTTGACTTGCAACACTTTACGAATGAGTGTATATCTTCGAAGCTACAGTGATTCACAGTGGTTATTTTTGTAAAATAAATGTATAATTCGCCGTATTGGGACGGCAAAGAATACTCCCCCTAACTCCATGCTGGCAGAACAGGGTGTCGTAGAAGGCGACAGAAGCCATAAAAATTAATTAATATAAAAAAAATCTAATCAGGCAAACAACTAATGAGTAAAAATTAAGTTCTCGTAACTTCCCGCGCATTTTTATATCCTGTTGATTTTTTAATTTCAAAAATTGAACTATGTTTTCCGTTGACATATACAGATAATTAATAAATTAACTTATTAATTAAACTAAATTAACCGACTTCAAAAGAGACGCAGGTATTTTTATGTATGGCCAGCCTTAACTCCGTTGTTATGAATCGATCTTGATGGTTCTTATTCCAGTGTACAGGGAGTTGCTCGCTTCGAGTTGGTTATTTTTAAATATGGTGAAGATCTGATAATGGGTTCTGAAGATAAAGAGTGAAACTTCTCAACGAATTAGAATAATTGAGCCGTGTTTAATCTAATTTGTTGCGTCGAACATTTCAATTGACTTAAAAAAAAATAAAAAAAAGCGACTTCAAAAATAAAAATTACAAAATGCTGTTAAAATGATAAAATTAATTTAATTAAAATATCATTATAGCACTACAAAGGAAAATGTTTGAAACGGGCCAAATTTTTACGCAACTTCGATGGCACAGACACGGGAGCTTAATATTGTGTAAATGCTATCTGTGGATTTTTTATAATAGCATAGCTATTGACAACCTTATCACACTCATCGATGACGCAGACAAATACAAATCAGAAGCGAAATGTATACTGCTTACAAAATGTGAAAATGGTATAAGTAACAAATTCATAATAAAACCTCGTCCAACAATCAGTACTGAAGCAGTGTTGTGGAATGCTCCAGACATTCACAAGTATGAAAAGAGGAACATGTTTTACAAGCTTCACAATATACTAATAACAATAATACAATTAATAATAATATTAACTATTTCGATGTATTGAAAATAGGCGAATCGACAGGATTTTTCGTAATTTTAAATTATGCTTAAGATTAAAAAGCTCTTAAATTTACTTCCAAGCACTACAAGATAGCAATTACACGAGTTGAAAGTGCCAAAAATATTTTTACTCTGAAATAGTTCACTTGGCATAAATCTGCAAAATGTATGGCATTTTTATCTTGTGTGTATAAATATCTCACGTTTTTCTAATGCTTGTATAATGCACAGTTATCTTTTGGTTACCTGTAACCTAGCGGAGTTGCTTGCAACAACGGGGTGACTAAAGAAACACTACAAATATACTGAGATGAGATGAGTAGATGTGTAAATATTTATAATAAAATTCCGATAGAATTGTCAGAAATGCCATTTGTAAATAATAAAACTCACGTCAAAAGCATTCTTATATAGAAACGTTATGACAAACTTGATGATTACTTTAAGGGTAAGACTGCTTGACATGAGTTTAATATGTAGCCATAAGTGCGTTCTGTAACTGTGCTTAGGAAAAATAACTCCTTGGGAGTTTCTTGCCGCTTCTTCTTCCAGGACCATTCATAGTAGGGACTTGTTGACACGATGGTGTAGTTTGACTTTCGAAGTGTTGTAAAAACCAACTTCGAAGAAATATTATTTCATTCGTTCATTCATCTCCTTATCAATATGGGTATATAATTTGGGTTCATCGAAACTGATCGCCTGTGGGGATTCTAGCGTATTCTAATCGCATTTGGGGTGAGGCCCTCGAGAAATACGGGGAAATACTTGTCGTTTCCTTCGAAGGCTTTAGACAGTTTCTACCGTTTCAGTTTTCAAATTGAGAATATCGTTCTAGATCTATGTAAACCCAATTTTTATATCATGACAAAATAAGATTATATCTAGAAAATAAATGCATCTCACCATATTCCTTCTCATAGCGTTGTCGAAACGGTGCTAACTCAGGATCATATTTAATCTTCTTCGGCAGCCCGAGCCAGACCTGCAGCGCCTCTGCCGTCAGCTCGCCAGTAGAAACCAGGGAGTACTGGCTTCGACTCAACTCGGGAGTGGACGGCTTCCTGGAGAATCCAGCCCATTCTTTAACATTTCTCCACACTTTCTCCATTTTGATTATCCGTTTAAGATCATCGGTTTAGAACTTCGTTGGTTAGAGTCCAGTAATGACTAAAGTTTTAAAGTTTTTGGAATTTACGTGCACTGTAATTTTGATTACATCTGTGTGGATGACAGCTTGTCTATCATGACATGCTTGATAGTTTTTAAACAAGAAAAGACAATTGTGATTATCGTAATGCCATCATTATGCCAAATTTGTCGATTTTATGGGTCCAGAGACCAATGAATCAACAAACACGGCATATCGTACTCACATGTCTGTCTGTCCCTGTGTTAAAATTGATTTTATCTAAATCTGCTGGATGGATAGATACTCGTATATATTATATATTTATATATGTCAACATTCAAAACCAAAACAGTGCCATTTATTTCTCTATTTGTCAAACTGGTTTTGGTAGCTATTGACGTGTTTTAGAAAAAAAGAAAGGAAGAAAACAATAATTAATTCCTTCATAATACTATGGTCGATTTTGGTAACTAAACGAGCACTAGTAATAAATAAATTAATAATCCAGTTGAAATAACGTTTAAATCAATGTTACCATCTATATGAAACATAATACGATGTATAGAATTTCTACTGGAGAGTAGAAATTTCTGAAAGTAACTGAATATTGACTGAAAGTAACTGAATATATCGCTAGGGCGACGGTCTTCTAAAACGGAACATGACTCTAGCTTCAAGCATTACTCCTAAAAAAATTACGAGTACAGTCAGAAATAAACAAAAATAGAAACATCATTTCAAATTCAATGTAAGCCATTTCTTTGTGTTCCTTTTGCCGACTGAGGGGATGATATATGTATAAAGTGTAGAAGTGTGATAAATATAGAATAATATATATGTAACAATAAAATAAAAATTTGCAAAAGGTGTAAGACGAAATACAAAAAAAAAGATATACAAAATATTTTAATTAAATAATTTAGGTACGAGTGGACTGAACATTACCTGCTGCTACAAAAAGATTGTTCCTATTGAAGTTCATGTACGCGAAACTTTCTAGCATCGCCTAAGTGTTTACAACGCGAAGCATTCTAATATTACCTAAGTGTATACATACGCGAAGTATTCTCCTACCAAGTGTTCGTGGTTTACTCATACATGAACGTGGTTCTAAAGAATTAATTATATTAATATATGTCAACGTTTACCTATATTCATGTCTAGTTATCAGATCTATTTTCAAATCCGTTTCGGATAATACTTATTCGCAAAATTGCCACATAAAACTGACAGGTACATCTCCGGCTCGGACTGTACTTTACAGGCCCGTAATCGGCATAATGTACAAATAATGACTGGTTATATTTTCCACTGATTCTCGCACCCACGCACACATACATTAACTGGTTAGCTTTAACGACATTATAATACCACCTTTTTTCTGTTAACATGATTATTTTATCTTCATGTCAGTGTAGAAGGAGCGGGCAGTCTTATGTAGATAGCAGCTACATAGCTAAAACATAGATTTTTGCCTCGATAGCTGATAAAGGCAGACGAGTTGACTGATGGTAAGTATATGGCTACCGCAGCTTATGGATATTCGTCATCGTAAATAAAAGTTTTCATCGAAGATCATATGGTTTAGAAGCACTACTAACGATTAAAAAAAACATTGCAGTAGACTGGCTGGTGTACAGCGTAGCGACTTCCAACGTATCGATTTATAACATTCTGATGTATCGATTATTTCGCATCGTATTGTACATGCCTACAGTGTAACGACTGTGTCGCTAAAACAATATTATGTTATAAATCTTCAAAAATATCGATTTTTCTGACGAAAAATTAATGTTCACGATATTAATATGAACTGTATTAACGTCATTCAAATCGTCACTAAATATTTTTAACAAATTTTACTTACAGATCAAAGGTACAAGTTCTTTGTTCTTTAAGTGTGACGAAATAACGTCATTACACGATTTTCAACCAAAGTATTTTTAATCGAATTTGGAAAAGGCAGCAGCTCTTCTCTGTTGTTTATGAACTGATTTAGATGTATATCTTTTTAGGGTATACAAGATGGCTCATAGTTAGTCCCTTATTAATATAGTGAGGCATTGATAAAAAGTTCTACAGGTAAACAGTGGAACTCCTTAACGGAGGTGAATAATTGAACCGCGTTTAAAGTAATAATTGTTGGTGGTAACATTGACATTGCAACACCAGTCCATCATTGGCCATTTTCGGGACTGATGATGTATCTTGAAGACAAAAAAAAAATTAAATCCTCAACAAAAAACCTATATTTTCAAAAATTTATGAAACACCTGATAAAAATTAAAAATAATTATTTGATTGCGGGTAATATTATTTGAGTAAGCATCATGTTTCTTGAACTCTCTCAACTAATCAGAACAATCGTTGGGCTTTTTGTATGAAATCGCACTTGTATAAACTTTGGTTTCCCTCACAGGTGAGTTTGTTGGTGAATCACATACGCAACTCAATTTTTCAGTTTTGCTTGATGGAAATTATCAAAACAAAGTGATAAAATAGTGGAAATATACTGAAGAGTGATTCACAATGTTTTCAAAACCGTGTGAAGTCTGTCAATCCCCACTACGTCACAGAGAGACAATGTCCTTTGCCTTGCATTTTGAGAGAAAATCTTAGAAATAGGACATTAATAGATTGTGATGATAATGACAATGTCGTATCGTATACCCACTTCGGGTTCACTGGGGAGATGATATTGGAAGAAAATAAATGAACATTAAACACCCCACACTGCACCGTCCGATAACGCTGAAAATAACTGCGTCATTCAAAACGCCGCTCGTCCTTATTATATATTCGATGTATGTTCATGGACATGCAACATCACTGCCTTACACATACGCGCATTGTTCACACTCCTCCTGACCTGCATAACTGATTCCGCATTATTTTGACTGAATTCAAATAGATAAAGTTGTATTAAAATAATGCTTTCTTTTATTTTGTGCTTTGCCACAGCGACACCTTTAAGACAACAAAATAGAAATATTATCTAAGCATTTTAACAGTCAAAAGCTGAAAGGCAGCCTTATATCATCGAGAAAACCAACTCTTACATCCCAAGTTTCATTGCAATCAATTTCAAACATTTAAAATTTGTTGCAGAAAAAATAAAAGACTGAATGACGTCAAGAAACAGGCAATCGTTCCATTTTTTGTTTGTCTGTCTACCTGAGACATGGAAAGATTCAAAAGGTATTTCTATATCTTCTATACTACTTCATCCCACTTCTCTCATGAAATTATTTTGAATGATCATATTTTGAAAACAATGTCTTTTAAGAAGAAATAGCAGTGAATCAAATTATTGTTTGCCCTTTGGAGCATTACAGTAGACTGCGATTGTTAACAACGGGATTACGGGATACACTAGTATATGACGAGAATGAGGGTAGAAAACAGATTTATTTTAGTGGGTATTTCATATCTCTATATCCTGTTCCTGTAAAAGATTGCACGCATGCATTTCTAATTATTTTCAAGGACAAATAAAAATAACGTTCACGGGCGACAGTGACCACTTATTATCAGTTGACCCGCATACCCATTTATTTCTTTACATAAAATTAACTGAAATTGAAATTGATCTACTCAGTGTGTGATTTGATACTTAAAACGCATTGCTTGTAAATCATCTCATGAGGATTACATTACATTCTTATCTACATACATAGTTCACGGTAGTAGTCACGGATACATGATACTCGCTATGGTGTGCGTGTGTGAAGTGTCAGAAAAGCTTGCCGATTTAAAGTTATATCATCGTGGACTTTATTGTTTCAGGTACTCGGGTATTTCGACGTAATGGCATGGATTATGTTCACGGTGAAATAAATGTATATAATGCAAAATCATGAGTATCCGTTGCGGTTTATAAATGCAGAGAACTCAAAATTACCGGTTACCTGACAATCTTTTCTTTGACCGAAGAAACTTATTTCGTTTTTTTAATGCACAATTCTAAATAAGATTAACATTTGCTAAACAAGAAATGCATGTAAGATTGTAACTCAACAAAGTATTAAACTATTAGTCGTTACATACACAGAAGAGTACAAAAGTAACCAAAATAAAGGTATAAGCTAATAAACCTGGGCAATGTTGAATAAGATATATAAATTGTTAAATATAATTGCAAGTTCCAAGTTTTGAAATAGTATCCACAATTTTACACACACGTTTTACAAATAAATAAGGTTTTCACTACGTATTTGTAAAAAAACACTTTATTGAAGTAATTAAATATTTTGTAAATACGATATTGTAATTGCAAACTATCTACAGGCGTTTTTTCACAATGTAAACTTTTATTGAACAGTATTTGTGGTATCCTTTAACAATAAACTATGCCACTTTACTGCAAGTTTGTCAAATTGTGTCATTAAAAAGAATCCAGCAAATGTTTGGGTAGGTAAATAAGTATTTTTCACAAAACTGTAAATCTTGGCAGGATTGCTATATAGCAAACAATCATGCTATTACCTCGCAAATTGCGATTTCATTAAAAACTATAGTATAATTTTATTTTCCCTGCAGTTGACGTCATAAAACGTCGGAGCGTTGAAGCGAATATTTTGCTCTCTCTCCCACTCACGGGCCTTATGGGCGGGCATAGTGATGCGCATTATTGTTGTCGATAAGCGTTATCAATAGTGTATTTAGTTTTGTCATTATGTGGGATTGTGATAAAAATGAAAGAAAAATAGATAAAACAACGTATTTATTAAAATAAGAATAATAATGATTTAAAATAGAGTAACCATTGGGTCACTAAAGAAATTCAGAGAACGAATGCGCAAAAACACTTATTTTATCTTTAATATATGTACTAAATTAGCATTGTATAATTTGCAGGTATAAGGTGGGGGTAATGATGAAAAACAAATTACATAACAATTGACAAACAATGATCATAACAACAATATTGCAGCACCTTTGTATACCGCACCGCCGCCGTGCACCTGCCTTCGATGACTCATTTGTTTTTATCGATAATGGCGTTGTGCCCGTGCAACATGGTCACCGCCCTAGCTGGCGTATCTATTATGATCCAAACTGCACGGAGAAAAAAATTATACTATAAGCGCGAACAATTATTTGTAAGAATAGGAAGAATAGTTTAGATAAGGAATAAGTGTGTTAAAAGAACCCAATTAATTTCGCAGGCGATCTAAATGGACTAATAAAATCGATATAAATCGCGTAGGGAATCAGTATGGAGAAAAAATTCAAATAAACTGCGACCTTGATAAAATAAAAAATCCAAATTTAAATCTCAAAGAGATTTCAAACGTTCATAAAAGATACAACTCCTCTATAATACTTAAAACCCGTTTCAAAGTGCAATTTTAAACTTCGCTAGTCACGCCGGTATGCCGACAGATTCCTGTTTATAACTAGAGGTAGGCTGCTACGACTGAGATACATAACGAACGATTCACGTGCGTTATAAAATAAATATTTATGAATATCCATAATTGTTGATATACAAGTCGTGGGACTTCAGTAAATATCACAATTTATGAGCTTCTAACGCACTTCTGTCGTGTAAGATACACGTGATCGTTCCAGATATCACGTTTGAGAACTGAAATGAACCGTCTCATTTTGGCTGCAATTGGCTTAACAAATCCAATATATATAAGGTAATACGATGCATAAAAAGATACAATATGGCAAAAAGGCAGCCAAATTTCTAAGGTAGCGATTTCCTTTAGGCATCTTTTGGTAAAATATAAAATAAATATTTGATGGCATCAACTAGCAGACGGGCTATCTTTTTTTACGGGCTAGTTTTTTTGAAAGTACACTTTAAGAGACAATTCCAAAGGACATGTCAGATGAGCAGTCACGAAGGATGAAATGCCTAGAAACTCCGAGGGCATAACAGATTCTCTCGATTTTTTAGTCTATCAGTCTATTATAATATTGCAACTAGGTGTTATTATATTTTTCGATAATTCATGGATCAATGATCAAATAAGTTTTTCTTTTAGATAAATTTAATTTTAATTGAAGCGCAATCAATTGATTAAATGAAGTAATCAATTAGGAAACTTCTTTTTTAATTATTAATAATAATGTGTTGTATGACTATTTAATATATCAACATTCTTCTTCGTCGCGTGCCATCTACATCAAGGAGGTCGGCGACTATTTGTCGCTACGTCTGAAATAGCTTATCTGTGCTTTTAACCCGCAGCCAGTCCCTTATATTTCCAATCCATGAGATTCTTTTTCTACCTGGACCTCTACTTCCTTTAATTTTGCCTTCAATTATTAATTTTAATAAGTTATATTTATTGTTCTTGTAAATATGTCCAAAATAGTTTTTTTTTCTTTTCTTAACGGTTTTCACAATTTCCAAATCTTTATTCATTATTTGTAAAACCTTGACATTCGATATTTTACTTTTCCATTTAATTTGAAGCATTCTTCTGTCGAGCCACATTCCAGAAGCCCTTAGTTTATCAAATGACTTATTTTTCTATGTCCAACTTTCGGAACTATACATAAGAATTGGAAGAATATAACATTTAACTATTGTCCACTGCAATTTTAAACTAATTTTTCTGTTAGTCAATAGTTTCCTTCATGTTCTGAAAGGTGTTTCTGGCAATTTAAATTCTTAGTCTAATTTCATGATCCGGTTCCCACTCCTCATTTAACCGACAGCCGAGATGTTTGTATTTTTATATATTATAAAATACTTGCACGCCAATAGGCAGAATTTAGCGGAAATTATTTTGAATGAATTGTAACATTGTATCATTATACCTAAATTCAGCAAATAAATGGATATTATTATTATTATTATTATTGTATTTGTTAACTCTGTCTATAGAATCATTTCCCAATCGGAATATTGCTGACGAATTTAAATGATTATCAATAATCATGAATTTAGTCCTAGTTGTATTAATTTTGAGTCCATATTCCAAAAGTACGAGATTCAATTTTTGAAGCATAATTTGAAGGTCATTTGAGCTTTCTGCCAAAAGGACGGTATCAACTGCACAACTAATGTTATGTATCAGTTTACAATTTACCCGAATGCCCAAGTCAAGATCTTCGAAAGCTTTTTTGAAAAGATACAACCTTGTCTCTTTCCTTTTTCTATTTTAACCTCTTTAGTCAAATTGTTTTTAATTTTTATCCTTGCTTTTTGTTTCCAATATAAATTCTTTATAAATGTCAAAAGATTTTATCTATTCCAATTGATTTTAAAACTGTTATTAATTCATAGTATTTGACATTATCAAATGCTTTCTCAAAATCTATAAAACACATATAAACATTCATTCTAACATCTATTCAACGCTGAACCAATACTTGGATTGCTACCAGAGCATCTCCAGTATCCAACCCCGCTCTGAATCCAAACTGTGTTTCCCCTATATATTCCTTAGTTTTTTTGTATATTCTGTTTTGAATAATTATCGGGTATATTTTGAAAAAATTGCTCATGATACTGATCATTCTATGTTCTTCGCAGTATTTAACAGTAGCTTTGTTTGGTAGTGGTGTAAATATTGACAAAAACCAGTCGTCGGGAAGCACATCGTCCGAAAATTATAAAAATCATTAAATACAATTTGTCCACATTACACTCATGTATTAATTTTAATATTTCTGCAAATATACCATCAGGGCCTACTGCTTTCCTCCCTTTTAACCGATGTTGGGCTGCTGTAAATTCAGATTTTAGTATTTCAAAAACCTTGCGTTTCTATAACAAATTCATATGATATATCGTATTTTGGCCTTTTATCCTTAAATAATTTTTACACATATTTTTCCCATATCCCACAAATTTCTTTTGCATCACTAACCGTAGTTCCATTTTTATTTCTTAAAGTGGTATGGAATTTCTTTTAGTGACGCTTTGTAAAATCTTTAACCTTTTTATGTAAATTGTAACTTTTTTTATGTTAATAGCCAACGAGCCACCTGATGGTAAGTGCTCGCCTTCACCCGTGGACATCAGCAAGACCAAAAGTATCACCGATGCGTTGTCGGCCAGGAAATGAGAAGGAGGTAAGAAAGAAAAAAACTGTCATGCTTTTGTTGTAGTTTTTTGAATTTCTATACATTTATTTGTCTACCACTGTTATATTGCTGCCATCATCTTCAGATTGATATTTTTGTCTATTTCATTATATTTATCTAAATTATTTTTGCACTGTCTACGCACATCCATTAATTTCATCAGTCATCCATTCGTCTTTTGCAAATCATTTTGCAAGTCATTTTTTGCAAATCACACTGCTACCTAGCGATTCCAATGTTATATCTTTGATTTTTGTGGCAAGTGTATGTGTATGCATACGTTGTAATAGTATTATATTACTTTCAAAAATTTTCTTAATACAGTTATTCAAATTGGTAGTAATCGCTCTTTTTGTTGTTCCGTTTTTAAGTTTATCCAAATCGATCCCGTTAAAGCAAGACTTTGGTATTTTTTTTTTTTTAATTTAATGTTAATTTTAGTAAATAAAGGATTATGGTCTGAATTCACGTCAGCACCGGAATAGGTTTTTACATTGGTGACTGCATTTTTTGAATCGGTCATTAATCATGAAAAAGTAAATCTGATTTCTTATGACATGAGTTATATTCGCAGCACAAAAATTCACAAGCCTATCTCCTCTGTCGTTTCATATACCCAATCCAACATTCCCAACAATTTTCCATTCTTTTCCCTTTCCAACTATAGCATTTAAATCTCCCATTACTATAATAAAATCTTGTTAATATTGTATTTATACTTTTATAAAATTCTTCAACTTCTTGATCATCAGTAGATTGAATGGATGAGCGTTTATTTTAAGCATCATACACCTATTTGAAAACTGATTTAATTGATACATATTTCTTGATGTTATTTCTTACCAATATACCGACTCCGTGGTGATTTGATTTAAGGTCTGACGAATTCCCTGTATAATAAAGTGTGGCTTCCTCCTTCGTAATGCTTCCACTATCAGCTAGTTTGATTTCACTAAGTCCCATTACATGTTCTTTCAATGTTACCATTTCTCCTATTATATTTTCTAGTTTACCTGGTTTTTTTAGCCCTCTGACGTTCCATGTACCCAGATTTAATTCTTTTTTTTTCTTATTTATAAAGTGCATTCTTCTTGTATTCTGGTCTTCGCCAGTAATCAATTTAACATCGGTGAGCCCGGCAACTCTTCGACGCCGAGTGCTAATCGGTTCACATGGCTTCTCACTACTTTTATATTTCGACAAGACACAATGGTTTACTAAGGTCAATCTCAATCTTTACTACAAATCAATTGTTAACTAAATCAGACGTAGGATATCAGATAAATTGGGTTTGGAGCCTTCTGTGGAAGGGTGAATCTCTATCGGTGTTTTGTGATTCCTTTATTACTTACAAGAAATTATTATGTTACTTTCTTCAACTACAACTTTAAAGTAGGGGAGGTTGGCTAGGATTCGTCACAATTTTTACCTAACATACACACACATACAGATTTGATACATAACGCCTTATCCCTCCACAGGCACAATTTAAAGTCAACAGCCTTTTAGAAAATTGGTCGTACTAATTAAACGAGATGAAACTATGATGCGATATTTAAATAAATAAAATCATATATGTAGGTTTATCGCTCATTTAACAAACGGGGTTCCTATTTCTTTGGATATTCATCTAAAAGGTCCATCTTACAGATGTGGGTATTTAATATTAAGTGCCTACATGGTCAATACACTACAGGGCTGTCAATGTTTCTTTTCTCACGTCCTATAAATGTACTAGCGGCCCATCCCGTGTTCGTTAGGCATGAACAATTATGCTAACTTGTGCTATATATCTATACACGATATAGAGTAATGCCCCTTTCAAATGATAAAATAATTGGTTAATTAGGTGCCGTCGTTCCGGAGATAACTTTCCGCATATAAACAAAATCTCGAAATTCTCATTCACTCTCATTAATATTAGTAAATATTCCTTTACTGAGGCAAATAATTCCAATACGGTCGTAATTAAAAAAAGTACAATATTCACACTTATACCGACTGAATGTAAAGTATGCTATCGTATCTCACTGCGAAATTGACATTCTTATCAACATCGATGATAATTACTTAAATACTACGCTTATTATCTCTTGATTCGATTAAAAAAAAATGATGTCTGTAAATTACGATCCTGCTTTACTTATGAGTCAAATTCAAAATAAACACAAACTTAAATATTAATTTTGTAAAATAATAAAGTGTATGGGTATAGCTTCTTATGTATAGCAAAAGCAAAAGAATAATATACTTAATCTAGTTTATCTCCAAAAAGTTCTTCACAGTGTTGGTAAATTTTATCATCGCCTAATATGCCGATAAATGATAGTGAATAGAAATCCACTAAAAATGACTTCATAATGGATTGAATAAGACATATATGTTTTCATTTATCTTCTTCATTATATTAAACAATGTCTGTAAATCCAGGAACTACATTCTAGGTGATGATTGCTACCAAACAATTCAGTTATATTACGACATGATCATGTATTTCCCTTTTATGTGTAGATTATCTCGGTTTTACGAGATAATCGTCAGCAATTAAACATACATTAAACGGAACGCAATTATAGAACATCTAAAATATAAAGTAGCATTTTGAAACTACGTATAATCTGTCGTTAGTCTTAATATAATGTAATATTTATTATCCCTCCGACTTTGTAAAAAACACTTGGTATTAAAGAAAAAAAAACAATGACTAAATTCAACACAACACAATAACTAGCATATTTAGTTTCGCGCCATTCGAAACGTCTATAAAAACAAAACAAAACAAATGTAAATTAACCTATGCATAATGCCAAACACATTTACGTTATAATAAGTAAGTATTTATAAACAACACTGCTTAATCGAAGAACTATCTGGCAATCACGACATCAACTTGGCAGTCGTCCACACAGCTATTTTAAAAAAAAGCGCTATAACGCACATAACAATTTTTTTTGTTTTAAAATTTTTGACACTTCACTGATTTTTAAGTAGTATTAACATGACAGACTTGTTTCTCGCGCTGTTTTCGCAAAATGCGGCTATTGTTATTATTGTTTACTTTTTAATTAGCGCACAGAATATACGACCGCTTGCTACTTTGCCACGCGTCAAACTGAATTGAAAGCAAGAAGTAAACAAATACACAACAAATTTTTATCACACAGTTTTGCGTTATCAATTTCAATTAATAAATTAACTATCAATGTGAAATGGAAAATTTATGATATTTAATTTTCATGCTACCTAAAAAAATTGAATTTATTTATGTGGCCATGGCTGAATATCATCGAATCTATTGCATGTTTCTGATAAATGGAATATTTTATTTCATACCAGGGATACGTTAGATTAATTAATAAATTCATTGTCATTATGATAATTAATTGGATAATTTTTACTGCTTTACTTACCTAGAGATTGTTAATGTTATTATATTATTAATTTTAATGAATATGACGTAATGAACGGTCATTATGACTGCACGATACAATTCATAAGATGTTAAATAATTTTACTGAAGTTGTTAGACTAAACATCCACAAGCGCTTCTGTACTCCGGAGGGCACGTTGAAATACGGTAGTTGTCAATACTGGTTGTCACTTTAGACCACTGACTTCATCAATTAGCAAAGGTACAGCATGGTAAAACCTATCATAGGAATCCTCAATAAGAATAAGGAATTACAGGACCACCTACCTTCCTAAGGTTCAGGATTCAAGCCTGACTTGACATTTAATTACATGAGAAAAATATGTTAGTTTTATTACATCCATGCTGTATGCATTAGTGCAAGAAAATCAATGTGTAGGTTATCATATTTTTTGGATTTAATATGCACGTGATAGGTTATCGTGTTATCAATGGAGCGTACAGTGCGCGTAGCCGTCGGCAAAGTACAAAGGCCTCGAGTCCAAAAGTGGGACATTAACAGGTTATGACGAATGCTCATAATTACCGGTGTCAATAAGTGTCATAATATTTACGTTATTGTTGTAATATTTCCGCAACACTCAGTACACCACTCAAAGCTTAATGATCGATGCATCGTGATATTAAATGATCGCGTGTGACCTTTTTGTTATATTAATAATTATATTTATCTGCGTTAGCAACAAGCTCTGTTTCGATTCGGAAAAGGAAATCTTACTATACTTCGTTCAAATTGGATACAGAAACCTTGTAAACAAAGTGTTGCCTGGCAACCACAAACAAACAGGTGCACGAAACTTTTTGTTCTATTATCAGTATCTATGACCACATATTACTTTAATATTATAACGTCTGTGGCGGCCGGCAAGCCGCGTAACGTTCCGTTATTTTTTTATTGTTGTCGTTCAAGTTCAATTTTATTTATTTTACAGCAGGTAAACAATTTAAAAAAATCCGAATTAGTTATGAATACAATCTAAATAGCCTTTATAGAATTTATGTATATAAATCATGTTGGAAATTTTAATGTTATTAATTTTATTATTATACATATTGCGTGGAAAAAAACGTTCTTGTATCGAAATATAATACGACTAAGTTGCAAATTTAATTAGAATCATTATTGCTGTAAGGTAATAATAGTCATTTCTTTTCATAGGTATAGGCAGGCTTACCCCAAAACATAATATTTTGTGAAAATGTTACAAATCGCTTTACGAAAACAAGGTTGTGGCTGCGTGAGTTTTTCAATGACGAAAGTGTTTTATGACATTAGTTTTACTTCATTTTCACGCGGTTTAAAGTTGTTATCGATCAATACTAAGTTAATTTAGGATTCACAAATAATATAATGAGTAGTTTAATTTCATTAAACCATTTGATTTACAAATACAGCTCAGTTGGTGAAAACCCTACAAGAGAATTTTAATGGTTTGTTTACAAAGTTTCCATATCCAATTTGAACGAAGTATAGAAATAATTGTTAGTCCATTTCAAAATGATAATTATAAATTCAAATTCGTTTATTTATATAGTATGATTGATACATTTACGAGTACGTTATTTCTTATTTCTTCTGCTACTCTTAAGGTGCTTTATGGTGGGCTAGAGTCGGCGAAAGAAACTTCTCTGGACATATTTTAAAATTCCATAGTTACCAAAATGTATTTTTTTAAATATCAAACTTTTGGAGTCGTATGAATTAGAAACAATACAATAATTGCAATGACGTCAAAGAAACCTTAAACTTTTATTAACTAATGTCTCAAAGTGCACTTATATCGACTTCTATTCAATTACTGGTTACCAAAGGAAGAGTTCCTAGTTTCGGACAAAATAATAAACTTTTAGGTTGATTATTATAAGTAATTTATTGTCACAAAAGAGTCGGATTTAATTCCAGTAACTCTCTTTTTAAGCATAGAAGAAATATAAATGAGTAAAAAGAGTGGAATAGTCAGAGCTACTTGCTTGTTAATTGCGGACTAAAAACATGCCGGGTATTTCAACTAGCTCGCTCATTTCTAACACACACACACACAACTAGAACTGGCATATTTGTAATTTATCTTATGGAGTATAGTTACAGGATACTTTTACAAGTATGGGATACATGGTAACTGTAGAAGGGACAGTAAATTATTATTGTTTCCAATACTACTGCATTAGCGGGTCCCCTTCCTTGTCGGTCGGCAGGACTAAGGTGATGTCTTTGATGTTACTGACGTGTATATACGACGTTGCAAAACACCCCATAAAAACGAGTACCTAGTAACTGTTTTGGGTGTGGTTGCTGTGGTAACAATCACGTTTCCCGAAGCGAAGCAAAGTCGCGATACTAGTCGCACTGGTAGTAGTATATTATGTTTATACTAGGAAGACTATGTTATGATATAACGTTCGTAGACGTACTTCGCAGTAAACTGAAAACGTGTTCCAAACGCGATTGCGTTTAAAATGTTTGTACACCTAATATATACTAGAGAAGTCAACACTGCTATCAGAGACTACGTCACAAAAGTAACATATTGTAACTTAGATTGTTATTCGACGTATATAAAATAGCATAATAGGTACTGCTGCTCTGTTATCATAGTATACAGTGGTAAATGCTGTTGACAATAGAATGTTGTATAAATGTACTTTTTAAGCTTTGATCACTTTGATTAGTGAAACACGTAACAACAAATGTATACATACAATAAAATTTTAACTGATCGGTTTCTGCACATGAAGGATTTATGAGAAAAACTTTTGCTAGGGGCTTTTAATAACATAATAGAAACCAAAACAATAGTTGTTTGTATTTTTTTCTGTCTGTGTGTGTGCGCGCGCTAATCTCAGAAACGGGTTAACAGAATTCGTTATGGATTTCACTATTGTATTGCAGTACGCATTATTTAATATATACATTTTATTTCATTTCAATCCGCCCATAAATAAAAAAAATATTATATGTACTTCTAATTCACAGATGAGAAAAACCCAGTTCTAACACAATGCAGATGCTGTTTCTAAGCGTAGGTAACAATAGATTTTGTGAAGCGAGCGAGGGCGGTTTACCAGTTTCAAAGAAAAGTTAAATTTTACTTCAAAAAATTCTATTGTTATTGTAATGGCCCTTTTAGTGCACATATGCAAATGCGTAGACTTTTAATGAACGTAATAAATATGTAATATGGTTTAGCACAGCGTTTGTTTTTTGTATGGGGACTTCGGGACTCGAGCTAACATTATAATGGAAATAAATATTCTCATTATGTACTCAAGGTCATCAGGTACCCCTTCCATTTAATACCACGGTATTGAACAGGGAACATTGGTAGAATAGTTAATCTAGAAACACCTCACGGTAGAGTTATTGAGGACTCAAAAATAAAAACATCCCAGCTAGTAGGTACCTGCCCGAGTTATGTAATTTTTTTTATTTTAATTATTTTTAATACTAAGCGTTTCTGTATACCACAGCTATAAATAAATGAAAACCATCAGGTTTTTGTATTACAATATTTTTATGCACTATGTCAATTGATATGCAGTAAATGTCATGTAAATTAATCTGTTATGAAGTTTTGTACTTTTTTTAAGCTCAAAGTATAAGCGGACTTAGTGAACAGAAATGTTTTTATGTCCAAGTGGACAACTATTTAAACAATATGCGCGCTATACAGATGATGGTAAGTGGTGACAGGGCGGCTGCCTGCATGGCTGCATGTCTGCAAGGCGAGACGCATCACTAATACGTTGTCGGAGTTTTCAATCACTACCAAAGATTGGCTCGATAAGCCAATACGCCATTGTTTCGTCAATATTACTCAAAATAAAATAGCTTGAGCAGTTATCAACCCAATACTCTTTTCCGTATTGAAACAATCACATGTATTTATCATATCAAATCAAAATTTATCAATCAAAAGTTAATTTAAGAATGATTGATTAGAATACTACTTAAGGGTTTGATTATAAATTATAATAGTAATCCCCAATACTGGAAATTATTGGTGATGATATTAACAGAAGTATAAACTTCAGAAAATACCGACTTTTTGACTTTAATTCACAAATTTAGACGTCTCTGTAGCCCTGAAGAATGGTGATCATGAAGAAGCCCTTTTGAATAAATTTAATTAAAGATGGTCATAATCGGTTTACCTGTGTTTAGATATCTATGTTCCGTTTTCTGTTCCTTACTCTCCGTGGCATCATGAGCATGGCATGGCGTTCTCATAACAAATATTGGCAACCTCTGTCACTTTGCTATCGTGGCGCCCCCGAACAGGTTTTATGAAATAAGACCTGAACTCCACTATAGATTCCCCAGCAAACAAAAATTAGAATCAACCTGACAAGGCATATTAGAGCAATATTACGTCAACAGGCGGCGAAATAAGACATTGTGGTTAGTTTCTAATCATTTCTATTATGCAATGACTTGTTAAATGTGCTATCTAAAAGATATGTGATGAAGGAATAGTAATCGATCTAATCTGATTGTTCTTCCATCCGGTGGTAATTAATACAAGGGAAAAATAGTAGTCTAATTTCGTGCATTTTGTTCAATCTTTTAAAAGAATTATGAAAGCTATTTATGTTATTTATTAAAACTAAATATTTTTACGTCTCATGACACACTTGATAAAAGTTTTTGTTTTAACTATAATGAGTACTTACGATTTTAATATTCTTACTGATATTTTCATTCAATTATATTGTTTATTGTCACGGCAAGACTGTTTCTGCACACTTATCTTTTTTATTTATTAAATCCTAATACCCATAAAAACCGTTATTAAGTTTGTCTGGGTACAAGCACTTTTGAGCTAAACACTATTATGTTTTTTACAATTTCCTACTTACCTAATTATTTGTTAAATATTACAAGTTGTTAATTTTGTAAACAAAATTTATTTTGTGAAGGGAGGGTAGATCAAATACTCCCTTTACAAATGGCAGATGTAGCTCGCTGGCTAGTAACAAAGTACCCCCAGCATTTCATAAAGACATGAGGAACTGCATATACATATACAGTTGATTCAGTTCAGTAAGCAATAATTATATTTTCATCAATATTAAATAAGGTACGAAAATGTTTAATTTCATTAATTAGTTAGTTAGTTAGTATGCGCCTATTATAATACACTTACATACGCATGTACGCACACAAACAGGTACAATTATATATATTATAAGTTATTATAATGTATATTTTTTATTTTTAACCTTTATATCCTTTATTATTTATTTTTTCTTTAATTTCAATTTCAGCGTTTTACGTAGAAAGATTTAATGAAAATTGAATGATGGAGAGATGCGCGAATATTGTATACGGGGTTAATTTTATCACGCGGCCCAATGACAGTTATGTTCGATAGGTGTTCTCTCGTTATCATATTATACCTAATCTTTTTTAACGTCCTCATGTTATTTATAATAATAAACAAACACCTAATTCGTCTGTTTAATATCCGACAATTATTTACATAATTTAGGAATTCATAAATTAACAAACAAAAGTAAGATAACACTATTGTTATTTTTAAACAAACAATATTCAAACATGTTGTTTAGACTTAATGATAGTGTTATTTTTATATTATTTCACATATTCCTAAAATAATAAGTTTAGTAGACAAACATTGCATTAGTCTACTGAGCAGTCTGTTTCCAGTGTAATGAGTTGATTTTTAACAGAAAGTAACACACGACATATTTTTTAATAAAACAACCGTCTTCTAAATTTATAACACAAGTTCTTACATATTTCACTCATTGCCTACGTTTATAGTTAAATATCTAAGCACGCTGCTAAATTCTTTAGAAATAGTGACTATTTTTATTCATTATATACATCGGGGCAATAAGGTAGTCTTGAACTACTGCAGGTCTCCACTCACAAGTTGAGCGGTTGCGTTTGTAGTCCGTCCCGCTAACCAAGTACTGGTTGGCACACTTCCTAGCTTTGGGAACATTATGGAAAGCTCCAGGTATACTGGTGTCTCACGATATTTTCGTTCCACAAAGCAAGTTATAATTAATTTGTAATACGCACATCATTTGAAAAATTAGAGATGCGTGCAGGATTTAGAATCAATTTTCTTATAACAATTTTTCTTATAACAGCAGTAACTACCAGAAAAATGAGACTGGAAATTATTCTACTACATTATGATCGATAGCATGAATGATGCAAAGATGTTTTTTTTGTTAATAGCTATGTTAATGTTAATTAACCGACAAACGATTAACGAGCCACCTGATGGTAAGAGTTCACCGTCACCCATGGACATCAGCAAGACCAAAGGTATCACTGATGCGTTGTCGGATAACAAAGAAGAAGTAAGTAAGAAAGAAAGTTAATTTTAGTTTAATATTAGTTTCAAATGTTTTGATATATTTTCACCTTCCTTAAATGCCTCTCCCCGATTTTTACACCTATCAATTGGACAAAATTAGTGTCGAAACCAGTTCCGCATAGGTTTAAACTTTTGTAATTACCATATGTTGTTTAAGAGATGTGCTGAGGAGTTTCTTTCGCCGTTTCTTCTCCTCATTATTAAAGCACCTTTTCGAAACGGCGGTAGAAGCAAAAAATGACGTTCATAAGTGTATTTACTGAATACCTATATGATTAAATGATTTTGAATTTGAATTTGAATTTGAATATCACACATTGAAGATCCCCAGTATTCAAAAGGGTAGTAGGTATTTGCGTTTCTAGAAACACTGTATTGGGCGAATTGATTACGTACTCTTCATAATTCTAATAATCATAACGTAGTATCAGCAAATCTGAACGAAACAACCTTACCCATAAAATGTTTGCTCGTAGGTTTTTTGACCTACTATATTTCACATTAAAAAAATGCCTTCATAATTTTCTCTTATGTACTAACTTAGATCTATATAAATCTTATAAAAACAAAAAGACTATTACCAGTTGTTTGTAAAAGATTAATTGGAACAAGTCACTTATCAGCGTTTGTTATCGCCTATGTCCTAAATTACAGTTTTTGCCATTATGTGCCTTCATTGTCATAAGTAATTCTTAAAAATAACATAAGAACTAAAGTTGGGTAATTCAATTTCTTATACTGAATGGTCTTTATGGCAATATTCTCAATATTTTTCTAAAACTAGGCAATATTCTACTAATTTCACGCAACTAGAAAGTGTTGTTTAGTTATAGAATTTCGTTTTATGTACTTACAAATTTGATTCTTGTTTTTCGACATTCGTGCGATCGTCTCCATTTGCGCTACGTGAAGATATTCTTTCCCAAAGAAACCTGACATGATTTTCGTTAAGACTCCTGTACAACGGCCCGAAATATTTATGAATACTTCCTTCTTCATTAAAAATAACATGGTTTTCATTACTAGGTTCTGATTCTGAGTGTAATAATTCATCTTTTACAGCTGGTGCATCAGAAATGTTATTGGCAGAGTTTCTGCCTTTGATACTTGTAACTGTATCGTCACCGATATCTTTTAAGCTGTTTTGATCCGCAGAGCATATCTTTTCTATATATTTACATTTAAAATAACAATTTTCGTGGCTAGAATATTTCTCCAAATCTAACAATCCATCTGCAACAATCTGAATGTCAGATATTTCACAAACAGAGTCGTTACCAATCAAGTTCATCAGTGAACTATCATTGTGGGTTTCAAAGTTTTCGTTTTTTATTTCAATATCACATTTGGCTATAAAATCTTTATGTTGATCCATATTGGTGTGGTTTTTAAAACTATCTTTATTTTCAACATTTTTCTCTCCAATTTTCGTGGTCATATGAATATCTTCTACAGCTTCTTCATCTTCACAATCGATATTCACTCGACAGTCGGACACAAATCCACGATTATCTATTCCATTTATATTTTCAGTCATATTCAATATTTACTTATTTTATGTTTTAAGATTGTTTTGATTCTGAAATCAATATAATAATTTATGTTAGTGTTTACAGTAATCACTCATAGTTTAACGACTATTACTATTCATATGATTTGTCGGAACTTAATTGATTGGCCGTAAGAAATTTGAGTGCAGAATGTTTGAGTGAATCTGTGAATGTGAACTGTAATGTTCCACAGGTACTTTCAATAAAGCAATGTTGTATCAATAGTTATAAAAATGTTTGTGGAGCATATCAGATTATACAAAGTTATTTGTGGTTATGAAATGTTGAAAAGTTAAGTAGCGTTATACAAATTTGTAAACATTTTCTGCAGAATTTTCTTCATTGTTATCTAAACACATTAACATAAAATCACTTTTATAACGCTAGATGCAGGATAGGGGAAGCAAACGGAATCACGGTTTGCTTGTTGTTCTTTTCATCCATCCATCAGCCCTTCGAAATCCACTGTTGGAAATAGGCCACCCCTAACTTGGGCCACTATAACCAGTTCTGAGCTTTTTGATTCCAGATTATACTTGCGGTTTTCTCTATTCGAGGAACTTTCATCCCCAGTGGTTATCGGTCTTTCGAAGTATGAGGCCAGTACATTGCCACTTTAGCCAGATAATTCTGCGAGCTATGCCATTTTCGACTAACTTCATACTGAATTCTTCGAAGGAACTAACCAAAATGACTTCTTGGCGAGTTCCGTTAACATCTTTGACATATCATAGGTGTGCAATGTATTCACTAGTTATGTTGATGCTACGTTTTTTCCACTTTGTCAGTTTGAACACGATTTCCAATGAAATAGTGAACAGTTTTGGGGATATGACATCCCTTTGCCTGACACCTCTCTTCAGTTGGGATGGGATTCGTTACTATGTCGCGTACTCTGACGATCATAGTGACCGAATAATGTAAACACTTTAACAACTCAGTAATCAAAATCTTGTAATACCTTACACATAAATAAAATGGATTACTCTAGAAGGAATTTCCCACCTGCTTTTAAAACCTCTGGTGTGATTCCGTGATCACCTAGTGCCTTGAAGTATTTAAGCTGTTTGAGAGCCTCTCTAATCTTATACTTTCTCTACGACAACAAGTGGTCGCAGTAAACTACATAAAGTTTTATATTTATAATGTTACGGAATTTTGCTCCACAAAAAGTTATTGTAGTGTGGATGCATTGTACCGAGAAATCTAGTACGTAGTGCAAAATATATAAATCCAGAACTAAACAGAACGTAATCTGCGTAGCACAGAAATAGACATTAAACAGACAGAATCACAGAATCCAATGGAGAGAATAACAATTTTAACGCTACATATTACTATTTAGAAATATGGACCAGAACTCTTATGTTATTAAATTGTTTTTTTTTTATTGGATATACTACATTGATTTTTTTAAACTAATCGTCAATCATAGCTCGCACTATTTTTTTTATAATCAATATCAATACAATCATATTGAAACAATATTATCGATTTGATGGTAAAAAATGCTACCGTAGTAATAAGAAAACTCTTACCTCAAGCAATCTTTAAATTATTTTTAATCCAATTCCAAAAAAAAACTTTTGTAATATCAATATTTTTTTTCAATTTAAACCACTATACGTCTGATTAATGATTTGTACAACAAGAACAATGCGATATGAATGATTTTCAACCTGTGTAAACGGCACAATGACAAATGAAATTATTTTTAAATGTTCGTAATAATATACTGCAAGTTGCAATAACAGCGCTTGAAATCTGATCAGTTATTGTTTTATGGGTCAGATACTTACGTTTGCGCCTACTCAGGTAATATGACTTCGTAGTATTAAATTTAATGCTTGAAATTTTAAATATTTGATTATCTAACCTAGATACTTTGGTCGGTTGATACAGGGCTGTTAATAAATAGTGTATAGTTTTTTTCGAATTGAACAGCCGTCATCCTATTAAACTATAGTTTCATTCCTTTTTAGTTTTATTGTTAAGCAAATTCGTGAAAATCTGAAATCTAAAGTCACAAAAAAAAATTATTTATATAAGCAGACGGGCCATTTGACGGTAGGTGGTCATCACTGCCCATAGATGTCCGTAACATCTAAGCCATCATCGACGCTATTTCGTCCAAGCTAGAACCATCGATGGAAGCCACCCGATGGCCGTCCATGAATGACCGTCCCCCATGGACATTTGTAACACAAAATACATCCCTGATGCGTTGTCGGCCAAGAAAAAAGAAAGAAAGGGGAAAGTACTGGCGCTCGCTCCCAGGCTCTCCCACAATACAATCAAAAAAACGTAAAGATATTTTACGGAAAAACTTGAGCACTTCCGTTTTTTACAGGGCACAACAAACTGACAGACCCGGTCGATATCGCAATAGTAAGCCTCGTTGAAGGGCTGCGGAAGGCTTATGAAGTTTCAACATAAAGATTAACAATTAGTCTTTTATAAATATGTATGCCATCAACCTGGCAGTTTTTAATAAATAAATGCGTTATTGTTGCTATGTATCTATGTATATACAGTTGGCCATCGGAGATGTCTTAACAGGTAAATCAATAGATGCATTCTGGGGTGTAAGAGAGTTCACCGATCCTACAGTCAAATCCTTTTCTGCTTGTGGTACACCCTCCTAAGCATCTGATAAGGCCAATATGACCATTCCATCCTGTTAGAAACTGCATAACTTAGTTTAATCCAGGCGGCAAGCGGTGACCACTTGCCATTAGGTGGCCCATCTGCTCGAGTGTTGACTATTTACATAATACGCCGTATCGCTTTTTTCGAAGACGACGATAGAACGCCGTGTTTGTTAAGCACCCATACCTTACCAATCTAAAAATGCATGCTTGAAACAACATACTTCAAGGATAATTAGCACATAAACTGCACTTTACAGTAAATAATATGACAAGTTTTTTTACATTCATCTATTTCAGAAATCAAAGCAACAGTCGCAATAATATTCTTTAAGCGGTTTAAAGTGGACGAAAACTCATTTTATTACATTCACTTATTACAATCGGAATTTATGACTAGTATTCCAATCACACTTTACTTGAGTTCTAAGGTTTACTAACATTGCCATTCTACACGTGTAAAATCAAAATTTAACTGAAATATTTTTTCTTTCATTAACGACTCCTATGAAAAATAAAACGCAAGAAATAATTTTAAATTTTTGCTCAGTCATTCCATAAGGCGTAATATGAATTTAGTTTAAATGTACTTTCTAGTTTTCCATTTATGCATTAGGTATAATATTTATTTATAGCCATTGAGTAAAAAAACTGTAATTATTGTTGATGAATTCTTTAATAGAACTTTTATACTAACTTTTATCTTCTATTCCATGGGAAAAGATCCATTCCCTCAAAAAATATTCTAAATGGTGATCTATATACCCAAAATATTATAACTTATTTAAGTTATAAATCTGTACAAGTATTAATTCACCTTTTCAGTGATTTCCCAGAAACTCCAATAAATTCTGTTTTGATAAGGGGATCCCTTATCATCGACAATAAATTCCCTATAAATCTTTTACTCAAAGATTCTGATTTTCAAGTAGAAATTTGTGTGAATACCAACCGAGGTAGGTATATTTTCTATTAAAAACGGAATAACGAAGGATAAACATTAAAATTAAAACGAATAAATCAATAACATCTGCTATATATTTTTTTAAATAGAAATTATTCTTAATTTTAATAATATCAAAATGAAAAATTATAACATACACCACCGTTTTAAAAAGTAAAACGAAACGAAAAACATCACGAAAAACTAAGTGATTTAATAAAATTAAAACTCGTAATTACAGTTGCTAATTTTATTCGTTTCACAGAAATATTCTAAAGTACTTTAGAATCAATTTTAATAAAAGTAATCAGTCTTACAAAAACGTATACTAGTTACTTAAATGTATCATACAATTAAATTACAAATATTTCAGTGAATTTATTATAGAATCATTCTATTGGTTGCAATATTCATGTCTCGTTTCCCAATTTTCAAAACTTTAAATTACTGTCTTAATAAACTTCGATTCATTCTAAAAAAATAGGTTTAGAAATTACAATAGCGTTGGTATGTATTTATGGTACAAGCGAGCATGTTGTCGATGGTATCGTCTTATAGAAGAGTTTAATACAAAAGAAGTCATATGAAACAAAACTCTTGAAAAGTTATTTTGAAAGTGTCATTAATTCTTCTTTTTAGCTTTAGCCAACTTCTGGTAAACCACTGCTCTGTATCTATTAATGGTTTCAAATTCTGCTCTTTCTGAACTGATGGGGGAGTTTTCTATGAAGAAGTTTACATATTCTTGGTAATCCTATAAAAGAAAACAAACAAGGGGTAGTTTCAGAAAAATATAGATAATGACAAATTATTATTCAACTACAGTAGTATTGGCTTTGTTAATATTGGGCCCCAAAAACTTCGTTAATAAGGCCACGGGTTTGATATCTAGTCAGATCAGATATTTAAATGGTAGGTAAATGTTTTTTCTCTAATTTTCCTGCTATTTAGTCTCGTAATCTGTCTAAAATAAGAATTCCTGGTGCGCTATAATGCTGGTGCGATGACGCCACGTTTAAATAAGTAAACGAATTCGTATAAGGGTACTTTCTGGGAGGAGGGTTTTAAATATTTTTTCAATAACATGTCGAACGTAAACTCAGGCTATGATAAACATAAATATAATATGATAATTAGGGTACTGTATAATTAGGGTATCACGCTAGTTCTATTGACACTGACAAATTTACTATACTCATATTGTTCAAATAACACAAGGCTTACCTCGATGGAAGTAGGCTCAACCGCCATTTCAATCAATGGTTGGAGAAACTCGGTAGGCGAAAGAGGTGTTACGTTCAATCTGCAATAATCGAACAACACATTTTTTTTTCCTGATCACCGGTGCCTCACCTATTATTAAATGCAAACCAAGCAAATTCGTACTGCTCGTGATCGTACTGAAAAATGAACAATACAATAGCATCAACTCCTTCTTTATGGAAGTTGGCTTGGCTTTGTTAGCTTTTTACTACATAATTTCATTCCTATGATTCTTGTATACATCAGTGAGGATCTTCACCTGCCTGGTAAGCTTTTAACTTCTATGAAAGAGTTTTTAGTAGGGTTCGGGTGTACCGTGAAAGACTCCGCAGACAAGCAAATTTATCAGATCATTCTTACCCAAAAACACCTCGATGATAGGCCGTTTATTGTGATTATGCACAGGCTGCCGTGACCGTTTATCATCACAGTTCATCTTTTTATTAGCTGATTGTGAGACAATAAGCAAGAGTAGTAGATTTAGAGGGCAAAATTTCAAGCGCTGTCATGTGTGGATTTTACCGACCTACCGATTAATTGGTTTAAGCAACGTAGGCAACGCCAGAAATTGGAAGAATAACTGCTAATGGCACATTTTTATGAGGGCTTCCGTATCTCTGATAAAGCAGTGTCTGAGAGGGAATTATTTTCCCTGCAGTATAATCTTATGACTTTGACTTAATACTTTGAATGGAAACATTTGAAGTAATTTATCTTACTTGACAATCCTTTCAGCAGTCATGACTTTATCGAACAGTTCCAAAATGACTCCAAATCCATATCCTCGTAAGATTTGTGCCAACGACTGGACACAATAGTCACGAGGCATACTTCTTATACTATGAGCATAGAAAAAAATAAACACATGCAATCATACTGCTACAGGCGTGCACTAGAATTCTCTGTTTTTCCTGAGTGACCTGCGAAAATGAAATCTAGATCCTTTAGCTCAGCAGGTACCAAATGGATTTGTGTTAGTTTCACGATTAGACTGGCCTAATCTAGTAGCATGATTTTCCTAAGTATTTGAAGACGCATTCGCGAAGTGAATGTTACAAATTATATATATGTACTTGTTCAAATTATAGTACTCGCTGAAGAATTGAGTGGCCGGTGTTGCGTTGGTATCATTTGTGTTGACTACGTCTGTAGACAATAGTAACCACTTATCATTAAATGCGTTCTCAGCATATTTTGGTAGTATATCAGACTGTAAAAAACTAAGAATGACTAGTAAGTAGCACAGGAAGATGTGAAAGTTGAATTTTTAAAAAAGTATAATTTGAAACTCAATCTGAAATAGAAACTAAAACGAGACAAAGCAAATGAAACTTAACTTACTTTACTTAAAAACTGAAACTTGTTGTAGAAGACAGAACTCAAACTAGTATAGTCCGTTCTGGGCACGAGGATGATTTCAGTGAACATAGTGACTAAAGGCTTGGCTTGTGCCACGAACGGATCTGAACAGGTAGCTGAAATTATAACCATAGTTTTACCAATTCAATATCGTTTATGGTATAAACTGATCGATTTTTTTTAATATAGTACACACTGCAGGCGCACCACTCATTGACTTTAGTAGTTCGTCTACTATTTTGTGTTACATTTGCTCATAGATTTGCTATTGGAGTAGTAAAGAAAAGAATTGATACGCTTTTGAAACCACTTAGTTTATGTTATCTTGAACTAATCAATACATATTGTAGTGTATATGATGTGGAGATATTTCAAACAATTTTTAAATCTTTAATCTATACTAATAATATAAAGAAAGAGAACGAATGTGAGTTTGTGTGTAAGGAGGAACCACGGCACTTATTTGAAAATGAATTAAGTTCTAGAATGACTGACGGATATAGCAACTTTAAGCTATTTGTTACACTAGTAGGAAAAACACACATACATATATCAAAACGAGTTAACAATGACACATTCATTGATCTCCGCCCGTTGATACGTTTTCCTCGTCAAGAAACAACCCTTACAAAATAGTAAAATTGTTCTAAATCGTTGCCGCAGGAACAACCTTATGCACGAAGCGTCAGGGGCCGATTCGCCTAATACGCTCGAAGGTCTTAGTTTTAAAGCGAGTCCGGATTTTATTACCGTCTATTTAATAAATTTTTACGAATATGAAAAAGAACAATAAAAGGAAAAAATAACTGTTACTGCGTTATTTTATTAAAATTAACTGCTGTTATTGAAATCCTTTCATAAAATCTTAGGATAAAAGAAACAATAGAGAAATCTATCGCCATAAAAATTACATGCAAGTGCTGCATGTCCACTAATACGTCACCTGGCCAAACCAAGTAACAATCAAAAAGAAACAAAAATATCTCACCGATGAATAAGATTTTATCTTCTGGAAGAATTTGTTTGATTAGCTTTGGAAGGAGGGTCTTCAGTTGAGTTGCTTTTAAATATTTCTCTTGAGGCAGTACCTAGAACCTCTTAAAAATCATACACAACCAAGATTTGAATGGACATGATCCAATTGACCGTTAAAAAGTTTGTTGTTCAGGCTGGTGTTATTACTTATTAATTTAGAGAAGATAATTGTTGTCGTATTTAACTTATCAAGGCACTCTTTTCTTGTCCTTCGTTATGAATACCGCAGAGAACTAAAATGTCTTGAAGGCATGCTAAGTGTATCATAGGTATCTTTTAATTAAGTATGAATATATATTTTACACAGTTAATACATTTTACCATACAAAACTACGATCACTTACCATCACAAAGTATTGGAGATAACATTTAGGTTATAATAAATTAAAATACACTTATATTATACTCCTCTCAAGCTTTATGGCTATTAAAATAAAACCAACTTTGATGTAGACTATTCCACTATTCTTATGCCACTATTCTTGCAACAACCTACCCCGGATCAATGGACTAGAGCATCTACACTCCAAGTTTCCATAAGAACCAGAAATTTATAAGCATTATGACCAATCAAATTCAATATCAATTTATTATTTAGTTACTTTGTACATAGCACAATGTCTGTATCAACAATCAATAATGTAAATTAGGAAAAGGACCTAGAATTGAGCCTTGCGAATACCCCTCACAGTTGATCCAGATTTTTGTCAATGTATATGCTAACACACAAAATTCAACCCTTTAAATAGCACAGCAGACATAAACTGCAACGAAAGTCCATCAGGTAATTTTGTCACCTTCTTACTAAACACCCTCTCAACATTCCTCATGTAGATGACAGCCGGTTGAAACACCCGTGCCGCTACAAACACTTGTGGCAACACTTTCAGCGGCTTTTCTAGGACCGCACTGAACACTTCTGGTGTAATGTCAATTTTTACTGCGTCTGTAATTACCATTGAAGTATTACAAATATGATGTAGACATCTTGCTTTGAAATAGTTGTTGATTAATGCTAATAAAATAAGAGTAGTAAGAAGTTGACGGGGTAGACCGATAACACAAAGCAGATAGAAGGAAATTTTCGGTGTGTTGCAATGGCCCAAATATGCTTGGTTGGTTATATTTGTCTAGTTAGTCGTCATTCCAAAAGAAACTCGGCAGTAAAATATATTTTTACGATCATGGCTCCAAATCCAATTGCAGAGTCCGATAACCCAAGCCATCTAGAAATCGACCTTCCTTATACTCGTAACGCCGGGGATTTCTACAGTCAGGTGAATAGCCTGCTTGACTGATAGCTAATAATATAAAAAAATCCAACCCCAGCAGAGGATACTCAAAAGTTGATGAAGGATTACCCCAGCCTTCTCTAATAGTATTTTGCGCTACGAAGTTTCGGTCTTTATTGAAACTGATTTGTTTTCCCTTATATACTCCAGAATCATAAATGGAAAATTTGGATGTTTTCCAATACGTATATTGATATTGCAATAGAATGCAACAATGCACTTAATTGTTAAAAAATTAAAAGGGATATAAAGTTTCAAAATGAGACAGCCAAATTGATCAATAATGATTATAATGTAATGGAGCTTTCCAAAATGTTTCAATACGTTGTATTTATACCACAAATTCAGAGCTAGATATATATGTAAAAAAATTATCAACAGATACTGGCGGATTTATTGCTTCTTTTAACCGAATTTTCCATTTGGCTCCCCAGCAGTTTGCCGCAGTTGTTATTAAAAATATTACTCACTCAACTCTCCTGCGACAGTATCAACCAAAAACGACTTTCCATTTCTAAAAGGACCTAATAACATGATCGCTTTGTTTCTCGTAGCACCAGGTTCGACTCCTGAACCGAAGACGCAAGACAACTTCAGACGACGTCGCACATCGCCGTAGCCTGGTGATGGGAACCTGAAAAATAAAGCGATGGAGGAAATTTAATATATAGAAGATGAGGCAACCAAAACCTAGAGAAAACCACCTTAAATTCTTAATTTTGAACAAAAAACAGGAACCAATATTAGACGATTAATAAACGCTCAGACACTCACACCCCCGCACGATCCTGTAAATCCTGCGTTCTGTGTAGCTTGTACATACACAAATGACACCAGCTAACTTGCCAGTTCTCCAAAAATTCTCAAAGGTGTGCGAACGCTACGAATTTGCACTTGACCAACGCAGAGAACCATAACCTAAAACCCTCTTATAGTGAGAAGACACTAAACGGAGGCTGCGATTAGTTACGATGAAGTTGTTGCGAAATTTTAGTAAGCTTAATATGTAACTAAAATTATTTACTTAGCATCTGGATCTCTCAAATTGAAGTCATAGGCGGCGTAGTTCAAATCACCGTAGATGTCTTTGAGTTTTGCGGTTGGCTTCGAGATTATTCCTAAATCGAATACTTCCTGCAATTGAAACAATCGCCAGTGATGAGGGTAGGACGATTTTTTTTATAGAATACTAGCAATTAAAGGCCGTGATTCCAAATTTTCTATATTATTAGGAAACTAATTCTTTGAAAAAGGTATGGTACATGGCGATTAACTATGTAGTGATATAAGAGGCTTTGTCTATACTTCAATGCTCGTGGTCCACTCTGTTAACAATGGAGCGAGATCCGTATTCTTGAAGATTACTGGGCTCCTTACCAACTATTGTATGTGAGTGTGTGAATGTTTATTTATAATTATTTCTTTATTTCAACGTTTGACTACCAAACTCCTTTAAAAAAGTCCATCGTAATTTTTTATTTTTATTTTATTTATTTTAATGTTTTGATTGCAAAGTCGAATAGCCAGCGAACAAGTGCGTTGACTGCTTCTTTCTTGGTGAATAATAGATCTGTAACATTATTGGTAATATGGATATAATGTAGATAATATTATAAGGACCACCTACCATCGTGTGACCTGTATAATACTAGAAAATAGTAATAATATAAACTACTGACGAGTAGGTAATCTATAAAAATACGTACATAACGCTTAAAATTACTTGTATATGATTTTTGTTTGATACTAATAACAGATTGAGAAACATTAAACGCCTGCCACAGTGCAATAGCAAGTTTACATGATAATAAAACAACTGTTTAAAAGTTTCAGATTTGGCAGGATATTTCACAAATTGGATATGCCCAGATCACCCGCTTTAGTGTACCACTATCCACCATATTAGGTATGCATAAAAAAAACTTTACCATCATAAAATAGTATCGTTGAAACATAATTGGATATTACAGATAAATAAGGCTGCGCTGCGCGCTGCGCAGCGAATAATCGCGGTGAGGGTGATTCGGGGGTACCGTACGGTATCGTGGGCTGCAGCTACTGTTCTAGCCGGCGACCCCCCGTGGGAGCTCGTGGCGGAGGTTCTTGCCGAGACCTACTCATACTATGTCTCGGGTAGGAGGGCTCTTGGTGAGAACCCAACGTTGGACGGGATCCTACGGGTGCGTCGGATAGGACAGGAAGCGCTAATGCGGAGGTGGGGAGAGGACCTGGCGGTGCAGCCGTATGGCACACGCGTTACGGCTGCGTTGCGCCCGGTCCTTGAACGGTGGATGCGCCGAAAACGCAAGCCCCTCACCTTCCGTCTGACGCAGGTTCTCACCGGGCACGGTTGCTTTGGTGACTACCTGTGTCGGACGGCCCAAAGCGAGCACATGACTGAATGCCACGATTGTGGCGCGGCGGTGGACTCTGCCCAGCACACCCTCGAGGTGAGTCCGAGATGGGCAGCGCTGCGTCGGGATCTGACGTCAGTCCTCGGAGGGGACTTGTCGCTTCCGAGCATCATCCCCGCGATGCTCGGCGACGACGAGTCCTGGAAGGCGATGGTCTCCTTCTGCGAGACGGTAAAGTCCCAGAAGGAGGCCGACGAGCGGGTGAGAGAGGAGGCCGCCGACGTGGCCTCCATCCGCGGGCGACGAATGGGGGTGCGTAGGAGGCGCTACTTAATGGGCCTCCAGTAACGCCCCTGTGCCCGTGTCGGGCCGGGATGGGAACCCGGCCCTGCTAGACACGGCGTCGTTGGGACTGTTCAGAGGTGAGCCGGACAGTCCCCATGGAGGAGAAGTCTGGCCTTTGCGCCGAGGCCAGCCTGTCGCTAAAGGGATCCTGTTGCCTGCAGATCCGGGACCCTCCAATTAAAGCGGCTGAAGACTCCCGCAGGGGTTTAGTACGGTATTGCACTCCCAAAGTGCCGAGTCCGACATAGGTCTAGGACTGCCAACCGGGCGTCCTGGATATCATCCGTAAATGGATTCCCCTGCGACAAAAAAAAAATTAAAAAAAAAAATTGTTGGCACCCTTGAAACCCTTCTCGGCATTTTTTTGTGTTCTTTATCTTTAATATTTTATCAACAGTAATTACCTCTAAGCTTTCCAACAATGTATCATCCACATTAAGTGGTTTTGGCACAGGGGGCAATTTTGGCTTGGGTCTGACCCTCAACTTTGGATACTTCATTCCGATGCTCTTATACATCTCCTGATGTGCCTTTACTAACAACTTTAAGTCCAATCTGCGTAGAATAACATACGATAATCTTGGTGATCCCGTTAATTAGTTGAAATTACCAGGATTTTTTTAAAAGGTTTATTCCACTTTGCTCCCCCAAGAAAATGAACCGGATTTAAGCAATTCGACATACTTCATTTCATTTGTGCACCTTGCTATTAAATTATCCACGGGAGCCTATAAAGGTGATACAATCTTTTTGTAAATGTATTATAGCGCTTTAATTTGAAAGAATTCTCATAAGATTTTAATTATGTACTCAGTAGATGTAGGCAAAACGAAACTTAAGTCAATTGTGAGTCCATTCTGCATTTAATAACTCTTTTACGAACATAGTCCAGCGGCTAGTATAGATCCTCGTATCTTACGAGATGCCAGTTGACAAGACTTGTTGATAATCCTTATCTATAATATCCTAGTTATTATACAATTCAGCGCCGTTTTCTCCTCTGTTTGTCGATCAATTTTATTTTTATTTCGTTTTGTATGTATCAATAAAAAATTATAAACTGAACATTATTATTTATTTATATTATTACGGCGCATATTAAACCACGAGGCGAATACTAGTATTAATAAAACCATTATGGAAATCCGAGCGGTACCTAATTGTTCAGTTTACTGCGTTCAGGCTGACCGACAAGGTTATTTATAAATTACTATGTAGGAACAGATCGTAAAAATAAAAACAGTAACAAATTAACCAAAATTAATACGGTTACAAGTATTAGGGAATAAAATATTAAAGATAATCTTATATTTTGTTCATGGAGACATATTTATCTAACAAAATCAACCATTTCAACATCAACCATCACAATACTCGTATATCGTACAGGTTTTATTGGATTTGCTCCGTCTGAAAATTGCACACTGATCACTACCATCCATATATATTCGTACCACTATCGTAAGAGTCACCATCGACGCGATTGGCCCGGTAAGAGCAGTAAACTTCAACTCAACCAACTCAACCACTGCGACTGAAGTACATATAAACATTTTATGGTCAGTTAGCTATTATCCAGGGAGGTAGAGTAACTTCCAACCAAGCAAAACTATCACCGGATTTAACTAGATGGTAAAGATAACAACTACCTCAATAGAAGGGACAGCGCTTTGCTTCGTCAGTTTGTCAGCAAGGTACACCACGAGTTTACGACTCAAGAAAAAATATAAGAGTTCGTGACACCCGATCGTTACACCATTCTTCTCACCTCATCATCTCATCTACAAAGGTCCTACATTCTTTATGCATTTGACACATCAGCTCTTCTGTCAGCAATGACTGCATGTAGCCATATATTACGTCAGCGCATTTATCTGGTGGAAAGTTGTCGTAAAGGGACCACGATGCTCTGTACTTTTTTAAAGCCTGAAAAGAAATTGGAAACATGTAAACATAATATCGACTAGGTATATGTAAGGCCATGGAATGCAAATACAAAGGCGTCTAGGGCTCGCCAACTCGACAGTCGTTGCCTAGGTCATTCTACCTGTCCGACGTTTGCTCTTATCACGGTCTTTTAAAATCTTACCGATGAAACTCGTAACTGATTGTACAGCGAGATTATTATATATTAAGTGTTATTATTAATTACACCATCATTCATGAATGGCAACTGTAATCGACATTAATCTTAAAGATAAATGTTTGTTTCTTGTCTCGGTGTTATTTGCCACAAAGGGAATCCTAGTGAATGGTTCTGAGTAGGTTAATGATTATTAAAAGTACTACAATTATTCGCTTACCTCAATAAGCTGCCCAGTTTCGGCTGAAGCCTGGATCCGATATCCAGGATCTGACAAAGGGCTACATCTCAATTTTAATAATTGTTCTGCCTCTTTCTTCTGTTGTTCTTTTTCCGTCTGCGCTTTCAATAACGCGTCTGCCTTGGCTTGTTTCTTTTCAGCTTTTAACTGAGGGACGGTGGAATTATTTATTTATATCACCCATCTATTCATATCGTATGTTGTATATCAAGCAATGCTGGATTTCCTAAATTGGATTTCTGAAGTCATCGTAGGATTATTTTTAATCGTCTTATTTTAATCTCGTCGGTATTTTTCAACAAGATGTATCAGAGTCCAAGATAATAAAAAAAAATTCAACCAATTCAGTTTGTTAGTGATATTTACATCTATGAAACCTCTGCTAGAGCACACAGTAATGTGACGGCCAAACAACCTTTTTTAGGATAAATATTATTTAAAGTAAAAAACATTTTCAATTTTTTTATTTATTTACGAATTATTATTTATTACCCTGAAATTTAAACGTGTCTGATGCATATATACTATATAGGTTTTTTCACTTAGCCTTCTTAAAATTTCATCCATTGAACAGACTTGCTTAAACTATCTTAATCAAAGGAAGAAACAAATAATAAAAATATATGTATATATTCTGTATCAGGATTCTAGAATATACATACATGAATGTCATTTAAATAATTACTATGAAAGTTATATTAAAATTGGATTCCAAAATGCACGGACAATCAACACGGACAAGATGCGCATCAGGCATTAGTGAGGTGAAGCCACGCCTGCCTGTTGTTTCAGTGCGAACCGTGCTCCCCAGTAGTTCAGGATAGCGGTCGTAATATAAACATGCGAGCATAATAAACATTAAGATAGTTTGACAAATCAAAAATAATCATTTTGATAACTGATAAATTAGTGAAATTTGATGAATCACAAGAATCGTTGTTATGATCAAAGGCGATATTGAAAATACCTTGGCAAAACCCCACACGTGATCAGGCCCACGCAAAATAAACCACGGACACGAATGAAATATCAATTATATTTATTGTTAGCATGCTTTTTTTGTTAATTGTACTGAAATACTTAGAGATAATGGGAAAGAAAAATAAAAGGAATAATAATGATACATTTTGAGGTTATCATTTTTAATTATTTTGATAATCCCCAAGTAGTAATGTAATTATCTGCGTATACAGACTATGCGCATTAAAACCTTACCGGACGACAAAACTGGAGGGTAAGCTACTTTTTTCTTCGTTATTTTCTGATTACCCTCTTTTTTACGTGTTTACCTGTGCGCATGTGTGTGTGTGTTTGTGTATGAATTAATGTGTGCCTAAATGATGACTAAGAAATGGAAATTTTATAACAAAATTTATTTGTAGGTATACATTCTGTCCCAAATTTTTGTAAATGTAAAAGATGTTGGTTGAAATTGATTTTAAAACTTTGTTTTATTTGCAGGTTACGTATTGGCAGTGGCAATTTATGCCAGCGTTTGATGAAATTGTATTTTAAGCTACCACGAAACACTGCAGTGGTATGTCGAGCAGGTGTTAACTTATGGCTTGAGGCCCTAGTAAAATGCATATTTTGTTCATTGTAGTTTATTATATAATTACAGTGGACATTTTCCTTTAACAACACCAAACAAGAGTGAAGCACATTGAAGTTGCTAACGGTATTTCATCTATAAAATATTGTCACAACATGGGCGTACGGCGGTATGTTCAAACAATACCTTGCACATGTATTCTGCACACGTTGCATTGGATTTTGCGACTGCGCTGAGTCTTGGCTCAATTACTGCATCAACGTAGTTGAGCATGGACAAATCTGAGCTTATGTAATCTCTAATCCTACATAACACTTTGAGTTGCTAAAATCAGTTTCTGATTACATTAAAAATGTGATTTTCAAATCGCAACGTGGCATCCATCAATATACCTAGGTTACAAGCTTTCGAAACTCGCTCAATCGATTCACCATCAATAAGTCCACCATCAAATTATACAACTACAATAATATTATCTTCTACAGAAAGGCTGCCTGGAAGAGATCGCTACCAAAGCGATAAGGTCACCTTTGTATACCCGATGTAACATTTAAATTACTATATGTAATTTTGTTTGGTGTACAAATAAAGAATATTTGTATTTGTATTAGTGTTTGCCTTTGCGTAGGCGTTTATTGTGTTTGGAAGTAAACATTACGATTTAATTTACCTATACCAAATATTTTGGAATTTCTTCAGATGTACGTAAGTTATTAATTAAATATACATACCTGTTCCTTCGTCTTTCCTTTGTTCGTAGCTAAATATATTTCATCTTCTATAACCTTCTCCGCTATAGTGGGATAATCCCCTCTGATAATGATTATGGTACCACCTTCTGATTCATATGGGTAATCAGGGAAAAAGCCATAGCCGTAAATCCTGAAAAATAATAATCTAATTTATATGACATCTTGAAATAAACAAATTAATTGTATCTTTATTAAATGGGGTTTCTTATCTCACGGGTGATACTTAATAAATATTTTAATTCGATTTATCTGTAATGAAAAAATATCTATTTGTTGTCCCTGCCCGCACACCTCTGCGAGCGTTAATGGCCCAAAAGACAGCGAACAAAATTATACAAATAAATTAGTTAAATGAAATGTATAAGAGTTAGTACCAGCTATTCGTATCCACATTTTTGTATAGACTTTTCTTAGAACGAGTTAACAGGACGTCAACCAACTAGAATACTGAGTCATCTTTAACTAATGGTGAAATTAACAGTTTTTAGTTTATAAGAACCCCAATTGTAATTTTATATATATGTATATACTCTCATAGATAATTAAAAAAAAAATGTTTTTGAATTGAAGGAATAGTTACTTCTAGACATCTTGTGAAGGGTTTTAAAAGAAACTTCTTACATCCTTATCTTCCATGATAAACCTTACTTTTATATGTGTATTTCGATAATTTAATGATTTTTGAATTTAACGTGCAGTTAGAAGTCCGCTCCAAATATTTACTGACCATTCTCTAAACCAAGCTCGAACTTGTTCGGTAATATCATCAATCTGATTATCCTTCTTAAACACAATTAGCCTCGTCTTTTCTCGTTCTAACTCCCTCGAGTAAATTTTTCGAAGCTTCTCTCTTATATTACGTTTTCTTTCGTATGTCTGAAAAATGTTTCCATTGTTTTTACACTATACGTTAATAGTCTTTACAAATATACGAGGAGAATTTGAAACATGGAAGAAAAGTCCGAGTAGAATTGAAACATGGAATGAAAATACGAGGGGAATTTTTATGACGGTGTTTCACTCTCGACATAGATTATTTGCCTGAAATTTTTGATAATACAATGAAAATTTTGTCTAAACATATAGAGAGTGCTTACTTTGTTATTAGCATCTTCAAAAGACAAACGTTCCCGAAATGGATCAGGTAGAAGTCCCAACATTACATCTCTTTTAACTTCCTTTACTATCTGTCTCTTACGGGCCATGACTTCTCTAAAAACAGAATTTATTAATAACTATAATAATCGTAAAACTGATAAAGTCCAACATTATAAATGTATTGTAACAAATATAGCTTAATTGGATAACATTTAAATTGCAGTTCTAAATTAATTATTTTGTAATTAAATTACCATTCGCTACGTGTTTCACAGAAAAACAGCTGGAAGAACCAATTTTTTCAATATCACTGTTAAAATCTGTTCAATCGTACTTAGTGATGTGACCAACGTTCCAAATTCCGTAATTTTCAAACCAATTCTAATGTAAAATTTGTCTCTGGTGAAAAACGATATGTCCTAATTTGAGCTAATTAAATTATTCTTAACATTGCCCAGGCACGGTAGTCATATCAATCTATAAAAGTATTCTGTAAAAGCTTTGGAATGTAGGAACGCTATAAGCAGTGAGAGCATTGTGGTTTGAACGTAGGTCTCTCGCACGGGAGCCGCGAGTTCAAATCCTGCACGTACCTCTTATTTTTCAAATTACGTGCGTTTTGATTAATAGTTGTTTTGGTGAAGAAAGACATCGTGAGGAAACCTGCACAGCTAAGAGTTCTTGGCCAGCGTGGCGAACTATGAGTCGACCTTTTCTCATTGCAAGAGGAGTCCCGAGGCAAGGAATGGGAATCAACATTTAATAAAATTCGAATTATTGTCTAAAGGTAATTGTTCTGTCTTGACCAACCTGTAGATCTTCTGTATTAATTTTGCAGCGGTTACTCTCATTACCATGGGTGCCTCAACGACATTGTCACAAAAGTATAACTTTCGCCTTTTACATTTTGCTTTGTAATCTTCCAAGTAATATTGCCTGAAAAATGTATTGGATTTGTGAAAAAACCATTGGTTAATTCCAATGTCGCAGAAATTCATGTATCGCATTCATTCGTGTATCGCAACATTTAGTTACAAGTCAGTCAAGTTACAGTGTTCTGCCTTCAACCGTAACCTTCATTATTGGGTACAGTGGATTTGAATATCCATGTCTAACAGGTTGCAGAACATACCCACCTAAATCTTTCCTGCTTCTGAATAATATTGATTTGGTTAAACTCTTCAGTGATAATAGTATGAATACTTTCTTCTGAAAAATTAAAAAGAAAAAGAAATACGTCTTGGGAGCCACTAAGAAACTTAATCTTAATTTTTTTATCTAAAAAGCTTACGTCAAATATGTTATTTAAATATTTTTTTAAATTGTAATGTGTAGTCGACCGTTCTACAACAGGCCAATGTATTTCTATAAATATTTGGAAAAGTTGACCGTGTGACTGCATGCCTGTGCATGTATCACGAGGTAATCACAGAACAGATTTTTTTTTTCCTAGAATATAATCACGGGTCAAGATCTATAATACAATCTTTCTAAGCAATGGAACAGTTCCTGCGGAACAGAAAAAAGTTATCACGAATGTTATGTTTAAAGGGCAGTAAATAAAAATTTTATTACTTTACTGCAACTACAAAATGGAGCCTTAGACAATAAAATGGGGCAAAATAATATTTGTAAACTCCTTGATAAAGTTTGATATCAAACTTTACTTGTTTACATTTCATTAACATAATGCTAAAATTTCCTGCAGTGAAACAACGATGAATTACTAATATATCTAGACGTTTCATCTATCGGTACTATCGTGCGCTTTGAAATACGTAGACTTAAACATGCACCTTTAATTATTTCTACTGAAGATTCCATAATTCTGCGTGCAATTTGCGGCTCTGAATCATCTCCATATAATCCTCCTTGGGATTGAATATGAGCTCCTTCTAGATGCTATTGGAAAGGGGCGAAACTCAAGATAAATAGATATAATTATGTGCAATTTTTAATATACAGTTGGGTTGAGATTAATCACTCACACTAACTAAGAACGAAACGACAAGTTTGACACATCTTTTGTTCGTTTCCAAGTTTCCTGAACTTTCACACAAAACGGCGAAAACGTTAATTTATTAAGCTTTAAAACGATACATTTTCTTCTTACCTTTGGTGCATCTTTACGTTTAATAGCATCAGTCCACATGTTCTGCAACAGCTGTTCCATTGTAGCTTGCCGTGATTCCAGTGGAAAGTGATATGGAATTATTATCTAGAAACGGTATAAATATTACCAACATAAAATAACACAAAACATCGTAATATTCCGCAGACCTATCATTAGCTAATTGTTCGTCAGATTTAATAAGTTAAATATAAATACACTAATTTTACCAACAATTTATATCTGGGCGAATATATTCTACGTTTATTATTTATAGGTCACTAATAATTGGACAGTTTTTCAGGAGTCTTTTCTAGTTCATTTGCAAAACTGAAATGAGATCAGTCCTTTGCTTTCCCTTTGGCTCTTATTGTTTTATGGAGGCTTAAAATTTTTAAATATATCTGATTAATACATTGGATTGGAGAAGCAAAAGGCGATTTTATTTCATACCCGCAACCTTACACGCCAGCCAAAAAGTGTCTCTATGTGATACTTACACAAAATATAATTAATTATTGAATTACCTCGATATCAAACGGCGTTTTCTTTAACGCAATCAAAGCTTCATCTACATAAATATAGTCATTCACGATGAGGTGAACCAACTCGTTCCTCAGTTCATACAACCTGCACAACAGTCAAATAGAATGCAAATATGGATTCTTGATTATTAATCTAAACCGTCTTTGCCAGTGTTGCCATTCCGCTTTTTTTCTTGGGTAATACTTTTACGTAAACAACCGTTGAACTGTCTTAAAGTGCCTTGTAAAAAGATAATATGTGAGAAATTCTAGAGTGAACTAACGGTGTATTACCTACTGCTGCCCGTAACAGCTAGATGGCTGTGGTTTTGTGATTATCCCACCATCTTTTCGATGATTTACCTCCTGATAACAAAAATAGTCTGAGCAGGCAACAGTATCATTAAAACAGCTAGTCCTTGGACGATACGAATGAAATATTTTATTCATAAGGAATTTATACCAATAATTTAATAAGTTATATTACCTCTTCATAAAGATGTTGATAATTTCCAAAATACAGGGCGCTCTTTGCAAATGCACACTCTTTAAGTAGCTATCGTACATTCTGTTGATCAGATCACAATACTCTGCATAAATGCGACCTAAGACCTCTGGGGGAAGACGGCGCTCTTTCAACAGCAGGCCTTTTGCTGCTTTAGCCTGCAATTGTTTTAAATGTTTTGCAGTTAAGATGATTTAAAAATATTTGTTATTAGATATTTTTTGTGAGGACTTTCGTCAGTAGCTGTGTTATAAGTAGGTCAGTGGTCTGTGTCTTAATTTACATGGAGCACACTGCCAGTTAAAATTTTTTAAACTATGATCTGTTTTCAAGAGCACTTTAATCCCGGATCCCGTTATGTTCTTCTTATGAACTTCCGATATTATAGGCAATGCATAAGGAGCAGAATGCCACTAAAATTTGAATAAATTGATGGAGAAACCTATGTCATTCAGTTTTCGCAAATTTATTATAATAATAAATCAAAAGTCTATGTATGTAAGTGTCTCTTTGTTCATTACAAGTTACTACCGTGAAATCTGGATATTCTGCAACAGAAAACTGGTGAAATACCGCCACATACTGATCTTGCAGTAGCTTAATCAACATTAAGACAAACAAGTGAGTTGTTACTTCCTAGGTCACAAGGATACCCAATACCTCTGTAACTGACTTTCACTAATTATGAATAAAATATACGAAATGGCCAGATGCCATTACTAAGTGAATGTGAAAAACGCCTCTGTATTCCATTTTATTCTATTGTTATTCTAAGATGCAATATCAATCGGTTGTTATATTTAATAAATGCGGAAGGTACCTTGCATCACGATAAATATAGATAGATAGCGTGCATCACATACGCATTAGGTCAATTCAAATGAAAGAGGAACTCAATCATTTGGCGCCAATAGTTAATTAAACGTGACAATGGATGGAACACATAACTTTGGCACAGCGTGGTTGCCAGAGTGCCAAGGTCATGATTCATTCCACGAAAAACAACACCAAAGCATTTAATTGAAATTAAATCAACAAATGAAAATTGGAAGAATTGTTTTAGCGGCTGTTTCGATTAAGTGTAGTCTTGTGGTTTGAAAGTCGGTTTTTCGCTCAAGAGGGCTGGTTCAAATTCTACACATACATATCTCTTATTTTCCTTTAATTAATGACACATATTTGAAATTATACAAAAGGTTGTAAGGAGTAAGGCATCTCAGTGTTCTCCATAATTTTCTCAAAGATGTGTGAAGCTTAACAACGTACACTCGATGCTCTAGATACGAATAATAATTGCTTAGATTGCAGTAAAGACTCGAAATTTTAACCTATTTTATTCCATAGTTCTGTCATTCAATGTTAGGGGCCCGGGTAATGAATGTTATTAAGGATGTCTATGCCAATGCCTCGTAATGTTGGAAGACAATACCTGATGGTCATTAAACAAACACAGAAAACGTATATTTTTATGTACAGAATACATGTACCTGAAGGTCTAAGTCCTCTTCTGCGGTATTTTGAGCTTGTTTTAATATGTTCAGCCACTCATTATGAGCTTCAATAGATGTGCTGAGACTTGTTGGTGTTTTCAATGAACACATTTTCTGTTACTTGCAAATTTTATTTCTACGATTTGTATTCAATATTACAAATTAGTATTTAATTGAATTTAGATTAGATTTAAATTTAACACACAATTTAATTTGGAATTACTATAATTTAGAAAAAATCTAGTATAACAAGAATTTTGATATTCTTCTGTCACAACAAATTCACGGTGACGTTTAATATAGATTTATTTAATATGGAAGCACTAGCATAAACATAATATACTAATGTAAAGTATATTAGGCTTATGTATTATAGATATGTGTATAATCTATACTACTATACAAATCTATAGTGTCTCTCTGTCTGTACAGTCCATTTTTTTGTCAAATTTCATCATAAATATTCTTTTTATGTCTCACTAAAAATTATCTGACTATTTTGAAAATTTTTGTCTGTCTGCGTGTCCCTTTATAAGTCAAGAACAGCTCGCCCGAACTTAATGAAAATTGGTATGTAGTGAGAACAGGTCATTGAGCAGATGATCGGCTATATCAAATATCAGTAAACCTAATGAAGTCTAATCACGGCAAAAAAACACAACTTTTTGAATAATTATGCAAATATTATTATGTTTTTAATTTTTCAACCCGAAGGAAGGGGCCGCCAGTCTAAACTAATGCTATAAAGAGAGAGTGCCATTTTTGTGAGTTTGTCTTAATGCGGACAATAATCTCTGGGACTACGGCATCTAACCATTTGAAAGGTACATCATTCCAGATGGTTATAAGTATAGTATAAAACAAATTCCCTCCGTCTCTGAATGCGATAATCTCAAATATTACGACATGGGTTTTCATACGGATTTTCCTAATATATAGACTGACTCGTGAATCAATGGATGTATGTACTCTTGCGAAAGTTTTAAGCATTTAAATATGTGACATTAGGAGCAATTTATAAAATGCCAGATTAAAATGTGTGTTCGATTACTATTTCTGAACGTAAAAATCAAGTTCCCCGAATCGAAGCGAGGGTAGGATATGTTTTCAATGAGTGTCTGTTACTATGTCGGAGAGAAAATTAACAAGGGTGTTCCGTCCTTACATCTTGGTATGCTGGCGAGTCAGACATGAGCACCGAATACCACTTATCATCAGGAAGCCCATCCATCGGCTATTGAGACACAAATAATGGGTACAATGTCGTGACAACATTCCATTCCTATAGACTATAGGTAGAAACAAACTGTAATTCTGTTTGACGTTCATCAAAAATTTTTAAGGTTACTCTTAAGTATGAAATGGATCGCCTCATTTTGTTAAAAATCCCTATGCGAGTGCCCATGATTTCTAATAGTGGTGTATAAATAAAGTATCACCGGAACCAGGAGCGAGACGGTGCGGTCCGATGGCCTTCAACCAAGGACATTTGCGGTATTAATATTTATAGCTTCGGCGTAAGAGCTTAACTTATAACAATGAGTCAGCATTTAAATTGAATCAAAATATAAGAGATATTTTTATCTAAACTGATACAAAAAGAAAAATGGAGATAGAGTACCGGGCTCAATATACGACCTCGAGGCAGTACAGTTGGCGAGATACGTTTTTTGATCCTTTTGGTTTAATTCCGACTTGAATATCCCGTAGTGTACTTTGATTCGGCACTTAAGCTGACCTATATTACCTCTACCCTAATCTAAACTGATACACTCCAGCATCTGTAGAAAGAAAGATTTTTATTTGCGCAAAGTACCGCTTATATTTGTGGATACGTTTTTTACAAAACAATTTCCATCATTTTGACAGTCGTAATTAAATAGGAAGTGTACAATTACATAGCAAGAATATTCAGTTGTTTAAAAAGTGACAGCTGTCAGAATAAAACGCGGGATTCTAGTTGGCAATCCGCCATTATGGATTCCAATTAATCACAAGGAAAATAATTTAAGAATATTTTTGAAATGTTACTAGTTACTTGATACGTAATTGACGTGATTGGTTTCTTCCGTTTTATTGATGTAGATTGCCATTTTTGCTACGTCACTGAGACTGGCAAACGCTAGAGGATATTTTACGAATAACCTCAATTAAGACATACGTATATGGCTCGCCATGTACATGATAATTAAGGTATTTTTTATTCCAACACTTTGTATTAGTGTGACTAGAAATATACTTTAAAAATGTTTGAGTCTCAACTTCTTCCTTTCATAAAATTAAGCGATGATGTTACTTTAAGAGAAGATTTAAGAGATCGACAGAAATATCACACTGTGCAAGTGGTACTTTTTAGTGTGTCCCAGTCTTTACGGATTGGAAGTTGAAGAGATTGATAAAATCTTGCAATTAAAGCCGTTCACTACGGACGCCTTTGAGCTACTGGAGGTATTGCTGTAGATTCCAGAATTCGTAATACGTCACGAGGTCTCATGATTTGACAGCGGTATCTGAGAATCTAATTAAACGCTATTTATCTAACGGGTTCCTTAGGCAACTTTTGATATCAAAATGATATGTCAATTCTATGCCATTATTTGTTGTGATTGTTTTACCTATTACGAGCATAAATTGGACTAAAGCTGTACATGTATGTATAATCTATTAAATTTATTAAATCCGCGATATTTCATAATAACGGTGTGATATTTTACAATACTAATGACAAAATGTGTCACATTGCAAATTATTATCGTGAAAAATACAGTCAAGTCACCTTTATATCTTAGCGAGTTATAAGTAGTCGGTATTTAAAAGCTTGAAGAAAAGACATTTTACTCATATAAAAATGTCCAATTCTTTCATTTCTATAGCAACGTCATCAGTTAATTGTCAATAAACAATAAAATATAAAGAACGTAATAAATACTAAAATAAATATTTTTTTTTTAGTCTTGAGCTTATAGAATCTATAATCGATAGTTACGCACAGAATTAATGTAGGATGGATGAAATGGCGGCAGGTTGCGGGGACAATTTGCGACCCCCGTATTCCCCTTAAACTTAAAGGGAAGATCTACAAGACCATGGTCAGACCTGCTGTCTTGGACGGATCAGAATGTTGGGCCACAAAAGGGATGTATGAAAGACAACTGCATGCAGCTGAGATGAGAATGTTAAGAGGGATGTGTGGTATAACGCGAATGGATAGAGTAAGGAATGAGTACATAAGAGAAAGTATGAAAGTTGCACCGGTAACCGAAAAGCTACGCGGAAACCGGCTATCATGGTATGGTCATGTTATGCAGAGGTATGAAGAGCATGTTGTACGGAAGGTATTAAGTATGAACGTAGATGGCTATAGAGGTAGAGGAAGGCCAAAGAATCGATGGATGGATTGTGTGAAGGATGATATGGCTAGAATGGAAGTTACTATTAAGATGACGGCTGATAGAGGAGTATGGAAGAAAAATACATGCTGAGCCGACTACAAATTAAATTGGGACAGGGGCAGAAGATTGATGATGATGAATCGTACAACGGGCTTCAAATCACTATTGGCAATAAAGTGTACTAAATAATTTTTAAATTTAATGAGGGATAAAACGACATAACTATAAATACCAGTAACATCCATTGCCCGGGATGAAAAGTGTCATATGCCAAGAATCATCTAAATATGTTTGGTGGTTTTAATTTCAAACTGACGGATAGATAAAAATACCATATAATGTTTAGGCATCTATATTGATAACAAAGTCTACCTACATTAAGGTGTCCAAAATATTATTCAATGTACAAATTCAGTTCTTTTTAAATTTTAATTTTAATAAGTTTAAAATAAGCTAGTCTTAGCAATTTTATACACTATTTAATCAAGATAAACATACATTTATCACACACAATATTTATAACAAGTTGTATAAATAAAAACATTACAACACTATTGATCCACATAACCTCTGCATATGCTGACTTATTCACTGTTCAAGAGTATTATATCTAAGTATCTCTACTTATAAGCAGCTAATAAAAGTTCATCTAAGTTACTCAAAAGCAGAGTGACCTGTTGTTTTAATGATCGAAGTAATAGAGAGGCGATGGATTCGATTTACAGATTAGGCAGTGCTATTGCGTTTACGTACGGAAATTTTCAGTTCATGTACATACATAGAACTATCAATGCTAATTTCAACTCAAAACGCAACATCATCTAGTTAAATTTAGTCTAAAATGGTTACTGTTAGTGTATTTTAGTGATGGTGTTTATATGTTGTATACTTTTATTTTCTTTATTGGCATATGTCCTGTCGTCATGAGTAGTGCAACCCACGCCTAAAAATATAAACAATCACAAATTGGGCTTGCGCAATATAAAGCGCTGGGACTTGTCACAATTTTAATGGGCTAAACAGTCATATTTGAAACACAAATCTTGTTTCGCAATTTCCGTAGAGTATTTGATAATGGAAAAATCCTTAACAGTGCGTACGCATTGCAATCGCGCGATTTAACAACGCTCTTAGACGAGACACATATAAACGGATGAAAGCTATTTAGTTTAAGCGACATTTTTGCAATTAAAACCATTTAAAGTTTAAAATTTTGGAAAAAAAATCATAACAATAAAAGTTACTTAATCTACTTGAATATGGTGAAAGTTTATGGAATTCATTTAAAAACGTTCAGTTCTTGACGCTAAAATAAAAAAACTACTAATAATTACAAAGATAATTGTCGGTTAATGTCGTTCGTGTTAATTTGTGTACAAATTGCCTTAAAGTCCCTATTTTTCGGAATAAGGAAAAGGCTTTAAGTGACTTCATAGCTACAAGTTACTGAATAATAATGTTATAATCGCTAATAATGTTATGTTTTTTTGTGTGCTCGCTGCGGGATTTTTGATGGTGACGTATAATGTGTACATGCACAGTATAGGGTAACTTTCTCTTTACTGCTATGACTTTACGGGTACAGCCTAGTCAAATAATTTATAAAATGGTCCCATGAACAAAAACCGTGTTTGTCAACTTTACACTTTTCTAACTCCAGCGTTTTAATCTGCGGCGGTGATTGTAAACTCAAAATATTACTATGCCTCAACTGTTCTGTAGATTGATACACGTAACTTAATTTAAAATAATTTTTCTTAGATTCATCATCTCTCCACTTTTGTAATACTATAGCACTACCTATAGGCGTAATTTCATTTTGTTTTTGCAACGTATAGGGTTTTACAAGAAGAGTTTTGAACACAGTGTTAAGATTAGCGTCATGTCCAACTAACAACGTAACTTTTGGTTTATTATCATTTTGCACAAATATATTAGAGATATGTTTCACCAAAGGTTCAGCGACGTCTTTAGCGACTAGCGTTGTATTATATGTGGCATTATGATAAGCTCTGGTTAGTAAAACGATCGTCTGCCAGGATTTGGCATCGGCAAGCTGACCCCAAGCAACATCCTTGGTCGGAAATCCTTCATAATTCTGCATTAAAAAAGCGTCTATAACTTCACTGCTGATCTTCAAAGGTCCAGCTAAACCTGGTTTGTGTCCAGGAGTGATGCTTTTTCTGTTTTTGTCTCTAGCCAAATCGCATTTCTTATCAACTTTACACAATTTTGATTTCTTGTAATCCAATATCTCGGTAAGTAGCTCATAAGGCTGGTTCAAGTGAAAGCTATTAAGAATTTCCTGCATTTCCTCTAATGCGTCTTCTCTGAAACTTGCTGTAGTATTATGGATAACCGGAGTAAATAAAGGATCAGGAATATTGAGGTTTGTGTGGTGTACGGTTATTTTACAATCCGGAAATCCTTTCTGGACAAACGATTCCGCTGATGCCAAGGTTCTCTCTATTGTATTCGAATAAACATAGAGATCATCTTCTGTCGGGCATGTCGTGGGTAAAACGCCCTCCTTTTTGAGCCAAGCAGCAAAATAACTTCCCATGTAGCCAGCTAATCTCGAACCTTTGGCAGTTAAAACACCTGGCTTTTCGCCCCATTTCGGCCAGACTTTAGGCGACACTTGGTTCAAATTCTTCGAAAGTGGGGTTCGTATACTGTGTCTATTTAAAATAACCACTTGTTTCAAAGTCAATTTGCTTTGCACTAAGCTAATAAGTGTCACTAAGTTCAAAATGAACAACCACAACTCGATTCTCATATTCACTGCAGGAATGAACGGACGGAATTAATTTATATCACTAATTTATTACGACAGCGTCATATCGATGCGCAGACAAAGACTCGAATAACTAGTAAAAGTCACACCAACTGTGTAAGGTGAACCATAGAATGATAAAGAGGTAGATCCGTAGATAAGTTTTCATTGTGCATGAACTCGTTTATCTGTACGGTTTATAGTTAATAGTTGGCTCTAGTTATATTTGCGTATCAAAAACATACATATTGAATACATTTTAGTGATTAAAATTTAATTCGTTACAATGTACCACGTATCAAAATACGTTGATCAACAATAACAACGAATAAATAAAAATAAACTTAAGTTGATTATCAAAATACTTTTATTATGCAATCAAATAAAATTAATTAAAAATTTTTTTTTTTTTTTTTTATTATTTTATCGTGCAATGTGTTTACTGAGATTTTGTTATTGATTAAAATATTGGTAATTATTTCACTGATCATCATCATCATCATCATCATCATGACGTCATCTTTACATCTTTTATCTTTTTCTTTTCTATTCTTTTTGTCATTATAAAAGTTACAATTATGTGTAACAACATTTGCTACTGGGCATTTTTTACATCTTACATGTACCAATCTAAGATCATACAGTTCTAGCGAAAAACTAACTATTTACACATTTTCTTTATATTTCTTCTATTTATATTTCTATCACAGATTTTCCAAAATTGCTTCAAAATTGTTCCATGGACAAAAACCGTTAATATCAACAGTACACTTTTCTAACTCCAAAGTTTTTGTTTGCGGTGGTGATTCTAAACTCAAAACATTACAATCCCTTAACTGTTCCGTAGTCTGATAAATAATACTTAATTTAAAATATTCTTTCTGATATTCATCGTCTGCCCATTTTTGAAAAACAGCAGCGGCTCCTATGGGTATTACTTCAACTTGGTTCTCCAAAGTATACGATCTTACTAAAAGCGCCTTGAAAACTGTGTAAATGTTGACATCGTGCCCAAACAATATCGTCACATTAGGCTTATCTTTAAGAAATATCTGGGACATATGTTTTATCAAAGGCCCCGATATATCCCTGGCAATTAGCCTTGTGTTATATGTAGCACTAAAATAAGCATTATTCAGTTCAAAGAGAGTCTTCCACGAGTTCAGTTCATTCAGTTGACCCCAGGCGACATCTTCAGTTGGAAATCCTTCATAATTCTGCATTAAAAAAGCATCTATTACATCATGTCCAACTTTTAACGGTCCATATAATCCTGGTTTTAGCCCTGGTATGATACTTATGTGATTTTTGCCTTTGACCAAATTACATTTCTTGTTCATTTTACAAGATCTTGACTGCTTATAGTCCAAAATTTGAGTAAGCAGTTCATAAGCCTCATTAAGTTGGAGATTAACTAGGACTTCATAGATTTCGTTCAAAGCATGTTCTTTGAATGTTGCTGAAGTGTTGTGTATTATTGGATTAAATAAAGGATTGGGAACATTAATACCTGTGTGGCGAACATTAATTTCGCAACTAGGGAAACCTTTCTCGATAAACGACTGCGCTGATGTCAAAGTTCTTTTTAAACTATTCGAATAAACCTGCAGGTCATCTTCGCTGGGACAATTTTCTGGTAAAATTCCTTGGTTCTTCAACCAAGCTGCTATATAGCCACCCATGTAGCCAGCTAATTTTGCACCTTTAGCAGTCAAAAAACCAGACTTGGCAGACCATTCTGGCCAAGCCTTAGGGGATACATCTGTTAAATTATTTGAAAGTGGAGCCCGTAAACTATGTCTGTTTAATATAACAACTTGCTTCAAAATTAGTTTGTTTTGCACTAAACTGATAAGAATCACTAACAGCACCATGAACAATAACAATTTGACTGTCATTATTATCGGCGGAAAACTACTTGAGGGTAATTTATTGAGTCAGTAGTAATCCCGTGAATTTAGAAACACGTTAAGAACCTCAGTTTACAATTTACTCATGCGTGTTGATTCTGTTATGTATTGATATATACTAATTAAATGACGCCTGCTTATCAGGGTGGGTGNGGGTTAAAAGCCTTATGTTTATGAACTCGACTCCAGTAAACTATGTATTACCAAGTTGAATAAAATAGTCGATACTCAACAGGTTTTCCTTATGATAACTTTATAGCTTTTGTTGGTGAAAGTCTGATTCACGACGCGTAATCAACGATTTGCTAGTTTAAGCACAGTGTTAAACACTAATAAATTTTATTTTACGAAAAAAGTTTTGTTGTGGATTACTATTTATTCAGTACTTTATATTTCTTAGACAGCACATTAAGCAAATCACTGCACAACAGAAATGACTAGAGGGCAGTTCTTACTTCATCGCCTGTTATCTTAATAATAGCGCATTGGCAGGTTAGTCCTCACTTTTGTTTCTAGGAATTAGTTTTGAGTTTACATAGCTACCATATATTATCATCTATACTATAATTTCTTGTAACTATATATATTTAAGCAAATTATATTTCGCTAATGTTCTTTATCAACAATTTATTATTGATGTTACGTCTTTTTAAGAAATACAAATTTCCTCGTTTACGTAGCAAACTGCTACAGTTTTAAGCTTACAGTTTACAAACTGGTAAGGGTAACTAAAAGGTGCCGTTCTCTTCCAACCTTATTATTTAACTGAGAGTCCACTGAAGTATACTCCAGTTTGCATTGCATACAATTCACCTGATCTGATTGTGTAGAATAATTGTTCTAAGCCTTCCCGCAAAAACACTCATGTATATAATCTTACCTAATAGGCAAATGTACGACATCAATTTAATTGCATATCATTTCTAATAGCTATTCAATCTATGGAAAAATCACAAATGTAATCTTCGTACGTAGGTACGAAATAAATCAGCATGCCAAAAATAATACAAACATCACTCACACTCAATGAAGACTGACTATATATATTACGATACACAACATACATTATCCATCTCGCTATTCATGAAACAAAAGAAAGAGATAGATTTAGATTAAGCACCAATTTATGTAGCATTGTTTTTGCACGCTTATCTTTATAAACATAAGTAAATTGTGCTCCATTTTATTATCTATGGACACAACCATAGTCACAATGCGGTGGATTGTAATTTCCACATTAAAAAAAAGGTTAAACATGTAAAATATTTGTTGATAGCTTTTACATTAATTACATTAAATTTAAAGTGCTTTGTACTAGTAATGAACCACTTTTGAAAACGTTACGAAATAAGATAACATCGCAATCCATTTGTTAATTATTTTAAGTCTTGTATTTAAAAAAAATATAGAATGGCATCGTAGAATTTTTTTTTAAATGAAAGTTTCCTGTTTTTATCAAAAGTATAAAATAAACAATTGACCAGTTCTAATTTAATATCTAAAAGTAATATGCTATACACTAAAAATATATCACTTGTCTAGCTTGATGTATTGTATATTGCAATTTGAGCATAATAGGTAGTTCGAACATAATCAATTATAAATTAATGTCGGAAATCATAGTCATTTACTAAAATAACATCACCGCGGTATTCACTGTGAGTTTTAGGTACAGATATCAGAGAATGACAGTGTCATAAATATAAGTAAGTCCTCATTAGATTATGTTAACTTATTATAACTAATAGGCTCTATTTTATATTTAATATTATAACTAATAGGAATGAAAGGAATAATGAAAGAAAAAAGGAATTAAATTATTCTAATGAACGTTACTCTAAGCACAACGTTTGGGACTTACGCCGCCCTTGGAGACATTGAAGGTGCTATCAAGCGCCATGAAAAACAATGGGACCACCACATGTAGACGAGCTCATTATATATGTACAAATTACTGCTCAAAGGCATCCTACAATGATGCGATGATCTCGATTACGAGAGTTATCGCGTTTCCGGGTTATTAACAAGCCATGCAACCATTAAAATCGCTTCCAAGAAGTCAATCCCTGTCGCCGAAAGGCGCTGCATGTACCACCTAGTGAACCCCGTAATAACAATCTTTATTGCTACAGAACGTAGCGTATAATATTAGTTTATATTGAAATTTTTAATAACGTGCAGTACAAATTAATGAAAAGTGGAAAAAATGCGAGGCGAATTTAACATATCAAAACGCACGTTATTGGCTAGATAAAAACGTGACGTCAACGCTCGCGACTCCACATCAAGAAAGTAAAAAGGGCTGGGTGTTTTTTATAATGAAGTACTGGTTGTTTTTAGTATTTTCAGAATTTCTTTCTGCGAGCTTAATGCATATCTTTTATTACGAGTATTTGTACCGTACTTTTACGTAGTGGCACAAGACACTACTTCTAACATGCCTCATCAGTGCGATTAACATAATTGCGTTAATTGTAGAGAAACAAACGTTTAATATTTTTTTTTATATTTTAATTTCAGGATTAACTAAGTTCAAAAATCCCAAAGTTAACAAAATTCACAAAAAATCTTTATTTGTGCAGAAGAATAGGTATTCCTTCAGTATAAAATTATTTAATTTAAAAACGTACATAAATATTTTATCTAGTACTAATACAGTAATCATATATTTATGAAAAATCACCTTGATCCCACAACTCTTAATACTCGTATGTATGGAAATTGATAACAATTATTGTCGATTTAAAGCAACAAAATAATGTGACTTTCGTATGTTTTACTATATATTATTATTATTAATGGCTTAAATTAAAAACGAGGCAAAATTATAATTCGTTTTCGTTAAACGCTTCTAAGAAATATTATTTTCGTGGACTTCTTCTGTGTCATCTCCATAAAATCATTTTGGTATACTATCAATGTCATTTACATACATTTTAAAAAACTAGTTTAACAATACATAAAAAGGTTTTTCACGTCAGATTGCCACGCTGTCGCATTAGGAATAAAATATTGAAGTTTATAACGACATGAGGTACATACCTACATAGTTTACTTATTATATTTATTTTTCCGTGTATATAAGTAAAAAAAAGTCACACTGGCTTGGACATTTGTATTTCAATTATGACTACTACAAATTACGTATTACTTATATTTCTCAGTAAATCAATAAACGATTTCCAGGGACAGTAGTTGTTCTCATCTGAACAACTTTTAATTTGCATAGGAAGCCATAAAGGAGGATTTTCTAAAGACAACTTTGAACCATTTCTTAATTGTTCGAAACTTTGATAAACAAAATCAACTTTTAAAAATTCTTTACCGGATTCATTTTCAATTTTTTGAAATAATAATTTTCCACCCACAGGAGTCCTTTCGTATTGTTCTGGTAAATCTTTGCTAACAAAACCAAGACTCGCTATAACAGGATTCAAATTAGAATCATGGCCTACAAGCAGCGTAAATTTTGGCGCATTATTTCGTTGTAAAACTTCAAACATATAATTAAGTAGAGGTCTTGCTACTTCTTTTGCTAAAACAGTGCTGTTGAATCGGACATTTTGATTTTCTTTTGTTATTTGAGTCAGTAATTCCCATTGAGTTTTTGTTTTAATTTGCCCCCATCCTACTTTTTCTAAAGGCATTCCTTCGTAGTAACTCATAAGAAATGAGTCTACTATAGCATTTCCCATATTCAAAGGCCCCATAATATTGGGCTCAATTCCAATTTGATATATAATATTACTATTTCCTTGAGTTAGATCACAGATTTTTTCAGTTTCACATATACGTGATTGATTTAAATTCAAAATTTTATTCAATTCTAAGTAAGATTCTTGTAATTGTAATCCATTTAATTTGTTTTGCATTTGATTAATAATAACCCTTTTTAATTCTGCTGATGAATTCCGCGGTACTGGATTGAAAATCGGATCCATTTCCTGGGAATCTATGCTGAAAACTTTGACATTACAATTCTTAAACGCCGATTTAACAAAAGCCTTTGCGGATTCTTTGGTTCGTTGTTTAGTGTTCGCATAAATATGTATTGTATTTCCTTCAGGACATCCATCGAGGAAGAATTCTTGTTGCAATAACCATTCATGAAAGTATTCACCCATATATCCTTCTAATAAAGCTCCCTTTGCAGTTAAAAAACCAGGTTCCTGTTCCCATTTTGGAAATTCATATTTAGAAGCGAATTGCAAATTTTCTGTCAAAGGCGTTCGTATATTATGTCTACTTAAAATTAGCACTTGTTTTAATTTATAACTTTGAACATAAACAATAACACTTATAAACCACATCGATACCACAGATAGTAAAATTAAGAACGTTCGCGCCATTTTCTCTAAGTAAACATTTCCACTTTCTCAGCTAACACATTTTTTTTATTTGTGATTATTTTTCACGATAATAAAGAACTTCTTCGTACTATAAAATATCACAAACTGATTAATTTTCATTAAATCGTCGAGTTTTATCACACGACCGTTCGATAAAGATCGCCCTCCGTCATACGGCCGTAGGTATAATAAGATCTAGCTTAGTAGTTTTTATTTTTTGCCAAGTTTCATTCCGTTGGCTAGTTTGCGATCAAGGTCTTTTACCTTTGTTTGCTAAAATGGTTCAATTTTATTGTATGATTGATTGCTGTCCGTTGGCAAAATATTATTGTTGTTGTAATTCAATCAGCCGTGTTGTGTTTATCGTAAAGCATCCGGGCCGAGATTTTGTTGAATGGGAATTAATTCAAGATACACCGATTTCCTGAAAAAAGCATGAATGTAGGTAATCATTTTTTCCTCACAATAAACGGTAGAAACACCTATTACTGTCTTGATTGGCCTATGTTATTAATAAAGGTTGATTCAAGACTTCATTGATTGCCAGATTACCATTTTAATTATTCCTATTTGAATGCATTATGTATGTACATAGATGAGTTGATTGGTTAGCTGTAGACAAAACACAAGTTTACGAAAATTCACAACGTAAACGATGCTCAAAATTTTTACGTTGTCTATATCTATACTAATATTATAAAGAGGAAACCTTTGTATTTTTGTATGTTTGTAACGAATAAACTCAAAAACTACTGAACCGATTTTAAAAATTCTTTCACCATTAGAATGCTACATTATCCCTGAGTAACATAGGCTATATTTATTATTAGAAAAATAAGGGATCCTTGCTAAAACTTCAGTAACGTGAACCAAGGTCTAGAAAAATTTGCTTAAAAAATTTCTTTCATCGCATACGCCGCGGTAACTATTAATGATGGAAAAAAGAATGTTCTACAATATAAGAGAATATATATATTAATATCTAAAAATAACTTCGCGATACTATATGTCCAGCTATTGTAGTTATGTCATTATAACCACTTTTTCATTTTAAAGCTGACCAAAACCAAACCATGATAACCTTCGTATTAATCCTTATCCAAATAAATTATTTCATATTCAAAAATGTTTCAATACTCAGATCGGACATTCCATTCAGAAGATTTTACGAATTTAGGAAAATAAACATCGCCGCCGCTGCCCCACAATGACCAGTGTAGCTACACCCAAAGCAGCATAGCTACAGATTACATTTGTGTATACTGTTATGCAACATTGAATATTTTGACTATTTTCACAGGATATGTATATGTTATAAAGAAAAAAAAATACATAGGTACCTATGTCCTTTATAAATATAAAATTATAAATATATCTCAAAATGTTTCAAAATAAAAGTACACCTGTGTGAAATAACGAAATAAATGTCTTCTTTCAAACAGAACATTATTCAATGATTATGGTTCAATTTCGCTTATGAGCGAACACTAGTGTTTCACAAATATTCGTATAGCTGTTTAAACACCTATCATCTATTTGTAGGTGTGATCTGAGACGCAAAATGGTGTAAATTTTTAACTCCATCACTTCTGAGGTATCATCATCCACGCGTTACCGGGCAGCGTGGAAACGACAGACCCGCTTATTATAAACTATATACCCGCTTATTATAATCATAAAATAAAATTATTTTTGTAGCAACGAAAGAAACATGTATTCATAACTTAATCAATAATTAAATCAAAATTCATAATAGTATATCAAAGTACCTTTAAAATTTCTCTACAATACAAAATACATAGGTACTATCAAATCCAAGCATACATTTTATAAAGTAGCATTTGCACTATAAGTAAGTATATGGCCATCACAACCCACATCACAGCATCTATAACTACAACCAATCAATCTTAAACAGAACTGCGCTCCTATCTGATGTGTGACCTTCAAAAAGTGTAAAAACCAACGTCGAATAAATATTATTTAATTAATTCTTTCGATGCTGGTCATGGACACGTGTACTCACAAAGTATCGTGAAAATAATAAAGTTACATGTTTTATGTTGGTTAAGTAAAATCTTCACTGCTTTCTTCATCTCTCAAAGTAATTGACTGTGCTTAAACTTTTTAAATCAGTGGTTTATGGTTTCCACAGAAGGGCCTCAATCCATAGAAGTTATAAGGGTTATATAGCGAATCGCATTTTGATTAATTTGCAGGCGCAGTTCAAGGGCAGAGGACCTTCTAAGGATAAATCGTACACATCAAATTACCAAAACTTAAATTGACAATAAATATTTGAACAAAAAAATCGAATTTAATTTATAGAAGGTGAACTCTTAGGTTTCATTTCTTATTTTTTACCCCTAAGGGTTCTATTTATCTTCAAATTTAAGTGAGACCAAACGGAAAGTACTCACTCAAACAAAAAAGGATTTTTCTTAATCGATTGATAAATGATGCAATTCTGAGGTAACACATAAAAAAATACAAAATATTGAGAACCTCCTTCCCTTACGTCGGTTAAAAATAAACAATATACGTCCATTTAATTAATGATTAACTTCCTGCTTAAATCGTGAAAAAGATTTTTGCAACAATATCTAATTTACTCGACTAATAAAACTATTATTAAGATTCCTCCCCGTCTTTGGCTACGACTGTGCTGTCAATAATATATGACGTAAAACTCAGGTGCAATTTATGAAAATGGAGAGTAAATTTGTCAAACTCTTTCATTTTGGTTGTAATTTTGATGTGTGATCTTGTGGATAATTAAAACATGAATATGAATTTTAGCCGTCTTGGGACTGCCTAGAATACTTCCTTCAATCCTATACTGGCAGAACAGTGTTGCAAGAAGCGACAGAAGTCATACTGTTTGGTGGTAGGACTTCGCGTAAGGATTATATTATCAGTATTATTATTGAATTATTACCCTTCCGTAAAGCCTATTTTATATTATTACTGGTATTATTATCTTTTCGTGAAACCTGCCTGGCTAGCTACCACCTTCCTGCTTGAGACAGCCGCCAAATGACTCGTCTTGTTCTGGCTGGAGACATGAGAGCCAGTACTTTCTTTCTAAACTTCTTTTCATTTCTTGACCGATAACGCATCAGTGATACCTTTGGCGTTACTGATGTTCATGAGCGACAGTGACCACTTACCACCGGATGGCTCATTTGCTCGTTTGTCAACATAAAAAAAAATAATTTTATATTTCCTGCCCGCGCCCTGATGGTAAGAAATGAGGGAACAGGTGATCCCATTTTCCATAAATTCATTCCATTTTATTATTAATATTTTCGTGGAATGTGCATAACATATGCTTATCTAATAGAAAAACAGTACTAATATTCTAATAAAACTGATAATCAGTTACTTCAATTTTAAAGTAAGTGATTCTGTTTGAGATTGGTTGTAGAGTATACAGGGAGCTTTGACCACTTAATAACTACTCTACTTAAGTGAACTTTATAATTTTATGTCATATTTAACAGCTTCTTAAACAATATGAGACACAGCTTCAGTACATCAAGCTGTTAAATAACGCTTAAACAGTAGCTTTATCCAATAATGTTAGTTGATGTGCTAGCCTCTCTTCTCTGGCTCGCCTGGCTTGACCTAAAGCACGTTTCTCTGCAAATTTGGTTATGAAAAGCTCCACTGGTAAGTTTCCTGAAATTAAATAGAGATGACGCTGTTATTAATTCAGAAATTGTTAGATTTCAATACTTAAAAAGACCTTTCTACTGTTGCTACTACTGAACAAAACATACAATTGACTCACTAAGTTTTGTTGGCGAGAATGTATTAAGACTCAACTATCACATATAGAGTTTTTTTCTAAAACAATAGTCTGGTGTGTGCTGCATGTAACCCGAGTAGATATATCTACAAAAAAAATCTGTGATACATATAATAATAGTCTAACTGATCGCTTTCTGGACATGACTGATATGTGAGAAAAAATATTAGGAGCCTTTATTAACGCAACAGAAGCTAAAACAATAGTTGTTCGAATTTTTGTCTATATGTCTGTGCGTTTGCTCGTGCTAAATTCAGAAACGGCTTAACAGCTTTCGTTCTGGTTTTCACTAATGCATTGCAGTAAGCATCACTTAATACTTAAAATTTATTTCATAACAATCTGTTAATAAATAAATAAGTTATAAATTAATTTCAAATAATGTAGGTACTATTTCTTAGTGTAAGGTGTAATTTTTCATAAGCGAAGGGAGGGCAGTTTGTTAGTTTTAATTATAACCATTCTACTATGTGTGTAAAGTTATTGTTTTTTTACTTATTAATCCTTGACAGAAACATATATTAACTATGCATTTTATATCTACTTGACATATTATTCAGAAAGGACAATTTAATATTTTACCCATCAGAAATTGTTCAGCAATAACCTCCGCATCTTCATCTGCTCTCAATGCCGCTTCCTTCAAACAATCTCTTATACGATGTGGATCATAAGCTTCAGCCAACTTTTGATGTTTTTTATGCAGTTCTTCATAATTCATTTTCATCTGAACAATAGTTGAGATCCGGTCTATCACATCTGTTTTAAGATTATCGAGCAATTGCTGCTTATTTATGTTGTCCTGGGCAATCTCCTCAATACTGTTCATTAACTCCTCAGTTTGTAAGTCAAGCTCAACTAAGTGTGGATTATTCTCTATTAATTTATCCTGAAATTATATAATAATAAAATTTAATGTTGTATACTGTGTAAACTAATATAGGGATAAACAAAACAAACTGACAGCTACTTCAATAGATGATTATGAACAAATATGACTGTATTATGTGACACATATGACATGTGTGACGCATATATCCATATATCGTATGACACAGATGTTATTAATTTTGAAGTCTAAATTATACAAAATAAACAACAGCAAAACAATAAAAAGACAATATTAATTTTCATTTAACACTCATTACTTGTAGTTATATATTAACCCCATATGTAAGTACACTTGTGTCAAATATCATTTGGTTTAGAGAAACTATCAATTTAAATACACCTCCATAAATTTTGGTGTTTCATTATAAACAAGTAAAATACTCTCTCGCCTTCAAAAACATACCACAAAGCAAAACAATAGACTCCTGTGTTTATCAGGTGTTTTTCAATTCATGTTTACCCCATACACCTAAACATTGGTTGTCACAGTTTTCTATGAGTAATAACTGTAAGAAAATCCATGCACTAAATAGTTATTGAGAGTGTTAGGCCAATAGGTAGGCCTGTAGGACTACTAAGACACTGCTAACTGTGTAGTGATTCAGTTTGAATTGTCTTGCAGCCAGTGGAATTTTTAAACAAAAAGATCCAGTTTAATCTTTAAGTCGTTTGAAATATAAATGGAAAAATCTATTTTGTAACTTAACGTTTCTTAACTGCATTGGTTACTTAACGCCAGATTCAACACTAGCAACCCTAAAGAAATATTGAGTGAGGAGATAACAAAGAAACTTGTTAATAGTATGTGGTATTGCTTGATGGAAATCCATTCCAAACTAGAAATTTTGCAGCTAACTATACTAGAGTCAACTTACCCTGACAATGCTAGGGCAAATATGACTACTGAAACATGAAGAACAAAGCAAAGACAAAAAAAATCCAAAAAGAGATTGTTTCAGTTACTGTTCATTAATGGCTAATTCAGATAAACCATGTATCCTTTATTGCTGGTTTGGTCTATTTCCTTTTTGTATGATATCACTTATCCTTACCTATCTTTGATAAGTGATATACTTATTCTCAGAGCTATAGATTAATCTTAGTGGTAGAAATTACACATGTAGATATGTAGATATTGTTTTAACAACTAGGATCTAAAGTTGATATGTGAGTTATCTATTGGAACTTTTAAGTGACATGTTAAAACACAACTTGTAAGTGAAGGATATATGGTATAGACAAATATATTCATGACAAGAATGCCTGGAAATATTAGTGTCGAAACCAGTTCTGCATAGGTTTCAACATATTTTGTAATTGCCATGTGTTGTTTTAAAAGATGTGTTGAAGAGTTTCCTTCGTTGTTTTTTTGCTTCAATGTTAAAGCACTGTTTCACAACAGTAGTACAAACAAAAAATGAAGTGCATAAATGTATTTACAAAATGAATTAATGATTTTGAATTTGATATACATATATAAAAAAAAATACTTAACAAACACAAATAAATATTCCAAAATAGAATAACAATTATTTTACATACTTGCAAATCAGGATTCTCAAGTATTTCTTGTAACTCCTCAATAGTCAGATCACTAAGCTCTGGGAACATCAATGAATGGGCACTAATATGAGACTGTGGACTTGTGTCTGTAGATTTATCTTCTTGACTTGTAATATTTGGTACAGACTTCTGGAACTCTCTGATAATGGCCTGCACCACTCTGCCAAGATCAGAGTGAATAGTAAAGTTTAATAGCCCTGGTGCTCCAACGACCTGATTTGAGTTCTCTGCTATCCATGGATGAGGTATCACTGGATTGACGAATATTGCAGGCTTCTCGTTAGGGAATTCTGGCGTCAACACCACGTTTAAGCTCATATTACGACCATCAGCTGTAAAGTCGACTCTGTACTCGTTACCTTCATTCAACTCTATAACATTGTCATTGAATATCTTTAATGTGTCTATCTGACGCTTTCTTATGTCCTGCTCTGTGTAGTAGTTTCTAGGCAACATTTGTGTAGAACACTAGACTATCAAAACACGGTTTAGAAATGCAATCGTAATTTCATACGCAAGTAATCGTAAGTACGACGCGAATTTCAGGGTCAAAAATTGAAGTCAATCTTAACATTCAATATTTATGGTTTATAATAAACATAAACCAATCATCGTATAAGTTATTCAAACAACTATTTATCTACACTAATAATTATGTCTAAACACGCGTAGTCGCGTACATAACGTATCTATCAAACAAATCGATAATTATGGTACAGTACGATACCAAACGAACTTATTTATTTTCACATCTGGTTGACAATGACGTATATTTTGATAGTAAATTTAAATTAGGCATATCGAACTCAATTTCTATTGGTCAAATTAAATTTCCTCCAAAGCCTTTACGAAATATGGACCAATGACATTAGCAGATACTGAAAGTCTCAGCAGTTATTCACTTTAGTGACAGTACTTACCTACCTGTGATTGAATAATAGCGTTTCTTAGTAGCACAGATGGCTAATAGTCTATGGTAGCCTGTGGTAACTGACAACAGACTGTATTAGCTTATTTATTTTATTACGTCATTGTGACAATATTATATGTTACCAATCTTACATTTACGTAACAGACCGTAAAATGGAGTAAATAGATAAATACCAATCTTCACTTTTAATTGAAATTTAAACCTTCCGTAACAAACAGGATATTTCAAGGTATACTTAAAAATGTGTGGTAAACTGGTTTAGAAGTTAAGTAACTTTAGATACTCAAATTATTGTCAAATTTTAAGAAATTCACCAAAAACACTATTAGATTCGAATTTACCCATGAAGAGGCAAATAGTTCGAAAAGGAGGTTAATCAGAATTTTTACCAAGGCTGGTGCTCTATCTATGCATAGTAATATTTTTATTGTAGATAAAGTCATATAGTAATAAAAATATCGCATTGAAAATCTAATATTTTTAAAATGTTCATAAAATTTTATTTATTGAAGTGGTTATTGAACAAGATATTTAACTGTTTATATAAAAGTATAAATAGAATAGGTACCGAAATGAAATTGACTACCTTATTTCAGTTTTTGTCAACCCTATTATAAATTCCAATTTACCTCTTCATCAGACCAAATAATACCCCGTTGTTCCAATTATACCTGTTCAAGTGCCAATTTCCCTCCTTTGCGTTCCTATTATCTCCAAAATTACCTAAAATTTAGTGTTCGACTAAATAAAGATTCTCAATCAAATTATGCGATTATTTTTTTACCTTTAACGTTTCTTCAAACCACTGTCCACTATTATGATGAAGACTAAACGATTTCGATATTTTTTCTCAATGTAACTAATAAAAAAGTTAAAAATAATTAGAAATTAAAAAGTACAATAATCATGTGTCCACAACGAAGGTGAATTGAATATGAATTCAACGTTTTTTTTCTTTAGTGAAACTTTATTGGCCAGCTCAAATGTTGGGTGTAAAAAATAAAAATTTCAAAAGTATTAATCTCTTGTAAATATAGTTACACTAACATAACCGTTTGGAAAATCAGAACCACAAGATATTCAGGTAATAATTATTTTTATTTTCAATGAAAAAATATTTGAACAAGCTGTACAAGAACTGTGAAAAACAATACTTTACTTTCTTTGAGTACGTGACAAATTACACATTTTTTGCAATGGATTGCATTCATGCTAAACACTGCATATTATGAATATATTGGAATAATATTATACAAGCTACTTGGAATATAATTAGTAACGAGAGCAGTAAATCTAACAATAAATACCGTGACCTCAGTCATTATGATATATGTATCAAGAAGTGATAAGCTTGTGAGTAATATTACTTGGTTGCTTATGCTTTGAGGAAGATAAAGCTGGTCAGGGTCGTTGAAACTATTATAATTTTTTCATATTTATATAGTGTTGTCTTACGCCATTTAGGTGTAAGTATAGCAGCTGGTGTGGAACTAACTCTTGTGTTACATAAAAGAGTTTTTCGAACTATCTAAACTAGAATCATGGGTTCGTGTCTGAAAAATTCAAAGAAATAGATATACTTACTGTACTTTCTCAGTATACGTGGAATAATTTAGTTTTTACGCATAAATTGTTATTTTATTTGTTGTTATTTTATTATTCATTCATTCATTCATTCATTGTTAATTTAGTTGCGCGCATGTGAGTGACCGGGGTAAGGCGTAGTTTTTCCCTAGCGAAGCGAGGGTAGTTTACTAGTACATAAATATAATTAGTACCTACACTCGAACGAAGTCGGTGCGGGCCACTAGTACTATTATAAATAAAGATTGCGAATATTATGAGTTTTTATGTGTGCGGAGAGTAATCTACGGGACGTAAGTATTTAAAAAAATTTTTTACTATCTGAAAGGTGCATTATTCCGAACATAGGCGGATAGGCAATTGTTGAACCCGAACAAAGTCGGGACAGGCCGCTAGTCTAGTAATAAAATCGTTATGCCAGACTACAGACAAATAAACAGAAAAAAAAACTATAAAAACGTAACAAATTTAGGAAATACGAAATGATATTTCGTTAAAAGAAATGAAACGATGCTTCAGGTTTCGAATTCAGTTTACAAAGACCTACGAACTAACTCCAAGAATTGGTATAATACACACAGTTGGTAGAAAGCAAAAGATTCGTCCAATTCAATGATCACCTACAGAATTAATTACATAGAAATGTGTAAAATTGCGACACTGTGCGGTCGTCTTCTAGCGAGTTACGTCACATTGGCGGCTTACTGCGGGGTATATGTATATCATAAGTCTTCGCGCAGCCCAAAAGCTGTGATTTGAAGGGATCAGTAACTAATTCGATTAACGGTTCTTGGACAGCCCAAAGATATTTGCAGATTGAAAAGTCAAATTCCTATACGATTTGCATAGGTCAGTAACCGAATGACATCTGTTATTCATCCATATAGAAAGTTGCTTCACGCAACATATTTCGCTAAGAGTTTTGAAGTGCTCGTAATCGACCAACAGCAGTATTAAGCGCAGTTGGCATTTGGATCAAGTGACTAAATTTCACGTCCACTTAATTACTTCGAAGGGCAAGTTTAGCTGTCCATCCCGGTTATTCGATAATTATCATTACGCGTCGGATGATTCGACCTGCATACGAACTGCTGGCACCCGTTGGGTTATAAACTCCCACGTAAGTTCGCCGGAGCAGCAATTGATACTCTAGGTCTCCAGGATTTTTATACTGTTTACCGATATTTCGACCCAGTTGTATGGATCATGTCACGGCGAGTCTAAGAAGGTCCCATAATAGAGTCGAGAATTGCGCTCTTATTGGCTCTCCGATTCTGCAAATATAATACGTAAAACACATTTCGCGTTAGATTATCGAGGGAAGGTGGGAGGTCTGGTCTGGTAAAAATCTTTATCTCGCGCAAGTACGTTAACATGACCAGCTACCACCAACTGAAGGAGTTGCCTTTGCGTCATCTGGTTTGCAACAGCTGCATCACGAGCCGGGGAAGCTGAATGAAACGCCTTACTATTTATTACGTATTTTTTTTATTTTAAAATAAAAAGTATAAACTGCTATATATTTTCTAGGCATTAATTAATTAAGTGCAAACCGCGAGCCACGGATCTATTATCGTAATCATGAAAGGATGGAGCATGCTCCACTTCGCTGCTTCCGTGCGTACTAATAGAGGAGTTATTAGTCAACCAAGCTGATGAAAGATCTTAGGCCGCCCGAACGCCTCCGACATGCTTAACGAAATCTATCTAAAATAGCAATCGGGAACGATAGGTTAACCTGCTTAAGTGCTCATCAAATTTTACCTATAATATTCACTCATCCAACCATACCCGAATGCTTACATGAAAGAACACTAACTTTTCAAACAAGCCGTGAGACTGAGCGCTCCGAGTTGTTTTGCTTATAGAAATTTGAAGCACCAAACATGTAAGATATCTCTGTCTCTTCCACCTCAATCTACGTAATGTCAAATTGATAATCAACCGAATTCAAAAGAAATTGAAGTTCTATTTTAAACAAACAAATATCACATAAATGGCACTTCTGCCACGAGTTTGCAAATAACAACAACAAATGTGATGGAGTTAACAGTTGGAATGAATCTATAAAAACTTTGCAAATTTTTATTGTCCATTCTTCAACAAATACTTACCATTTTTCTTTAATTGTCTAGTGCGATGCACTTGACATAAATTAGAATTTATAAATATAATTATTCTTGTTGCCGTACTTAACAGTGATATAATTTCACAGGTAAAAATGCTTGTCAAGTCACGCAACGACCGCGCACGGAAACGACGAGACCCATTCATTGATCGCTTTGCTCACAGACTGTTAATGCTCGCTAATGCTAATGTTTTACAAAAAATATATTCGTGACCCACGAATGCGGGAATTTAAGGCTCCCTAATAAACCAGTATAGTGGGGGAGTGGACATTGGGAATCGATCCAGTGACGGCGACAATAAGCTCAATTCTCTTCAGATGCAAGCCGACTTTCTAACTCGACTAACGTTCGCTAAAGTACTCGTATATTAAACTCAAAAGTTAGGATTTCGCGGCAAAACGACGCATCGGATAACCTACAAAGAATCGAGAAATCCGACTGCTCTTTGCATAATATACGACTGGCCGTGCCCAGCGGCGATTTTTATGTAATATGCTGTAATAAACAGTTATGTAACTATCATTTTGGCCTCATATTTTGGTGGTTGCTATAGTCTGCAGTTTGCCATGGCGGCAACGGTTCGCGCGCTTTGCATTTGACAGTCCGGTGTAATTTTTTTAAAGTAACTCGGTGGGTGCCAGTGTTCTTTTTTTTTAATAAGTGCGTAGTGTGTGTATATTTTTAATAGTGCCAAGGACAAAATTTGATGAGTTTCGTAAGTAGTAAATTTGTTAATTATATTATTATACAATTATTTTTGAAGCAAGTTTAATTTATGCGATATTTCGAAAAGTTTTCTGGGTTTTGTCAATAAGATGTGAAAGTCTGAGTCGTAGCTTCGCGGAAACGTCGGCGTGAGCATTATTATTATGGTTTCTTGCCTTGATTGTGCGTGTGTTCTGATCGTAAGAAGATGTGTGTTGCCAAATTTTTCCGCATTAGATAAGTCGGTGGTAGATTCGGTTGCAAAACACGATTTGGCACGTAACCTACTTTAAAGTAGGTTGTGGGTGGTCGATCGAATGCGGCAAATTTCACCTAGAAACATAATTTTGCATTTCGTTTCATATTGTGATGTTAAAAGTAAAAGTTGTGCGAGTCAAAACGCAATTTCGTGGTACACGCAACGCGTTGATGTCTTCTTGACGATAATATTTCATAAAAAAAAATTTATGTTAATATAAAAATATTATACTAAACTTAAAAAATATTTCTGTATAGTTTCGTAATCGGACTCAGTTACGGGTTCGTTAACTATCACACGGTTTTTTTAACATTCATTAGGTTTTTACTGGACGAAAACAGAGTATGTTGCACATTGCCACTTCCAACACAACTTTTAACACAGACACACTTCAAAATGGGACAAATCCGAGATAACCTAAACAGTTGGTATTCCTAATCCCAATATATTTCTATTTGTATGGAAAATTTTTCGTAAATTTTCATGTATAAATTCATATGTAAATATTAAAATTTGTAATTTACTTTTTACAAACTAGCTTCAAAGCCCTAGCTACCCTTTACACTACACCACGTAACACTCCACTAAGCTGCTCTGATGCGGGTTTTAAAATAAATAAATAAACGTTTACACACACACACACACACCCTCGCACTAGGATTCCCTGTGTTGCGGGTGGCAAGGACATACACAAATAAGACGTTACAAACATCCCTGACCCGATTACAAACATTTATCTATCCTAAAATGCCTGCCCCGGCCGGGAATCGAACCCGGGACCTCTCGTTCGGCAGGCAGGGTCACTACCAACTGGGTTATGGAGTCATTCGCGGGTGAATTCGCGGATAGGCGAGCCGCTAACAATTACACAACAAGGTCATTTTATTTTGAGATTTTTGATTGTTTTCTTGTTTATCGTACTACCGGCAAACGAGCAGGCGAGTCGTCTAATGGTAAATGGTTAAAGCCGGTTATCGACATCTGTAATACTGAAGGTGTCAAGACGCATTGCCGCTAAGACTTTCAATTAGTCAATTTCGCTGCTACATCTGCGTCCACCGCACACGCCCTAATAGGAGCGAGTTGAGTAATAGATAAATGAGAATACGAACTTGTAGGATGTCAATGTGCCGATCTATATAACTCGTAACATCTCTGAAACGGCACGCGTGACCAAAGCTGACACGGCCGGAGGAAGTAATGATTTCGCCTGGATACAATTAGCATTCTACTAACATTGCAATGAACTGTTTTACGTCTAGAGACAGCGCGACCCTAAAAAAAACGAGACCATGTCTCAATCCTGAGGAGTGATACATTAGTGATCCGCATATATTATTCATGTTACTTAGGAAAACAACATTTTAGGATATAACCATATAAGAAACGGATGTATAAGGCAAAAAATCCAATAAATATCAGTAGATACATACAGTTTATTTAGAGTTGTGTTTATTTATTCATGAAGATATAGTGGTAGAAACAAAACAAATCAAGAGTGCAGTGCCTGTCCCATATTTTATAACCTTCCCATTGATAGAGCACGATTGCATCTCACAGTGTGAGGGTAAGGCCCAAACCATAGTCTGTCATGGTGGTAAGTATGCAGGATTCCTCGCCGAAGTGGTAATAATGTAAATCTAAAACGCAAACGCCTAGCAAACTAGAAGCCCGTGCAGAATTTAAGTTACGAGAGATCGACATTGAAATGTACCAGGCTATCTGCTTAAAATGTTTATAAAGTTTCCGTCCGTTCGTTGTCGTACGTTGTACGTTCACCAGCTATTAACACAAACTCAGTTAACGCTGGACGTGGTGAATTAATCACTACCTGACTTCGCGTTTCAGGTCAAAAATGATGACGATATTAAAAGAAATACATAAAGAAATAAATTTTATACATGGCCTACATATTAACAAGGCGTTAGCGATAAAATTGCATAACACTAATTAGACAACCTTACACATTCGTAACGGATTACCTCATACCGTTTTTATGTATGTTGAGTTTATTTTTGTTTAGTAAACACGAGTTGAGGTGAAAGGTGAGTTTATAAAAAATGGATGGAAAAACTGTTAACGGAGGTCCTTTTTTTGATTTTTCAATTATTTATTTATTTTTCTTACATATCCTGTTCTTATTTTAGATTTTCTTTTTTTTATGTTATTACATTTCAGTCAGGATTTTATTAATTTTAACTAATAATTTGATTGATAAACTATCGGCCCCGTCCGACTTCGTTCAGGTTGGACTATTAATTATATAAATACATGATTATTAAAAATTTATTATTTTTTGGCTTGATTAGATATCGTTAGGGTAACTGACATTTTATATAGCTTATCAACTGCACAATCACGTGTTCCCACTGCATACCAATTTTCACGAAGTTCGGCCAAGCCGTTGTTGAATTATCTCGAGACATACGCGAAAATCTCAACAGATTTATATAGTAATTTATATAGATTGATGCATTATGGAAGCGATTCAACAAAAATTAAAATATTTTTCTTGAAATATTCTATACTCGGTGGCGGATTTGCAGTCTTGGCCTTTCTAAGTCCCAGGCCATATAGTTAGTACCAACTGCTCCTTTCTCAGCGCTTAACCTAATACCGGTAGACTACTTTGTATTTTTGTCACGTTATGTCGCCCTAGTACGATTGGCCACCCTAGGCCCGGGCATACTGTAAGTGCTCTGAAGAAAAGTTTAACTACCAAGGACTTGTTATCTGCTATCATTAATTATAATCCATAGAATTACAGTAAAAGGAAGCTTAAATCTAAGTACAGGTATACCTGCTCTAAAACATATTTTTGATTGAAGGTGATGTGTAATATTATTATTATATGTTAGAGAATATTACCACTTTTTTACATTATCCTGTGCGCAACGGCGCATGAATAGATGTTTATTTTCTGAGCGTACGGGTTACTAAGAGTGCTATGAACATTTAAACTGGTTTTATAATTAATTGCATTTGTTGCCGTCAGAACATTGTCCCAGTCAAAAGCGTTTTTGTCTGACAAAAACAGGCAAAAGCAAATTTGTAATAGACCAATAATAAGTTACAGCACAGTGTGACCTTTAGGTTGGCTGGCTCGAGTTAGGTCAGACAATTTCATTTTGAGTAAAACAAAAACCCGGCGTACGTAATTCGCCCAGTATTGTCTATTTAAAAATACTTTTATTAACAGGCATTAAAAAGAAATTGTACTGGAATGTTTTAATTTTAACATATACTTTTGTTGTTAGTCAGTTCGTTAGTTTTCGAATACGGAACTAAAGGGTTCTCTGTACGAGGGAAATACCTGCGATCAACGAGTGTATGACAGCGACTATTGAGCATTGCTACAGTTTGTTGCTAACAGCGTAACAAAGTCTTAGAGAAACAATTTTGGCGTTTACTATGTACAACAATTAAAGATAACGACAAATTGTCGACAACGAAACACATTAACGATGAAACATGCACAGGTAGACGTCGTAACGCAACGCGAACACATGCGCGCGTCGATTACTTCGACAAGTACTAATCGAAAAACTAAAAGTCACGAGCGCTTTCGATTTCAAGACGGCCCGGTAAACGGTAGCAGTGTAAATTCTTTGTCGTATTATAGCAACAACAAGCATACATACAATAACAATAAATTCCAACAACTTCGCATGATGCCCGAAATTCGGCCAAAATCATTAAACGTTATTTTTCTTTTCTATTATTCATTAATCTTATTTCACCCAATATTCACAACACGATGAAATTGACGGAATTTAACTATAATAATGATGTCCTTGAACCTATTTACAATAGTACAAGTTGAATAAATGAAATGAGGTGAAAAGGTAACACGCTCAGCAAATGGTCGCGGAGAAATCAAGGCCGCTGGTTTCCCATATTGATACTCATAACATTTAAGCTCGTTATAGACTACAGCACAGAAAACGAAAATCGGATGTAAACAATAGAGAAAATTATCCTGAACTGAAATTATACTAATCTTTGCCTATTAAATCAAGATTCTTCAGAACGAATCTACTAACTAGAAACTATATCTGTAAATAGTTTTCAACGCCAAAGCCGATGGTCTAGGTTGCTATCGTTAGATAGACGTGAAGCCAAATCGAAGTGCTTCGGGGTGCTTTCGGCTACGTAACTTCCGACTTCCGATCTAGTTGCTACTCCTTTCCAGCATTCATCACGAGAGGAGAGCTGTTCGATATTATGACACCACAGATAAAATAACGTTTATGTTACCAACATTTTGTTAATTCGTTTTTTACATAGAATAGGTTAATGCTTGATAACAATCCCATCTGATGGTAAATGATGATGAAGTGATGATGTTCAACACAGCGATCTATAAAAGCCTATTTGTTCTCCTCTTGAACAAGAGTCCTCTTATTGCTTACCAACTTCAATCTATTAACGGCTAATTACAATTTAATAAAAGACTTCTTTTGAAGCGTGCTTGACAACACTATGGGAGATGTGGCCTACACGTAAATCTAACTTGTTATACCATCAAGCTTAGTGGTTTAACAACTATTTTAACACACTCGCACCCCTATACTAGAATTCCCTGTGTTGCAGGTGGCATGGACATACACAAATAAGACATTACAAACACCCATGACCCGCTAATAAACATTTACCTGTCATATAAGTGTCAGCCCGGCCGGGATCGAAACCTGGACTCCTCGTTTGTCAAGCAGGGTCACTACCAACTGGGCTATGGGGTAAACATGTTTTAAAACGATAAAAACCGCGGCCAACGGTTTGAAGTATCCTTTCGGCGTTCAAGAAACTTTACCTATGCGATCTAAGCGGCTGCAGTTGCTAAACTGGGTCAATTACTTGACACAGTTTAGGCTTTCGGCTATGAGCACATCCCTGTTATTGTTAAATAATAGCAGTGATACCTTGTTGAGTACCTCACACGGTGTAAGAATTACCGACTTACGATTTGGCTTCTATTTTCACCAATCCTTTTGGTCCCTAATAGTTTGAATGTTATATACATATGTTAGTGAGGCATTTTTAAATCATTTTATTTTAACAGGCCTTTTAAATACTAACACAATTCGTTTCGTTATTTTTTCAATATACTAAAGGGTAGTGACATGCGGAAATAAGAAGTTTTGTGAACAATTAATTGCAATTTTACAACAGTTGCCCCTGAGTTAATAATAAATTTAGGTATAATAGTTGTGCAAAGGTTCAGCTGTGTCATAGTGGAGTGCGCTACGTTTTCCGAGGTTATCTATACCAATAATACAATTTTAGTGGAGTTGAAACTGTACCTACATTGAATATTTTTTCTTCTTTTTAGTTTTCACTTGATAGCTACGATAGGATGTTAAGTAAGGCACAGTGAAAAAGTTATTGTATTTTAAACAAGTTGCATAATTATTATCTCAAAGTATTTGTATCAGTACAATAATTATATAATACTTTTGATAATATTTAACATTATTTACTAAACGTATCCCACTTGACTGACATAGAATGCTATTATACATTAATTTATCTATCTCTCAACTATTTTTGTATTTAATTAATTAAAAATGTTAGTATGGTCAACAAATAAAGGAATAAGAATTTCTTTCTACTATCGTTGCACTCACATCTTTTGGAATTTGTAACATATTAAGTTGATGTTCTTTTAATCACTCAGAGAATTTCTTTGGGAGAGTTCAGATGTATGTTCAAATTATGTGAATTTTAATGATCACTCGCTTCGGTAAAGGAGAACATCGTGAGGAAACATGCACACCTGGGAGTTCTCCATAATGTTCTAAAAGTGTGTGAAGTCTGCCAACCTGCTCTTGGCCAGCGTGGCAGACTAGGGCCTATGTCCTTCACATTGCTAGAGGACACCTGACTCCAGCAATGAGACGATATGGGTTGGTTAATGCCGATAATGATGAGATATATGTAAATAAAAATCGGTCTAGTACAAAACGGCTTTGATCGCTAATTATACAAAAATTCTATTTTATATACTGATAATTACTTACAAGCGAGTCAGTCAAATCAGATTTGAATGCCGTGCCGCACAAGCTCGGTTATAAACGTCAGCATAAACCATATCACTGAGTCATAAAACTTGATGGCAGGACGATGACCCAGATAGACAAGCCATCTAGAATGTCTAACATAATTGTATTTCTTCACCCAACCCATTTCACCAACCTTGTAAGGTGTACACGAGACCTGAATACACGATGTGATGGCGCGGAAACTAAGGACTTTGGCATATGTTGAGTTAAATTAACTTGACATTTATTTTTAAGGTAACACAATCGCTGCTTCTCCCCAATGTTAAGAATCGTTCTGAAACGGTAATAATAACACAAAATGTCATGTACCTATTCAGAAATATGTTAGTGATTGAATGATTTTGAATTTGAATTTGATGTAAGATCTCTTTGTTTCATTAAATTAAATGAATTAAACATTCCGGACATGTCAGCGTCATACTGATTGACCTTTAAATTTGAAATTTGAAACCAATTTTTTTTATGTAACTAACCGACAAATGAGTAGATAAGCCATCACCATCACAATCACCAAGATGGTAAGAGGTTACCGTCGCTGATAGACTTCAGTAACATCAAAGGTATCACCGACGGATTGCTGACGGAAATCGAAGCGGAGGACCCACATTATTACAGGCACTCCAACACGACGCCTGAATGACGTATAAAACATGTCATGGTCGATTTTAGAAGCCTAAGATACCGAAATTTAAAGAACAATATACCTGCCACCATGCAAGTACCGTCTGGATTCAGCTCGGTGGAACAGAGTCCGCCAACCTCCAACATAAGGGATCATTCGCCACAACCTCGTCCATTGTTCATCAAGGAGCACTATGAGCAATATTTTTTTTTTACATAGAATAAGTTAATGCTTGACGACAATCCCACCTGATGGATAGTGGCGATGAAGTGTAAGGTGGTGAACGCACTAACTTATAAGACCCTTCCAAATTGTAAGAAGGCGGGAACACCGACGCGGGCAAGTTATATAGTTAATATTATACATTAAAATAATTCCTAATTATCGTGTCGTGATTAAGGCGTTACATACTATGTTTTTTCTTTCTTACTGCATTCCTGTAAAAATAACTAATATCACATGAATGTTGACAACAATCTGCAAGTGCACCAAGTCTAGCAAACCTTCACCCACATCGGTCCCGGAGCGATTGTTACGACTGTTACATAAACTATTACATGACGACAATTTGAAGTTCTAAACTTTTAGTTCAAGTTCACACTTATCGTGGTAGACAGATTTCACTTGTGTCGCAAGCGGCGACGAAAGAACGTATGTGCGTACGACTGTTCAGGCGATAATTAACTTTATTTACATATGTATTAGTTTTAAATTATGATTGGGAACAAATTCATTAATTTATTAGCGGGAAGTAAAATATACGTGTCAAGAGGGAACTATCGCGGATATTTATAACAGTATTAATTTTTTAAACAAAGTCAAATTAATACTGCCCAAATCCATGTGTTTATCTTGATAATGACGGGTAGGTGAGTGTGTGTGTATGATTGTGTAAGTGCCTTCAACTGATAAATGGCCGTTTTATTATTATTGAATGACTACCCTTATAACAAACTAACCCAATAAGGTACACTTTCATAAAACAATTATCGTTAAAAGTACGATAGTTGTTAATTGTTACGAAGTAAATTAACACTTACTTAACAACTAGCAAACCGTCCTCGCTTCATTTCAAAAACACTACGCCTTACGGTTAGAAATAGCACCTCCATTGTTTTACGGCTGGGTTTCTCTCGTTCTGTGAATTAGAAATATTTTTCGAACTTCAAATATTAATTCAATTATTATTAGGGGTCCTTAGTAACGTAATAGAAGCCAAAACAATAGTTAACAGAATTTTTGTTTTTTTGTCTGATTGTCTGTGTATTTGTTCGTTCTAATCTCAAAAACGCCTTAACCGATTTCGTTATGGGTTATACTAATGTATTGCAGTAAGTATCACTCAATATTTGATTGTTTGATTTGATGATTACTTTAAGGATAAGACTGCTTGGATATGGGTTTAATATGTAGACTTAAGTGCGTTCTGTATAGTAGTTCTGTAGTGTAGGAAAAAAAAACTCCCCGGGAATTTCTTGCCGCTTCTTCTCCCGGGACCACTCACGGTAGGGATTTGTTGAAGCGATGGCGTAGTTTGATGTTCGAAAAGTGTTTGTAAAAATTAACTTCGAATAAATTTCATTAATCTATTTCATTAATCTATTCATTCATTTAAAGTTGTTTGATTTCAATCCGAGAAAACCCACTCCTAAAACAATGCAGCTGCTATTTCTAAGCGTTAGGCGTAGTTTCTCTGAAGCGAAGCGAGAACAGTTTGCTACTTAATAATAAAACTCCTGTGTTAAATTAAAATTATAATGCAATACATTGCAATACAATCATTTTTATTTACACATAGTAATTAAATATATTGCAATGACTTTAGTTTAATTACACTTGGTTTTATCTTATTGACAGCGCATTGTATTCCCGCAATATATGAATCGGGCGATGCAATATTTCTCATCCACCGAAAAACCATGCCAGGGATTTTGAACTTGCCTATATAAATTTGAGCTTATATAAACTATACCTAAGGTTCTCTGTTATTCGTAAGTATAATTAGACATTTAAAAAATCGTCTTCAATTTAAAGAAGGTGATTTTCTTGGTTACATCAGTACTTTCTTTCTTACTTTCTTCTTATTTCCTGGTCGACAACGCATCAGCGATACCTTTGGTCTTGCTGGTGTCTATGGGCGACGGTGACCACTTACCGTCAGGTGGCTCGTCTGCTCGGTTGTCGGCTATTAACAAAAAAAAAAATCTCCTGTTTTTTACTTTTTTTCTTCAAATTTAAGTAAAAAAAAAATACCTAATTCGGTTAATAAATTACGGAGTTCTGAGGCAACAAACATAAAAAATGCCAATGAATTGAGAACTTCTTTCTTTTTTGAAGACGATCAAAAATATCACGGCTAGCGCACGTTTGTGCTATTCGAAATGATTATGTGTCTGTAGCTAAAGCCTAACTTGTTTAATGATCTGTATGTTATTAATTTTCGAGCTTGAATTATAATTTACGATGGAAAATTTTCATATAAATTGTCTACTAGCGATACCAGTATAGTTCTAAATTATGTTTGAATATTGAGAAGTGTTTCGATGCCAGATCTTGCAGTTTAAACTAGCATACATGGTGTTAATAATAATCATATAAACCATCGATTTTGGTGACGTATTTTTATCAATATGTTTCGTTAAGAAATCGTCACCTAGAATAAGTTTGTTATGAACTACCGTCTGGTCGACATAACCCAAACTCCTACCCCGGTAACTTTTCCATAGACTTATTATATTACTGCGTCCACACGCATTCGCATCCAGGTCTCCATGACCTATGACCTCTATGGACAAACAAAATGGCACTGACTTATTGGTCCTAAAACGCTCCTTTAGCACCAATGCGAACTCAGTTACGTATTGATTGACTAACCGGCCACGTTCACTTACTAAGTATGTGTGTGAATTATGAACGCACGAAATCCGCATGGTTTTGATTTGGCCGCAATACATACAATTCATTGACAAAAGTACAACGTAGTTCGTTCATCTTGCATGATAGATGGAAAATTTATCGTACGCATTGTCATATCAACGCCCCGATCAACAGCGGGGGTTACGACACCAAGGGGCCGTTGACCCTCTCGCGTAACTGTCCGGTTAAGGAGGGTTACCTCGAGTCCCGTAATCCCTACGCGTGGGCCGCGCCCCGTCGAGTAGGGCGTCGCCGCGTAAAAATTCCCGTACCGTATCGGTCATATCTATTCATTTAAATCGATGATTTTTCTATATGTTGTTATCTCGTTTAATCTTTGCCGAGACTTATACTTCGAAATTTAATTGGTATAAACGGTATATTTACATGTGACAAAGAATATTTTTTTTTATTACGAATAATGCTTGACGGGTAACAAAACGAAGTAAATTCCTGAGTAGCAGAGTCACTGGTGGTAAATTTTGTTCGTAATACTTAATTTTAAATAAACCTCAATGAAACTCGTAGATATATGAAATGTATTTGTATCGAGCGGATATAAGTATTTTATCCTTAGGAGAGAAAAAAACAATTCAATGTTTTCAAGAATTTCTAATTTGAAGAGCCATTTAAGCAACAATTTCATCGTACCCTCCTCCGCGGTCAATGCGCTCAACGCCTTTGATGTCGCAGACGCGCATGGGGTATACTTAGCAGCAAATGACTCGCGGGAACATACTATTAAAATAATCTTGCGGCCAATGTGTTCCCTTAGCAGCCATTCATTGCTTCAATCTATTTTAGCTAATGTCTCGATAAAATAACACATGGGTACCAAAGTGACCGACGATCGTATGTGCGTTAGACGTATTTAAAGTTATAAGTTAATGTGCCAGATAAATTAACTTTCTCGGGTCGTGGGTGTTTGTGATGTCATATTTGTGTATGTCCATGCCACCAGCGTCACAGGATATATCAATGCGAGGTTGTGAGTGGGTAAACGAAAAAAAAAACACTTTTCATCCTCTAAAAAGGCTGACTGTATAACTATTAAATGTCATCTCTTTATTACGAAGAGTTTGTCCACACCACCACAGTTTAATCGTGGCCACGATTAGGGATGTTATGGAGCTCCGTAACCTTAACCGAAACTATCGGATATCCGAAATAAAAATATGTCCATAAGCGTAACCGAATCCGATAAAAAAGTTTGGAATAATTTCGGATAGGGGCAGAGTCTAAATGAAATACGTTTTGCCAGGTTTTCGCCTACCGAGCTGATACATTAACCGCATCGTTCTCATTTTAGACAGTTATTATTATTTAATTTTTAAGACTATTGTTTTATTCTGTTATTATAATATCACATAATACCTGTAAATATAGTTAAACCTTGTAAATACCTTATATTATTTTTCCAAGTTATAAATCATCTAATATCCATAACCGAAATTATCCGAAACAATCGGATAATCCGAAATAATATCATATCCGTAACCGTAACGGAAACCGGTAAAATGTTATTCATATATCCGTATCCTTAACCCGATCCGAAATGTCATATCCATAACAACTGTAGCCACGACCCATGAAACTGGGTCGAAATATCCGTTTAAAATACCATGAGTACCCATACCATAGTAAAACATGCCATAACAAATTTTACGGTTTAAAATGAATTGAATTTTCTATATACATACCAATGTAGGTTAATCGGTTTGTACGTAATCGAGATTGCCTCGCGAACAACATGGGAATAGTAATTTTATTACCATTTTGAAAGAGGCATTCGATTGTATATGTTTTACAGCCAATTGTATATAAAGATTTTTTTACAGAGTTAAATAATTATTTTATTAGCTTGATATTTAAAATTAACTTATCAAAGTTAATTTTAGCTGATTTATTTGGTTCTGGAATAATAGGAGTATGCAGATCAAAGAAACATGTTACTCATATATGTAGCGTGTAATATTATAATATAATGTTGCAAAATTCGGTTTAATATAAAGTTGCAAAATTCGGTTGAACGTTTCAGTTATATTTATTTTATAAACAATATCTGTACTACTACATATATCTGTAGAGATTTTCGTGTATGTCTTGAGATAACTCAAAAACGGCTTGACCGATCTTAATGAAAATTGGTTTGTAGTGAAAACATGTGATTATGCAGATTATTAGGCTATATAAAATGTTAGTTAACCTAATGATGTCTAATCAAGGCAAAAAATATTTCAAATATCATATATATACATATATATATCGTACCTTTAGAATGAAAGTGACTTAACTCAAAATTCCTGAAATTCCAGATTTTACTATACATTTACTTCTAAAACCCCATGGTGAAAAAGAACTCTAATTATGAGTGAGAAAGGGAAAAAGGGAAAACCTCATACATTATTCTCTTTAAAGTTACTCAAGACCATACATTTTTGGAAACTTTGTTCGTCATTTCCTATAAATTGCAATTTTTTAGTCAAGTCCCTTTCATTCGAAGGGTGCGATATATATATATATATATATATATATATATATATAATTAATAGTCCAACTCAAAAAAGATCAGACGAGACCGCTAGTATACAATAAATTTAAATAATTACATGCTGATATATGTTCATTAAATGCGATATTTATTATCAAATAAATTAATAAGATTAACAACGTTCCGAATCTTAACCAATCCTTGAGACTAAAGACTTCAGGGAAAAGACACTAAAATAGTACCTAAACTAATTTCACCACTGCAAACTGTATTCTATGTCAAGGTGTAACAAAATATTAAATAACATGCCTTTTGCTGTATTTGTATTTTGGGAGGTAATGGAATAAAACTATTTTTTATTTAATATTGAATAAGATAATATTCAATTTCGTGATTTTAGCAGATGGATTCTAGAATTTTTATAACAGTACTCTGCTGTTTTATGTGCCATTTTATTAAAAGACATAGTTTGTACCATTACGATAATAGACATCTACCCTCCAATCGTGCATTGTGCAAACATTTGTATAATCTATTTTGGCTGTTCTGATTGTAAGAGTTAGTCAGCAATAAAAATAAAAGTTATTTTTAGTGTAATTATTAGTTAAAAAAAATAAAATTTTCTTATTAAGAAAATGAACAATATAAACAGTGGCAAAAACTGGTGTTGAAGAAGAGTGGAACGAAGAGAGTAATCAAATCTAAATATAATAACTCCTTCAAATGAGAAATAATAGCTGAATTAGTATTAATCAGAGAAATAGCATACAGTTGATAGATACATATGTGTACTCTAACGAAAACTGACCGAAAAACCTGTGAGTTTGTTGAGAAGCTCAATAATATGATCATATTTGTGGAGGCCAAATATAAATCTAAAGTACAGATTTTAAAACGTTTTAATTTGTTCAGTTGTTGTCGGCATAACCAAATACAAGTAGAATTTTTTGGTTTGGTAAATCATTTGGGGACTACCAATCCAGGTCGGAGATCGATTTATCAATAAACATATTTGGTATGACGTATGATTTGGACTGATCTATTGTTAGCTGTTCACAGATTCAGAGGTCGTTGGCATAAAGGTAGTACGCGTGCAGTAGTACGTGTGCACGCAATGGCACTTACAAATATTAAAAACAGTAGAGAGGATAAAACGCTACCTTGTGGAACGCCAACATAAATTTGTGTACGATGCCGGCACCCATGTATGTACCTGGAAACAGCCAATAAAAGTTGGACGTACTAGTATGTTAAGGAGGTGCAGTGTACCGACATGTATATTAAAATTGATCGTATTCAATTATTCGCTGTAATTCAGAAATGACATTGTCCCGAGTTTCTGATTCTCCTTACCGCAGCTAACTACTTCGGTGATTTTAAATATTGCCGTCGTTGCACCAAGATCTCGTCGCAAGCGGATTGAAAAGTATAAGAATAGTCTCCCGCCCAAGGTGCATTTTTTTTACATAAAATCAGTTAATGCTTGATAACAATACCACCTGATGGTAAATTGTGATGAAGTCTAAGATGTTGAATGCATTAACTTACAAAAGCCTTTTCGCTCTCCTCTTAAAGACTCCCACACAGTATATTTACTCGTACAAGATATTTCGGACGTAAATTTTTTACTTCTACTACTCCTCTGCACAACTTTTAAATCAACATACGATAATATCTAAGAAAGTTTTAGCTTGTGCGGGATCGATTGCGGCCCTGTTATTTCCCGGCGTCCTTTTTATATATGTATTAATTTATAAATAATATATTGTACCTGCGAGCTATCCTTAATAGCGTCGCTTAAAATCTCTAAAAGGTAAATGACGTGTCCACTTTGGAATCCTATTATACAAACGGACTCCAAGTCTCATATAAGAACGCTCAAACTTTTGAAGGTGACATTAAGATGTGACCAAATTATACCTATTTCTTATTTCACGATTGTGATTTTCTACTTGTATTACAATACAGTTCAATTCAATAGGTGAGTACATCTATTTCTTTAAATTTGACCCGTCAATACTTACGCGAGTTTAATCTATTATATCACTAATTGGATTCCTGCAAAAACAAATTTGAATTAAAGTCAAATTTGAATTAAAGATTTACCCCACATTATAATACCATAAGGCAAAATAAACTAGTCTAGTTGTATCTACCTACGTCCGTTAACTGTCTTATCTTTGTAACAGTATGAATAGACCTAATTAGTTTACTTGTAAGCACAAAAGCATCGATTATTAATAAATAAAGGATAGCCATAGTTATATAAAGCCAACTAACATTGAAAACTTTAAATAGTTTTAATTTTATATATCATAATATAACAATTTTCAGATAATCATACTTGACAAATCAGGAAGAAGCAGGTCGTAGAATTTGATTGACTTACTGTCGAATTTAACCATCATAAATTATCTCACCGCAGACTCGAGGTGAAATGAGAAAATTATCGCATACATCATTCTGTTGCTGGATATTACATTTAAGTCCTGAATCACATATAATGATTGTAACACCATAATATACTTGTTTATTCTTAAGTCTTCTACATCTACATATATATTGTATCTTGACGGCTGCGGTTTGTTAAACAGAACAGGACCGTGGTTATGGGTGGTTGTGTCAGCAATATAATTGCATAAAAATTTTGTGATTAAACCAGCCTTGATAACATTATTGACCGGGTATTAATGTAAGTAATTAATTGTATTTTTTTATGTTTTAACCGAAGAGTTCGTAGCCCGACGGAGCGGGTCGACCAGGTTCTAGGTATTAAAATTGAGCGCAAAAAAATTCTTTTCGCAAAAATTCTTGAATATTTCTGTGCAAAATCGCTTGTACCAGTTATGACTGTCAAATAGTTGAATGGTCCATTATTTCCCTAAAATCGGAGTAAGGATCGAAAGTTGTAGATTATGTCTAAGCGTCGCTGGCATCCAGCATCCTGTTACTAAAACACAAGGTTTCTTGAATTGACATGCTTCACTGGAGACAGGAAGATCCATCATCACAACCAATAACAGTTCCACTGCTGAATTCGGATGTCCTTTCAATCTGATGGATAAAGATTATAGCACCACGCTGGACAATACCTGTTGAAAACGTCACACGCCTCTTAGCCACGCACATCGCGGAGATCTTTCGTATATTTTTCTTCACCGAAGCAACTGAAAAAATATTATTAGTTGTATTTAATTTTGAAAAGCTCCTTCCGCAAGGCAAAGTTTAATTTATCAATCTTTTCAATATTTTTATAACACTACCAAGCAATGGCTGTGCTAATAAAATTAATAGCTGTAGTAATTAAACGGCCCACTGTGCAATTGTGAAGGGCCGGACCATACTCCATTACGCTCTACCAGAGCGAATTTGTTGGCCACCTCAAGTGTCAGAAGTCCTCATGCCATTGTAGGCTTTCGATTTAACTTACCTTATTAATTATTGTTTCTTAAAGCTCAAAATTCACGAAGCCATGATCAATCGCGGCAAGCGACATGTCTCATTTTAGGTGTGTATCTTAGAAACCTGTCAAAAAGAGTACGTAATGTGTCTTTACTGGCGGCTTCAGTTTTAACAGTAGAAAATCGGTTTTCGCTCGCGCTTTAATTGTATAGTGTCATTTATTTTTAATAAATATTCTGATATATTGTTGTAGAGGCTAATCTTCTAAATGGGTAACGGGCACATAATATCTGTCTATTGTTACTTCATTTACATCTCCCAACTATGCTATAGTTACTCCTACTCGTACTATATATAACTATAACTACTCCTTATAGGGCACATAGTACTTATAGTATATTGCGCAATCCCCATGAGCAATCTTCGTATTTGCTTATACAACACGATGTCAACTGAAATACAAAGAAAATTGAAAATTTTAAGATATTGTTTATTTTGATTTATTTACCTAATCTCATAATACCAAAAATATCGGAATAAAATATCGGACCCTAATAAATCACTACAATTCACAATACAGTCACTTCAATTCGCTACTCTTAATAGCAACCGCTCATTCAGTTATCAAAGTTATGAGTGCTATCCGTATTAACAAATAGTTTAATTAAAAAATAATACATAGAATACATTCCGCAATAAATAACTATTCTCTGATGCCGTCTCGCAAATCTGTACAAAAAAAACTATGATCATGGTATACCACAATATGTGCTTAAACTGTTTTGTTCACTCATATATATTCCCTTTACTATTTATTGTGGTATTACTTGGTTGTGGTTAAATGGACCTAACAGTCGATCAAATATAAGTAAATCATCGCGTTACGAGACATTGACCGTTAACTTTACAGAAGTTCCCACAGCCACAGTGAATATGATACACAAATCTCTATTTTATAAGATGCTACCTATCGCGTACGTATAAAGTTCAGAATGAACGTTCTTCGGTGGTCTTCTCGGGGTTCTGCTTTACGGTCGGCGATACATTTGGCGACTTTTCTAGAATCGCACAAGCGCATAGGCGACGGTGAATACTTAATATCATATAAATACAAATAACATCATAAATCCATAAAATTATAAAAATAAAAATTTGGATCGCTTTGGATAAAATGAGATAAGAAAAGTTTGCAGCAGACAATCCTTTATAAACATAATCTCGGCTCAATATTTCAAAGTGGCGAACTATGTCACGTATTCGGTATGTGTGTAAATTGTTGTATGATGAAATTGTATATGTTTATATATACATATATATAGCTCAGTTGGTAGTAACTCTACCTGCCGAACGAGGGGTGCTGAGTCACTTGCTACCCACAACACAGGGAATCCTAGTATGCAGGGTTGTGGGTTTGTGAACGTTTCATTAAATATTCAGGCTTCATGAAATTACCATTTGTCGAATGACAATAGATATATGATTAAATCACTCGCGTCACCTTTAACTAACTTTTTATTGGAGTTCATGTTAATACAAATAAAGTTTATTTAAGTTTTACAAACATATTTATTACCTTATTACCTTTACATTTACCTTTAAAAATATTTGTAAAAATATTCATAACTATTTTGTTTATTTTGTTTAGAAAAAATCGAACAATGAATATTACAAATTTTCTAATTAAAGTTCCTCAACATACTACTCTTATCTTAGAAGGTGAGCCAAATTTTTTTTATTTCTTTGTTCACAGAAATGACATAGAGAAGACCATTAAAGGCTCAAAATGACCGCGCGAGAGGTAAACGGCATTATGGATGAAAGGAGACAAAGTTTCGAAAACCTCAGTGTAACATGCGAAGTATTGATTACGGGGAATACACAAGAGGCGGGTTCCAACGATAATGAAAAAACCTGCTTTGATTGCAAAAGAAAGAAAATAACCAATGAGAATAACAATGAATCTCATAGGCTGACTGAAATACAACAGTTTTACCGTGGCAAGAATATTCTCATTACTGGTGCGACTGGTAAGTTATTATTCTATTTAAATACAACCCTTAGATAGAGTAAGATCTAAAACATATCTATAACATAGCAAGCACGCAGGCTTTGTCCGGTCCGTAAGTCTACGTGCCTGCTCTTAACGGGTTCAGTAAGAAGTTTTTTCTCTATAATATAATTTTAGACGTGACATTTTTTCCACCCATCCTAATTTTAAATCAGACCTACCCAGGAGCTCAATTAACTTTCATCAAAATCGGTCCAGCCGTTTAACAGGACTTGATGTAATTTTAGCGAAATTAATATGGATTGATTGGATATCATTGTATGTAAATAATATTGAGTGACAAACAATGAATAATTTATTTTTCTGTATATATTATGTTGATGAAGCTTCGGTAAACACAAGTAATGATTTACCGAAGGACCCTTACCCTGATGATGCTCTGTTTTGGAGCAAAACACGTGTTGGTGACGGTATATGTGTTGGTATATATTTTTATTTATCATAAATCCATGTTTTCCTTTGTGGGACGGAGAGCAGTTCTATGCATGTATAGACATATATACCATCATACATTGTGCTTGCGGATTGTTGCAAAATAAATGAATACTAGTTTAATAACAATGAATTTCCGCAAAATAACCCGTGATACTATCAACAAGTAATGATATTAATTTTTCCTACTTTTTGTGGGTTTCCATGTATCATACAAAAAAATGGACGACCAAAAGTAAGTCGCATGTCGTTTTTGTCTGTTAATTTATTACACTAGATATTTCAAATGTACTGGATAAAAAATGCAATTTTGCTTTACACATAGAGTTAGGTAATCTCAAAATAGACATTTAGTTGCCTCCACGAATGAGCATATGCTCATTAAAGTAGGTACGTTTTAACTTTCGAAAAGTGTTTGTTAAAACAACATCGAATAAATTTTATTTCAAGTCAAAAATTTTATTCATAAAAATGTGCTTTATATTAAAAGTACTATTTTATAAAATACTTGGATTGTAATTTAAGGATGCTTCGTAAATCAAATATTTGTTTTTTAATATTTCTCGGTTTAGCTCTGTCCGAAAATCATTAAAAAATTACTTGAAAATTTCGATGCAGTTTATATAATTTTAGATTAAAAACAAAATTACTTTTCAAGTAATAAATAATTGTGACAATATCAAAACTTTGATTTCTTAACAGCCTCACATGTAATCTTTTCGGGATAAAAGCCATTTAGAAAATGCAAAAAAAGGAACAAAACACGACACATGATTTAGGATTTGATTTAAGATCATGTGTATTTTCTTGCAGGTTTCCTTGGCAAGGTATTGATGGAGAAGCTTCTCAGGTGCTGTCCAGAAATGGAGAACTTATACCTACTGGTAAGACCGAAGCGGGGCAAGGATATTTATACAAGAATCGAAGAAATATTCGACGACCCTGTAAGTAAATGATTACAGTTAAATATTTACAATTAAAATAATTAGGATGGCATCTTTTACTTTAACTTTTTAAACAAAATTTTAGTGAACGAAAGATTTTAAATTTGGAACACAATAAAGATAATCCAATCAGGAATAGTGATTAAAGTCATTTTGATTTTTAATGTTAATTTTTATGGAGCAGTAAGTGAAGAAGGTAAGAAAATTTGAGTACGGGACATTAAATTTATTTCTACATAAAGAGAGTATTTTTGAAGACGGTTTACTTTTGGTATTTTTAAAAGTAAAAATTTGTATGTTATCTTTTATTATACTTGGTTAATTTAACAAAATTTGGCCGTTTTATTAATATGCATAAGTAATGTTTAAGTAATTGCTACCTAAGTCGTTTTGGCGGATTTCTAATATATTAAATTGTGTAAGTAAACTGAAATTTCCGTTTCATCAGAACCTTACTGCCGAGTGCGTATATGGTTGTGACGGACATGTACATAACAAGAAAACTAACATTTGCGCAAAAGTTGCATCAGTATGCAAATATAATTTTATCTCATATGGACCGGTATGATGTCAATAATGAACACGTCTCGTTAAATAAATATCCTGGTTAACGATTAATTGTAATTATTTAAGTTGAATATTAAGCAAATATCTCTAATGTGTAACTTTATATTTGACTAGTGGCCTGCCTCTAGTTCGCGGCTTGTAAATCTATTATATTTGCATAATAGATTTACAACCTCGTGTGAGTCATTAGGAGAAAAATTTAAAGAAAGAAAGTGTACTCACCGTAGCCATTATTATTATTACTTATTACTTAGTATTTATTAAAAAAATTAAATACGTATAAGCAGAAAAGTGGTACACACAATCATGAAACAAGAAATAGGCATAATTTGGTTACATCTTCATATCGTCTTCAAAGGGTTCAGCGTTCCTTTATGGGGCTTTGAGTTCGTTTTTATAATAAGATTCCTAAGTTGATACGCGAGATGCCCATTAGAACTTTTAAGCGTTGCATTAAAACACAACTTATAGGCAAAGGATATTATAGTGTAGATGAGTACATTAATGACAAGGATGCCTGGAAATAATATTCTCGAAACCAGTTCCGCACAGGTTTAAACTTATGTAATTACCATGTGTTGTTTAAAAGATGTGCTGAGGAGTTTCTTTCGCCGTTTCTTCTCCTCATTGTTAAAACACCTTTTCGAAACGGTGGTAGAAGCAAAAAAATACCTTTATGATTAAATGATTTTGAATTTGAATTTAATATATAGCCTAAGTTCAACCGGAATAATATACCTTTAAAATGATAAAAAAAATTGTGATACGTGCCGTAATTCCGGGGATTGCTTTGCGCACAAACACAAAATTAGAACTTGCTCATAATAATATTAGTATAGATTACATAAACAATATAAAACCTGTTTAATATTTACAACATAATAAAGACCAATAACACAATACACTATTAACTGCACAATTTACGGTAAAATGATGGTCAATAATAAATAAATTGCAATGGATTTGGAACAGGTTTTGAGCCAGGTTTTTATTTTAAGTTTATTATTTAAGTTTTAGTATCATTAAAAAACTACTTTATTATCATAATATAAATAAAATAAAATAAATAAAATCCGATGTGATTTTTATTTATAGGACAACCGTAAAAGTTTTTTTTTAATATATTAAAATATTGTTTTTTCTGACAATGATAACCTAATCCTCAGGATTTTGATACCAAAATTTTCAAATTTGAATTTGAATTTGAATTTATAAAAGTATTGTGTAATTCTGTTTAAGAATATCAAATCTAAATTGGATTCGCATGCAATAGAATTCTCTATATAAACTCTCTTCGGACTGTGGAAAAACAGTAGAAAGCTTAAATTTCGTCTTGTTATCTTATTTTTTTCTTATCCATGTCCCCGTTCTTTTCTTCTTCCTTTACATTTTTATACAACTGAATATTGAAATATGTATTAAATTGTTATACAATATTGTAATTTTAAATTTCCCCTACATCTCTACTGTATTAAATTCAGTTTGATTGCACAAATCTTGAACAACCTCACGTTTTGGCGTCCACATGTGAAATTAACCTTCAAGGATTCGCAAATTGGCCAAGGTTAATTAAATAATCTCAAGATTTTTTAGTACCTACTCATTTAGTGTACAAAGCAAAGTCTGTGTCACGTTTTATATTAGGGTTGTCAGCGATTGTGCATTATCGAATTTATTTTTTATTACAATATTCTTTAATAAATTATCATTTTTATTTGTTAAGACTTTAGCTATTATCTGCGATGGTATGTATGATACTCAATATACAAAAAAAAAATAAGGAACATAACAGAATGTTCCAATAAAGTAAATATATATTTCAAAAAAATTAAAGTAGATACCAACTTAGTCACGTAAACAAGAAGATATGTGTTTATAGTACTTAAGCTTAACTAGAGATGCCTTAAAATGTTCTAACACTTGTAACAATTTAACAAGCCAGTCATTTTTAGGGAATATACATAATATGTACTTACTTTTGTTTTTTTTTTATTTATTACAATTTAACGCATGACTACAATCCCACTTGATGGCAAACGATGATGTAGCCTTAAATTGTAAATCGCATTAACTTAGAAAAGCCTATTTGAAGTTAACTTCAAGTCATTCACGCTGTATACGGTATAATCAAAGGGAGATGCCGAAGGAAATTTTATATATTTATCTCTTTCTTTTACATTTTATATTAATACGAACAGACGAAGCACCGTCGTGAAGGGCTCAAAGTCAACGTAAACGCCAAGTTTACCCTCTTCAGGGTCTTATGCCGTCACTTATGCTTTTTACGCGTAGGATATTTTAATTACTAAGTAGATAACACGTGATTTTTAATATTGGTTAGACCAGTTCCTCGAAAAATGTTTTTGTGTCTTTCCTATGCGTCTGAATTACCATACTTTGGAACTTATCAAGTTCCCTTGACCGTAATCCATCCCGATGAAGTCATGCTATTTTAAATAAAAGTGTAATAAAATATGATTTATACTGTCAACAATAACACTATAATTCTGTCAATATCATTGTTATTGACATTGCAATTAGCTTTGGTGTAATGTCAATATTATCAAGCGGGAAATATATAAAAACAGTTACATTTCAAGCAAATGTTGTAACACTGGTCAGCATAGATGCCTAGTTCATTACTACTACCAAAGCTAGTAATCTACCGTTTTCTTAGAGACAACCTTCTCAGTATTTCCGCCATTACCAAGATAATTTTCACGTACCCCCCGATGAGAACCTACGTAACCCTAGGGATTTGCATACAAAAGGTTCGGAACCCCTGGTCTATATAATATCCTCTGGACTGCGATTAAAAAGAAATTAAAAAGAAGAGAGATTCAATTAGAAACTACTTCAGGTTTTTAGGAAAATCAGAAACATGATACTTCAAAAACGTTTACGAAGACCAAGTATGAATCGTACCTATCCCAATATTTCGGCGTTACTCAAGCTTTTTAAATTACTCCTCGATGACATCAAGACATAAATTGAATTTCAGAGGTGAAAAATTTATTATTGAATACCATTCAATTTATTTTATTCAACAACTCTGACTTTATATTGTAACTATAAGGCATTATCTCCTCTCTTCTAATATCTTTCGGTAACACAAACTAAGTCGGCCTTTTATTTCTTATCTCCTCTAGTAGGTTTACGGAAGAGCTACTGAAACTTTAAAGATTTATAAATGAAATGAATACCCTTGTATATTTTTTTCTAATTTTAGCCATATTAATTTTAGTGTACCTATAATTGTTTATGCGTGCAACAACTATTAAATAATTAAGATAAATAAATAAAATCTGTCCTTCACAGGAAACAATCAGTCGCATCTTAATGCAGCCCAAATCTCTGGGGCGTTTTTATAATGATTACATTTCAATTGTTTATTGTTTAAACTACATACTGATGTACGATATATTCTACTTCTATATACGCTCATCATTATATAACTACTGTGACACATACAGTCCATCATACCAAACTCCGCGCTAACGAGCACATAAAATCAAGTAGCTCTCACCACAACTGACTCGTTCGCTGTAGCTAAAATAACACTTCTTATAAATAAATAAACGTTAACACACACATCCCCGCACTAAGATTCCCTGTGTTGCGGGTGGTATGGACATACACAAATATGACATTACAAACACCCATGACCCGAGGACAAACATTTATCTGTCACATAAATGCCTGACCCGGCCGGGAATCCCATCCGGGCCCCTTCGCTCGGCAGGCAGGGTCACTACCAACTGGGCTACGGCGTCGTCTTATGATTTTTTGTCAATAGTCTACGAAAGGAGCAGACGGATTACCTGATGGTAGTACTTTTTTAACGACACCCATGGAAGTTCCTAACACCAAAGCCATCGTTACATTGCAGGAATAGATGTAAGAATGAAAAATGGTAACCCGCTAGTTTTCTGTCTGCTTGAAAACATTTCACGATTTATTCTAGAAGTATGTAGGAAGCTAGCCAGGCCGATAAAGAACCTTACTATATTGCCCGAGTGCCATTAAAACTGTTGTTACAGGGCAACAACCATGAACAGAACTTTAAACAGCACCACCAGACCACGAACAGGGAAGATTGGCTTACATTAAAATATGGATAGAACCCCGTACAATTTTTCTCTGAAAACTATGAAAACCCATATATCTTACTCCAATTCAGTTGTGTTAGTAGCAAAGATTTATTAAAGTCAACAAAAAATTCAGTTTATATATATTTATTTTGTTGTTTCAGATATTTAATCGGCTTAAGGAAGAAGTACCAAAGTTCAGACATAAAGTAGTGGTGATACCGGCGGACTGCGAGGCAGCAGGGCTAGGACTCACGATTAACGACAGACAGACTATTATTGAAAAGGTTGGCACGGCAAATGTTTATTATTTTGTGCGATGAACAAACAAGCAAACAGACGGATCGTTTGACGGAAACTGATCGCTACTGCTTATTACTTTCATATGACCCTGCACTGAGGTAGAACGATACGACGAGTCCGCTTTTGAAGGTCTTTAAAATTCTAAAATAATAGATGCAACATGAATAAAAGGTTGATTAAAATACTTGCACACTAAAAGGCGGACTTTCGTTAGTATAACAAAATCTTTAAGAGAATTTTTGGTTGTGGTTATTAACGAATACATTGTAAGGCTAATTGGATATTAAACCAAACCTGAAGCTACTTCATTACAAACCATTGTATTAAAATAAATATGAAGCAAAAAGTTGTTGATCTTTCAGGTGAACATAATCTTCCATTCAGCGGCAACTGTGAAGTTCGATGAGCACCTTCGAGCTGCATTGATCACCAATGTTCAAGCGCCCTTACACTTGCTCATGATAGCGAGGGAAATAAATAATTTGAATGTAGGTACCTCACATCACAGATAATTTAACTATTTGTTACAGATTGTACTGGATTTCATATTTATGACTTTTACCATGCAAAACTATAAGGTTATTCTTAGGACTTGTAAAACTCCCGGTAAGGTAAATAGTGGGGAGTCCTAAAGCCACCCAGATCAAGTACTGTGCTTAAAATGTATCTGTATTTTGACCTTGTTTTGCACTAGTGTTTAACTACAATTATAGACTGATAATGTTTTATTTAAATAAACAATTTACCTGTCGTGGTTCAATTTTAGAACTGTGAAGTTTTTGACAAATCAGTTACATGCTCGCGCTTTATAAAATAACCAATTGTTGAGGAGAAGTTATAAAATGATCAAAACGTCATATCGATATCGTCAACATGTCAATTCGAGTCGTCCAGTATTCTTTGTGACACTCCCTGCTGCAACGGACACTGATCGGAATCGTATCATAATGGGCTCTCCTCGGGACAATTCACGAACCGCGGTGCGGCGCGAGTTTATACGGTGACGATCCCTTTACGAGTTGATACGTGTGCCATGACCCTTAAAAGTTTTTTTATCAAAAATGTATTTGAATAATATGTGGTATGATGTTTGCGATGTAGGAGATTTTCAGTCATGTACTTGGTGGTATCGCTACACCAAAAGTAATCTCGTTTTTTATGGTATTACTTACGACAAACGTATTTGTAATGTGGAGTTATAAATATCTTACTCACCTGTACCTCGGAATCTTTGGACTTCGTCGTTTTTTTTTTAAATTATACTATATAAATGTACACCGAGTAACACAAAACAATAGTACAATAATTATTACGTTCATAGTTTTGCATGTCGTCATATTCTCCAGGTGTTTATACATATATCGACGGCATACTCCAATTCCCACCTGCCTAAAATCGAGGAGCGGTTTTACCCCTGCGACATCAGCTGCGAAGACCTGCACCGGAGGATCGACAAGCTAACTGATGAGGAAATTAACGATATTCTGCCCACGTGAGTTGTGCTACTTGGGTACCTATGCGCTTTTGACTTTTCAACGTGATAGACAATAAAGAAAAAACAAAAATTTATAATATTTATAATAATATAATTTATGTCTTATATATATAATAATATAATTTATGTCTTCGCATTCTATAATTTATTGAAACCCCTCTATTAGTACAAATATCTGGTTTATTTCAGGGTCTTGGGACAATGGCCAAACACGTATACATTCACCAAAGCATTAGCAGAGAAGGAGCTCAGAAAACATTCAGGTGATATTCCTCTGGGAATATTCCGGCCTGCTATAGGTAAGTAATTTTTAATATCTTCATTTTATAAATTTCGGGAAATTGTCACTAAACTTTAGTAGGAATGTAATGAAAATTTTTAATATAGTATGCAGAGAAATAGTGACATTGGTTTATACTATTATTAGGTAATTTATTAGGTCATATATTTATTTATGTTCTTGCTTATTATTTTATAGTTTCTTCGGCAGCCAAAGAACCGTTGAAATGTTGGCTGGATAACATGTATGGGCCAACAGGAGTGGCTGTTGGAACTAGTGAGTAACACTATAATTATGTATATCAACAGTAATTGCTTAAACTATAATAAGTGCTCACGGTTTGTGTTTTTCCCGATATTTCGACTCAACTGAAATTCAAAATCATTTGTTGCTTCTACTACATTAATTATATAGATCGTGGTCACACAACATACACACAATTTTATCGAAATATTTACATAAGTATCCTATATTATGTCCTTTAATATAAGCCCTAAACAAGACAATCTGTCAAAGGTTTTAGCGGTATACGTAAACAGACAGGCATACAAACAAAAAAATAAAAAAATACATTTCGGCCTCAATAAGTATCAATAGCAAAAACTTCCTACATTAAAAAGTATTATTACACGTACAGATTCAGTCTCGTTAATGAAAAATCAAGTTCTCGAAGCGGTTACTGACAACAGAGCTTGTCAATGAACTGTAGATATATTAGATTTGTGATAATTATTTCATACACTACAGTAACAATTAAAACTGTCTAATTTCAGTAACAGGAATACTTCGAACGTTGCATTGTGACCCTCTCGTCACGGCAGACATTGTGCCCGTCGACATGGTGGTGAACTGCCTAATCGCAAGCGCCGTCTGTGTCAATAATGCTTACAGGACGAGGTTAGTGGAGCTACTGGAACTTTATTCAACTTATTACAAGTTAATGCTTCACTACAATCTTATGTGATAGTAAATTATGTAGCCTTAGCTCTTTAAAGTCTATGACTACTTTTATCTGTATCATAAATCTTACAATGTAACGAAATTATCTTTGGATTTTTTTAAGTTTTTCATAAATGGTGTAATTTATCATCTTCCGGATTCTTTGTTTTATTAGCTTATAAACGATCAGTTGAGATATCTAATGGTTAGTGGTCACCGTTCCCCATGTCCGTTACAACCAAAACATCACCGACACGTTGCCAGCACATATGAAGGCGGGGACTATTACAGACCTACTATGTACTATATTACTGGCTCCCGGTTCTGCAACCGATACACGTAAAAAATTTTTTACGTTTATATAATAAAAAAAAAAACTATCCTATATTTCATAGTCTTGTTGTTTCCTTTCTCTTTCTATCACTCTTCCCCTCTCTTTCCATATTTTACGTTTAAAAAAAAACCTTTTTTCATAGTCTTGTTTTCTCTTTTCTTTTTCTATCACTCTTCTCCTCTTTTGCCTGTCCTCCTTTTTTCGATTTGCCTTTTTGTGTAGAGTCCCATCACTGCTCCTGGCTGTATGTTCTCTTACTGATTAATGTCTTTTTCTTACTGTTTTTATGTAAATACCCGTTGTTACATAACTTGGTATTCTCACACCTTTCCTGGGTTTGCGTGAAATTCCTCACGTAACAGTAAGGCTAACCATTGTGGTATTTTTCCTTTGTGTTTAACATAAATTTTAATATGCAAATAATAAATTACGGCACCGTCATTATGTGGACATGGAAAATGTAAATTTCAGTAGCTTTTATGCACGTTTAATACACTCCAATCACCGCCGCCCCTTTTCTCCGCGCTACTCTATCCCCAAACGTTATGCATGGTAACTGTATATACCTGCAGCGTATCAACCAGGTGAATTCTTTTAATTTCATTTCGATCTCAGGCTGAGCAGTTACGTTTTTCCAGCCAACACTATTCCACTATGCAGCACTATGAGATGTGCTATAATTTACTCCATTGTACTCTTACGACAGTACTTCTCGTGAACACATAAATTCACACATACATCACAGACCTACCTGACGTAACGTGAATATACAAGTTTCCTCATATCGAACCTAAAGCAGTTTCACTCGAATGAATAGGTAATCCTTCTAATGTTTCATTTTTCAGTCCTCTACCGCCCGAGCCTCCGATTTTCAACTACGTGAGTTCAGTGGAGAACCGGATAACTTGGGGAGACTTCATGAAGTTGAATGTCAGTAGGATCGACGAGAATCCTCTGTCCAATGCCATTTGGTGAGCAACAATCAATCTAGACATATAATTTTACAGGCTTTTATTGACTTTAAATCCAGCGCTGAAAAGTTCGAAGTGATGTTCTATCTTTAAAACATATATATACATATGTTAAAATTTCAAGAGGAACCTTTGTACCTCTTGTTGTCCGCTGGTTGGCAACGGGTTTTCTTTTTTATTTATTGTTTGGTTGCTATGGACGAGCTTCAGGTCTATCGACAAAAAAAATTTCTTTTTTTAAAAGCTACTATTTATCTGTAGATAAATAGGTGAAGACAAAACAATTTAGTGCTTTTTACACCTCTGTATGTGAACTGGTTTTATTTTGTCTCGTTTTGTTTGGAACCTATGACTTACTTCAATGCTATCAAGATAACATTATTATGGGCGTATGCACCACTAAGCAAACAATAGTATGTATTAAACGAAATAAAATCACTAACATGATTTTGTTGCCTGATAGGTGTTTTTGATTTCTTACGTTAAAGAGAGTATAGGCTAGAGCGTTTACTTGTAACAAAACCACGAGCCGCTCTAATATCTCACCGTTTCACGAACCGAACTTCGAGCACCACGCTCGAAGTTTTGTTACAATCTTTTATAAACCAACCAGCGTATCCGTGCAACATTTCATCGAGCAAAGGCGCGAGCGCGGGTGACGCGGAGTAAACGCAAGATAGAAAGAAATGTTACAGGTAAACGCTCACTCGCCGTGCGTATTACGTCGAACGCAGCGTCGAACATTCGCAGGAACGTTACATTACATGGAAATTCTGTAGTGTATACTCACCTTTATATGTAGTTACTGCGCCGAGAGATTTCGTAACCGTATACGTTTAATTTCTTTACTAAAAGCACATAATACGTATACCCTTTCCAGGTATATATCGTTAACGCTGAACAAGAATCCTGTGATGAACCAAATATATATGTTGTTTCTGCACCTGATGCCCGCCGCGCTTGTGGACGGGCTGGCAGTCTGCGTGGGGAAGAAACCTAAGTGAGTATCTAGCTTTACTTTTCATGGGTTTGAGTTAACTGTTAAAATAACGACCCATTGACATCCATTGGAGGCTGTGGATGACTCTAACAAATACGTATGAATATTGGATTGATGAAGCAACTTGCCGCCGGTATCTGTATCTAATTTTTTTTTTTACATATATAAAATACATAAGATTTTGATTAATCACGTATATGAAATGAATTGTTCATCCCGAACAAAGTCGGATGGGGCCGCTAGTTTTATATGTAACTATTTTAATAATATTTAACTATTAATATAGTAATATATAATTAAATATATTTAATTTTAAATAAGAATAACTACTCGTTTATACAATAAACAAAGAGACCTGAATAGCAAGGGATAGATAGATAGATAGGGAAGGAACCTGCTGTAAAGTCTTAGGTTATTTTGTAGTGGTAAAGTAGTCTAAATGCAAGATAAAAAAAATATGTTTAAGTTAAAAGTTACTATTTTCTATTTTATAATCGTTGAACTTAAGGACACATTGAAATATTTTTATTAAGTAGATCTTCTGTTCATTTTATTTAAATTTTTTCTTAGTTAAAGCCACTGTGTACCAAAAGTGGTAAACGTAAAGCTTAGAAAACAACAAAATTTGTTATATTTTTCAGCTCATTTTCACCCTTCGTCGTCTCTGTACAGCAGTATAATTAATCTTAACTTATAATTTAACTCTCATTTTCCCCACAGAATGCTTAAGGTGTACCGAAAAATTCATAAATTTTCATCTGTTATCTCATATTTTTGTACGCGAGAGATAGCGTTCTGCAATCTGAGGACTAGGAAGCTATGGGAACACACATCGGAAGAGGATAAAAAGGTACAAATAATACTTTTACTTACATAAGTCAAGTAAATTAAACTTTTTTTTACTGCACAACAAACTCACGGGTAAGCGTGTAACACTTTACAAAGGAAATAATAATTTATTAAATTTTCATAAATTGTCTAATTTTATCGGACTTCTCAACTTGTAGTGACGATTTGGGTGGAGGGAAGGGGTGTTACCCTAGGACCTTCCACGTTCTTTCAGATCGCCCCTAGTTGCATTGGAATTGTTCAAACAGTTCTGTGATAATAGATAACAAACGTGCAGGCGGGTCTCGTGATATCAAGAAACATTAGATACTGATCTTCGCTCTAATCGTACACGCTTTTGTAGGAATCTAACTAATAATAAAATTAAAACGTAGCCGAATTTGTACCTTGAATATTATGTATAATAGTATTTTTTTTATTTTTGTCTGTCTCTCTCTCTACGTATTATGTTAAAACCTGTGAACAAATTTGGATGATACGTGGAACTTTACTAACTTATAATATGGGTATCTAGAATACTTTTAATATCGGGAAATGGATCTGTTCACGCGGAATAGGATGGAAGCCTTATTAATATCAAAACTTTGACTGCCTGGCTGCAGATAGTATTAAAAGTTATATCGTCCTCATTCACACAAACACATAAAACAATGTGAGTTCTGTTTTTAAACATTGAGCGTAGGTTTTCAAAATGGAAGCGAGGGCGGGCCTATTCTAATATTATAAAGAGAGAGTGCGACTTTTGTGAGTTTATTTGTATGCGGAAGGTAATCTTCGGGACAACAGCACCTATTTGAAAAATATTGTACCATTTAACGTACATTTTTCTGTCTACGCACAAGCTATAAAAAATAAAACAAAGTCTGCCTCTCTGTCTGTATACAATAATCTCGAAAACTATAGCTGGTATTCATACGGTTTTTACCAATAGAAATGATTCACAACAGCGGTTTAAGTGTATAACATCAACAAAAATGTGTGAAACTCCTGAAAAATGGGTGGCAATTATTTTTCTGTCGTTCCTATTTGTGACAGTAAAAATCAAATTTCTCAAGACGAAACAAGGGAGGATTACTAGTAATAACTATAACGTCAGATTTTTTGAAAACTAGCGACATCTGTGAAGTGACTTGTAAACTACATTTAAACATTTTGGAATCTCACAAATCAAACACAGTTGATTCTGCGGCCAGGTTATTAAAATGGCAACAATTACGATTAATCTAAACATTTACTATGGTTACTTTTGGTATAAGCATTAGTTTAATTATGCTTAAACCATTTATTATGGTTATTTTAATGAACATATAGTGATCTACGTAAATACCAGAGCAATACGTGTGCAAAATTTTAAATAATATGGACGAGAGAAAATTTATGGAAATTAAGTTAACAATTCCAGTTGTAGCAAGGCGGTATTGATATAACTTTCTTACAGCTGTTCCCCTTCAGTATGCGTGAGGTGGACTGGCAAGATTATTTCAAAGACTACTTAGTGGGCATTCGAAGGTACCTGTTCAAGGAGAGCGATGACACGTTACCACAAGCCAGGATCAAGTGGAAAAGGTATCCTGTAATAGAATACATAACAAACATATTTTATAATACACATAATTTATATACGTATTTAAATAAATAAATATGTACAGATTATTTTCTAAATACATAATTGTAATTTGTATAAAGTAATTCGTTGCGGAAATTCTTTTTAATAATCTGCGAGCACATTGAATGATGCTGTATTCATGTTTCTTCAATCTGACTCCATAAATGTACCAATTGAAGTGACTGTCACTTTTAAATAATATTCTGAATTATCTTTTTTTCTTCTAGTCTTCTTCGTTCTCAAACTTATCTATCGCTTATCACTCATTATAAATTTTTGTCCTGCTCATTACTCAATAGAATTGCTTTATAATAGGATGTGCTCAAAAGGTTAATGAAATAAAATATTGTTTCAGATTATACTATATCCATCAGATAGTCAGATTTTTTTCCCTGGCGTTGGCGTTGTATGTGGTGTGGTCCGTCTTATCGAGCATTTTGTTATAAATAATTATTAATAAATTTACATGAGGTTGTAGAATAATGTTTCAGACACGTATGGGTTTTGTAAATAGATTTTATGTTTAATCAAATAGAAGATCCGAATTTTGTTTACAACTGCTAATATTTATGGTAAAAAATTGCTTTAGACTGGCGACATTGTATTTAATAGTTGTTTCATTTATTTCAATAATTTTGTTAGTTTAATAATAATAATAATAATAATACACAACATACAAACATAGAATAAGACACGCCATCATAATCTATTACTGCTCCAGTTTCTACCGAGTTTGAGTGGACACTGAAAGGGCTCTTAAGAGTATATTTGAAGTATCTCACACATATCTGGTAAACTGCATCCACTTTTAGGAACTTAATGTGATTCCTTCAATGTAGCTCGTGAAAACCAAATTTTCTTCCGTTTTTTGTAAGTTGTATGTCTGTTGTATGTTTATTTTTTATCAAAATAAGATTGCGACTACATTCAATCATATTTACTTTTTCTGTTAATTAGTAACCGACCCAAGTTTTGTAAGTCTTTATGATGATACGCCCAACATAACTCAACGACGGCTAACTAACTATAAGTAAGACCGGTTCCTAAATGTGCTCTTCGCAAGTTCGAAGCACTAATGCAATTTTGGTCATTCATTTGGTCGATCTCTAACAACTTACAAAAGCCGTTAGTTACACTATGGTGTGCGTGGGTAAAAAATGTTATATATTGTAACTGTATAATATGTAAATTTGGAATAGGATTATATCATATCGATAATTCTGTTAAATTCACCAAGAAGTTCCAGCAAAAATAATCCAAAATTAAAAGATGCTTCACTGTAATACTTGGTTGTACAATACATAATTATTTCAATTTAATAGACAATTTTTTTATCCAAAGATTACATAGATCGTACCTAGTATCAATGGCGGATACATTACGTCTTGAAGTATTCTGTCATTCAACTCAATTTTTTATAGAGTCACAAGGGATGGTGATTCAAAAAGTTATAAAAAAATTCATAGACTAAAAAAAAGGATGAGGTTCTCAATGGTACAAACAATACGTTTGTATTTTTTTTTAAGTTTGTTACCTCAGAACTCTGTCATTTATTAATAGATTTAGAAAATTACTTCTTACTTTGAGAGAGTATACTTCCCTTGGTCCTATGTAATTAAAAAAAACCACGCCTATGTAAGACGAATAGTAGATAAATTTTTTCATCCTTGGTTAATGGGCTCGAATTTTTAATTAATTGCGGTGGGAAGTTGAAGTCTGTTTTTTTTTATTAAATTATTTATATTTTGTTTGTCGTTATGATATGCCAAATTATGGTATTTTGAAGGTAACTTCTGTATTTTTTTCTGTTTGATATTATACAAATTATAAGTCAATAGCAGACCGCTACCTTAAACGAATTTAAAAGTTGTTTTTTTTCAAAATATATTCATTTACCAAGAAGCTACGGAACCTTCAAGCCGAGAGTCCTGCTACTCTAGTCCTATAATTGAATTCAACCGTGAGATACGGGTTATACTTTAGCATTTCAATCTTAGTTCGTTTCTGAACGCCGTAGTTGCGAAAGAACATTCCTAATTGTACCTTACCCTAGCATCATAATGAAAAGTTAGATTACGACGGTATTTAAAGTTATCCACGTAATAAGTTGCTCAAGTATTATCCAAATGTGTAATTTCAGATGTATAAATATAATGTACGGCAATCAATTTTTTTTACTTCAAATACCTGCCGCCCTTCACAAAAGTATACACACAATTTGTAAGTAGTCTTTATTAAACTTAAAAATTGTTCGAAGGTTTGATTACCGGTAAGAGCAGAGTTGTCTTGGTCTTGGTTCTTCACGATGATTCATGTCAAAAAATCTATAAAATTTCTGCTGAAATTACAGATCACTGCTTTCTTTAGAAACAAGGAGTGAGGGCATACTCCATCAAGCTAGCTCTGTGCTGCTTCGAAGGCAGACTACTCCAACAGCTTTATTTGCACTAACTCATCAGTAATTAATAAATACTACTTTAATATGATCTAGCGAAACGTTTAGAGGTCAGACGAGGATACCGTCCCACGATGGTAAAAATTGTACCTGCCTGGCTAGCTGTGTACCAAAACAGTCAATAGTCAAACTGAAGTATTCTCGTATAGCAGACACCGATACCAATTAAAATGTAAATTTAAAACATGAAATAGTTTATATACCAACTGTGTACAAATATATAACAAATAAATCGTTCTCCTTCTTTTATACTTAATATTTTCATGATAGCATGTAAGGCAGCAGGGGGAAAATAGAAAAATTACAGAGAAAGTTTGGAAGGAAAGCAAGGGGAGATAATAGGGTTTTGTTATGATATTGATATCAAACTTTGGGTAGAAACTTCTTAGTCCAAATTTACGTCCAGTAGTGATGAATTTGTGGGAGCTATAAATAAAACATTTATATTTAAAAAAAACTTTATTTCAAACAAACTGCGCTTCACACGGGTCATTGCAAACTATAAAAAATTGTGAGGTACAAAAAATCACTTCGCACCCTTACAATGAAAGGGACTTAACTCAAAAATTGCAATTTATGGGAAATGACGAAGAAAGTTTTCAAAAATGTATGGTCTTGAGTAAATTTAAAGAGACTGATGTATGAGGTTTTCCCTTTTTCCCTTTCTCACTCATAATTCGGGCTCTTTTTTCACCAAGGGGTTTTAGAGTAGGCTTTTTTAAGTAAATTTATAATAAAATCTGGAATATTAGGAATTTTGAGTTAAGTCACTTTCATTCTAAAGGTGCGACTTGTTAATTAGATGTACAAAAATAAATAAGTTTCACGACATTATAACTAAATTATACATTTAGTCTCGTGTCAATTGGAACGTTACGTAAAACTAAAGGGGTCTTGTTTATAGATTCGATGGAATTCGTATGGTTTTTCTCAGTCACGTTTTATTACAAAATATTGTAAGCTGTGCTTAACAATTTATTATGTAAATAAATAGCTGCAAAATAAGTTGTTTTACAGATTTTCTTGGATTTACGTCTTATGTAACAAATTCTCCAAAAATATCTAAAATGAAATAAATAAAACTATTCAATGCCAGATAATATAATATGGTTTGATCAGATTTGATCAACATCGACTTTGGTTGAAGTATATAAAAGAATGAATAGACACTGTAAAATAAATATATTACATAGACTAATTAACTTTAAACTATTTTTGTGAACATTGGATGCATTTGCACCATATAGCAAGGCAGACAAAGAGCTAAACTGTTGCGTACTTAGTACTTATTTTTTGTTTCTGTGCCAACCCAGTGTTAGTTCCGTGTCATCTCACAGCTATAAAATTATGTAAACAACGAAAAATAACGCAAATCAAATGACACACAAAAGTAAGTATTTTTAACAATGCATAGAATACAATAACAGACTTTATACGAATGTTGTTTAAGCAACTATGAACTTACTGAATCTCGACTTATCTATAAACAAGACTAACATTTAAGTAGATGTTGAACATTATTAAGAATAAAACGAGTTCAAATAATTATAATAAAAATAAGTCTTAAAATGGGTCACAATAAAAAATGGATGGAATTAATGATGATCCATTGGACGTATTACGGCTCCAAGTGAAACAAAATTGCGGATCGATAATAGGCTCGCGCCAAAATTGCCATTTTAAAAAGGCGCGAAATGATGATTGTCATCCCTGTTTTTCACACGCGTTTATATTTACGTAAAAGTTTTCAATCAGTTATGGATCACTGTATTAAAAGCAATACTAATATCACTTAAATGTTTAAACATAAA